>JASVER010000017.1:462626-549044 GCA_030449065.1 Oceanodroma leucorhoa
CCAGGCATGGAGCTGGGTTAGGCATGGTCACTTCTCCTACCAGACCTACGCTTGAAATCACTTGTGGCATCTCTGTTTTGCCAGCATTGTTCAGTTTGAATGTTTTCATGTGGKTTTTTTTTTGTGTTGCTAGTCCCCCCACAACAATGCCAGTTGCCCCAAGTCCTGTGAGGTCAAATGATCTCCTCTTCCCATGCCCTGAAATCCATCTTGGATTTTGTCATGTCAAACTTACTTCAGGATATGCACTATTTTAAATTAAGCTCAGCCAACCTTTGATTTGTTTACCTTCGACTGGTTGGCTTTTACCAGTAGCAAACCCCTCATTTTGCTGGCTTTCCCTCCAGGTTTTAGAGAATTTGTTTTATGATGTCTTGCAGCATCCTGAGATTTCTGTTAGGAAGAGCTCATAAAAATAAATTCGTGTTGCTCTGTGTAGACAGGAAAGCTCGGTGAAAGTGTAAGTCATTGCAGAACAAGAAAAAACTCCTGCTCTTCTGTGTTTTTTCTACTTAGAAAAAACTTCATTATTAGACTTAATGTGCCTGCTCTYCCCACCTGGAATGTGAAGTCAGTAACAGAAGAGTAAAGCATGAAAAACAAACAAAAAAACAACCACACACACACACACACACACACACCCCAAAACCCCAAAACAAAAAAAAAAAACAACCAAAAAAAACCAAAACAAAAACCCAAACCCCCCCAAAAAACAACAAAAGAGAAGCTTTTCTCTTTAACTACAGCTGGGGAGGGATTTGCAGTAACRATGAGCAGTACGGTCCCCATCCTGACAGGGATGAGATTGGAGAATCAAACCTCACTTGASATTTTACTGAAAACTTGAAGAACTATGAAGTGTCCTTTGGTTTTATTTCTATTTTTGTCCGACTCCCATAAGGAACAGCACCTCTGAAAGCTTTCTGGCTTGTTTCAGCTCTTTGCCTTCCGGGCTGGAGTGGGCACCACTGCTCCTTTTGAACTATTTTAAAACTGAATGTACCTTGATGGACTGTTCTGTGCTGGATAACCATTCACATTAGCAAGTGAAAATTGTTCACTGTAATTCCTTAGGCTTGTTGTTTGGTTTATTCCTAAAATTGTTTAATTGTCTTTTTTGTTTTTGCTTTTGTTTTAACCCTTTTTCACAGTTGATTTGCACTTTTGGTTTTAGTTCTTCAGTGTGTGAACTGGCTCCTTCCCCTGTCAAGTGTGGATAGCTGCCGCCTTTCTGGTCATGATCTCATCCTTTTTCTCTCCCTCTTCTAGTTCCCTTGTCCCTGTCTCGTACCTTTGTTGTCAGCAGAACAGAGTTGTTAGCAGCAGGTTCTCCAGGTAAATCCGCATGCTTCTATTTTCACCATTCTTGTGACTGCCCTGATGCCATAAAAAGTCAGCTGCAGTCTGTATTTATCTGACACCTTTGCTCGTTAGGGAGAAGTCCAGCACAGAGTTATGCCTCACAGGTAGGTATTCTGAATTTTCATTTATGGTAACTGATAGCAACATGACAGAGTCATCAAAATGGGAAGAACTAAAAACACGTTGAAGAAAATKTATTTGGTAATGTGTGCTTGTTCTTGTTTCTCATATGTACACTGGTGGAAAATTAGGAGGGGAGATTTTTTAAAAGAAGGTATTCTCCCCCAAGTTGAGGCTTAAAAATTTCTGAAGAAAATGCATTTGGCAGAGGAGAATGTCTGCTGCTAAACTGCCATAAAAGGAAAACTTCTTTAATGAAAGAATTCTTATGTTCTCATACGGGTAAATTCTATGGTTTGTATACAGTCTGGCCATTTCAATTCCTCAAAMGCTTTGAGCTTTCTCTCAGAGAGGTTAATGCCATGGACCGGCACAGTGATTTACTGAGTGGATGGATTTGCAATGGAATGTGCAAGAAGGTTGTGGGACCTCCTGTGGGGTTTTCTGCTTCCCATTTTGCTTAAGACCTTTCCTTGCTGAATAACCAAGTTGACTGACACAGAAATCCCTTTGGAGAGCAGAGACCAAGGAGGGAACAAATTGGGCCAAAAAGAGCTCTGAGATGTGGTTGAGCGGTTGGAACTTGGGAAGGGTCAAGAACTGAGCTTTGCAGACACTGCATGGCACAGAGTAKCTGAGAAAAATGGAAACCCATCAAGAAAGTCTGTAGGAAGAGCAGAATCCTAAAGTAGTCTGGGCCATAGTGAACATGTTTTTCCTTTTGAAGTTTTCTTTTTCAGATTAAATGTCTTTCCCTAGACCTAAAAGCAAACAAGATAATGATATGCATATTTAAGTGAAACAACTCCTAAACACTAATACATATCATGCGTTTCATAAACTTTCACCATCTGCTTCCTGTATTTTCCCCCTCTTCTTTTTTCACTTTTGAAAATGTATTTCACCATCAGTCTTTAAATTAGTCTCATGCACATTCCAAACAAACTACAGGTTGTTGCCCTGCAGGGGATTTTTTTCCTGCCCTGTTAAAGTTTCCTGCTGCTAAACTTCAAAGAAGGGGGAGAAATTTAATCTTTCTTTAATTAAGGTACCTGATGGCTTTCTTTTAAGCTCGGCGGCTTTGATTATCTTTTTTAGCTTGGTTCTTTTGTTTTGCCAGGTCTTCTTTTTTTTTTTTTCCTTTTCCTTGCTACAAATGAGGTGTACACTTTGCACATGCAAGTTGTTTCCAATATAAATGCCAAGCATATTTTCCTAGCTTTTTCCCCAACTAAAAAAAAAAAAAWTTAAAAAATCAATAATGGAAAATAATAATGGGAAGAATCTCCTTTGAAAGGAACTGATGTGGTAAGCCTGGTCACTATGACAATGTGGTGCCCGTTTTGATGAAACTTGGACCTTCTGCTGGGTCCTTCTAAAAAGGATCCTGTTGTTCAACCCCAAATTCATAATACAGTGGTATTCGTGTTTGTCTTGTGGTTTGTGCTCTTTATCCCTTGTATAGGAAGGTGAAAAGTATGGGAAAACCTGGCTAGAAAAGATCTGTCCAGATCTGGGCTGGCCTGCTAAGGGGCTGGCAGGGCCCTGTTCTGCAAACACGGACCTGCCTGGTGTTCTTCTGTCGTCTGCCCTTTCTGTGTCCTCCCTTCTTCATTAACTTCTCTTCTCCCTCCCTGACTTGTACGTGGTCCAGAAGTAATGTCCCTTCCCTCAGATTTTTAGTAATCGTACTTTTTTCTTCTGTCCTTTCGTTTCACCTGTCCCTTTTTTTGTTTGTTTGTTTGTTTGTTTGTTTGTTTGTTTTTAATATATGCTTTGTCATGCTCTCTGTCCTTTTTTGTTTCTAACTAGAAATGTACTATAAGACCCCTGGTGAAAAGAAAGGGCAGATACAAGTCACTAGTGTAAAGCTGTTCCAGACAGAAACCTTTGTCCCGAGCAGCAGTGATGCTGTTCTTGTCACACACAGCCGTATTTTGTGTATGCCGGTGGGAAAGACAGGACAAATTCACTCAGCCTTCACAGTTCCCTGTTCTCCAATGGGAATTACAGCATCAAGCCCTGCGTGCAGATAGAGGTTTGGCTCCTGGCAGCAGTTATTGCAGCCTGCTGTGGCTTTCAAGATGGCATGTTGGTGTGGAGGTAAACCTTGCAGGGCTCCAAGTGCTCCCCCCTAAGCCTGTACTTGGTGTTGCCATAGGGACCTGCACTAATTCCATAGTGCAGAAATGGCAGAAAAATTGCCAAGTTGTCAGAACCTGTATTTTTCTGTTCCCTTTTCTAAAACTGAAGGAAAGACAACATCAGAGGGATTTTAAGTGGGAAATAAAAAACAGGGTAATTCTGCCATGCATCTAGAAGCATCTAAAGTGTTAGGTTTAGGAAAGGCTGGATGCAGAGATGTAGAACAGGCTGTGACATTTGGGCAAGGAGAAATTATATTTATAGTGATTAAGTGGCAGAGGTAGGGTTGAATTTTAAGGAGCTTTTCTTTTTTTAGAAATAAGTTTATATATAGAAAAGTCTTCAAAAAATAATTTGAAAAGCTTGCAAGGATACTCTTGCTGATTTTCTCAAAGAGGCTTTGTATCTTAAGCTTATATGAAAATGATCTTTCAGCTGAGAACGTGATGAGTAGCATAGTTTACATCAAGTTTCAATTTAGGCTGAGTGAAATTTAACTGCACTAAGATTCCAGTGCAGTTAAATTTATAAATAAAAGAACAGTCCCAAAGACAGTTCTTTGATCAGTATGTGCTGTGTGTGCACCCAGGGAGAAGCCCATCCGCAGGAGGGCTTGGGATCTCTCTTAGGATGCATTTCTGCCCTCCTGTCTTCTGGGTCATGGTGTGGGTGGAAGCTAGGGATGCAAAACGTCTGTGGCTTCCTGAAAGCAAGTTTACTTGAGATAAACTGTGGCCAATCACACTCGCAGGGGACAGCTGCGAGGTTTTCAAGTGAAACCCTTGAGTGCTTAAAGGCGGGTGATGGAAAATGATGTCTCTAGTTTGCTCCTTTCCTGGACACAGATTTTTCTCTGTAGCATGGACTGTTTTCCCTGTTTTGCTGGCTGGCATGTACCACATGGAGCTTGCTCTCCTTACATTGAGTTTTTGCCCCTTCAAGCACTGGGAGGTACTAGAGGAAACGTTGAAGTAATCATCATGTGGACTGCACTCTGGTCCACTGAGGACTCTATCACTTATGATTTTGAAAGTGTCTGCTCTAACTCGGGGAACAAGGCATATGTAGGTACCAGGTGGAATAAAAGTGGGTAAGGGTTAGCTGGGACTGACTGTRGATGAAAGGTCTGGTGTGGTGTTACGATTATAAATCATTAAGGGGAAAAAAAAAAAAAATCTATTAAGCATGGTCTGACTATCAAGAGCTCCTGTAAGGGAGCCTTGGGAAGTTATCTTTCTCTGGTGGTTACCACTCATCAGCTGAAGCACTGTGGCCAACTGTGCACAGGGCATGTCCATTGCAGCATAAACAAAACCAGGTTTGTTTAAGCATGCTCAGTGATGCCAGCTACCAGCTCTGGACTCAAAATGTACTCTTTTTCAGGGTAATTTGGTTGTTTARCTGCATGTTTAGTTATGAGCGGATTAAGTATTTGCTGTTCTTTTGTGCTACATCGTGATTTATTATGTCCCTTTGAAAATGGTSACTTTAAATGTTTTCTACTTGATTTAAGAAATCTCTTGCTCTTGCCTGTTTCTCAGCCGAAAACAAGTCTCCACCTCGGCCCTGCGGCTTGAATCACTCAGACTCTTTAAACCGAAGTGATCGCATTGATGCAGTGACACCAACGTTAGGGAGCAGCAACAACCAGCTGAATGCGTCTTTCCTCCAAGTGTATGTTCCGGACTACTCAGTGAAAGCACTCACAGACATTCAGTTTGTCAAGGTAGGAAAAAAGCTGGAAAGGCCCGCTGGAAAGCTGGGCTTGGCTGGTAGGACGGAGAGCCTGGGGAAGGGAGGTCCCTCTAGATTGCTCTGTGAGTAAATAAGATTATGAAAGCAGCCGTTTAAAAATCACTTTAAATTACTTTTTCCCAATATCTTCTGTCCATTGATTTGTCTTCACTGTTCCTCTTATTTAGGCTTGTAAGTAGATTGGTCACATAAGTTTCTGGTTTTCAGGTCCCTCGAGGAAAGATTATAGAAAATAACCTCTCTCTGCTTTTAGTMATGAAAGACGTATCCTTGCGAAGCCTTTGGAGCCATCTGAAGTGAAGACCCTTCATTATCAGACAGTGTCCTTTTCTAAAGGATGAGACGTTTTCTGTTGGTTGCAGTTTTTATTCACTTCTGATTTTGGTTTCAGTTTGGGGTTCTTGATCTTACTTTCCGACTTGTCATCCTTCTTCTGCTTGGAGAAGTCTTGGACATTTCTCTTTATCTTAACTTCACATGTTAGGCTCATGTCTCATACTACCAGTGAGTTGCTGCATGAATACAGCTCTGTCCCCCAGCATGGTGCATCCCACGCTGAAATGTGTGCGAGTCCTGTGGGATAGGAAATCTAGCTGAGCTGAGGAACAGCTAATGCTGGCAGCAATTCCAGCCCAGCTGGGAGTCCAGGGAAGCTGACGTCCCATGGCCAGAAGTTGACCTTGATGCTTTTCTTAAATTAAGTGCACGTTCACAGTTTCTTTGTATGCAACTCAAATGATTTGTGAACTCAACTTCTGTCAAAGTTAATTCAATTTTAAGAATKTGGAATAGAGTAGAAATACTAGAATGCTAAATCGATTATTCTGTAGCCAAATTTTAAAAGGAGAGTACAGTCTTGCATTCAGAACTTGACAGATGCAAGTATACTGGTCGATGGTTCAAGCCTTCAAGGTTTAGATCAGTAAATATTTATCACTGGGCAAGTGATTCTCCCTACAAATTTCAATGGCTAATCTGCTGTACAGAGCAGCTGCTCATCTTATGCTGGTTTATATGGAGTCCTTCCAACTCTCGCTGTGTTCATACTAAGGCTGAGGCTAATGAATGCTAAGCTGTCTGGTGTCTCTGCAGTCAGACCTGCACACCTCTTTTTGCATCACTGTGCTTTACACATAGGACAGAGTACTCAACATYAGTGTTTTCACTGTGCCACGTGGGCATTTATTCAATTAATACCTTGTAAACCAGGGTTGTGAGCTGCTCGTGCATGTTTGGATTTTGCTTTTGGAGTTGTGACCTTGTCCATCTGACTCTCTCCATTTCCAGTCCCTGTCTTGTGTTGCTATTGAAACTGAAGGTTTTCTAAAAGTCTTGTTTCACCTCTTCCACCTTCCTGCCTGCTGAGATAACCCCCTGCTGTTGTAGCACACAGGGCTGCCAGTGCATGTGCATCCTGCTGCCTGTCCTGGCTGAGAAGGCTGACCCGGAGGAGTTTAYGGGGCTGGTTGCTTCTGGCTCCAGCAGGAATTCTCCTCTCTACCGCCATATGCAGATATATGGGGCTATAGGCTTCCTTGCCTCTGGGGCTTCGTGRGCAGTAACACTCCGTGCTCTAGGCCAGCTCCTGCCATGACTGTTCCGCTGAGTGCAGCCAGCTCTTGCAGAGACCAGTGGAAGGCTTAATGGGTTGCTAAA
The DNA here is from genome assembly GCA_030449065.1 of Oceanodroma leucorhoa. NCBI lineage: Eukaryota > Metazoa > Chordata > Aves > Procellariiformes > Oceanodroma > Oceanodroma leucorhoa. Next base: position 469,665 of record JASVER010000017.1, read on the forward strand.
TTGGACTCATCTCTATGGAGATGCCAGTCTTTTCTAGAATCGAATGTCCCTGTGTATCAGAATAAGGCTGTAGCTCCTGTTGCGTTTGCTGGCCTAGACAAGAGCAGTAAGGCTTGTACCCTCTGGCTCTATAGGGACTCTTAGAGCCTCACCAGGAGCTCGCTGAAGTTGGGAGAAAGACTTCACTGAACTCTGGTTCTGGCCCTAAAAATGTGCATGGTTAGAAGGACATGGAGATCTGATTTTAAAATCTCTGCATAGGAATAAATCCCTGCCTTTGAACAGCATGGTAATCACACAGCTCTGTGCTTCCACCCTGTCTGGAAAAGTCACCATGCTGTGGTGTTGAGTTGGGATGCTCTAGGCTTGCAAAGCGCAGGGATGTTTTATAGAAACAGGTAAACAGGGGTTGAAGTGTGATCATCTGGAAAGGGAGGGCACTTTATTTTCTCTGTGTGTCCCACGGGAGACACAAAAGTGTGACTGGCCATTTTTGTTCCTTCCTTCTGTTCTTGGAGCAGATCTCAAGACAGCAGTACCAAAATGCCCTGATGGCATCCCGGATGGACAAAACACCTCAGTCCTCGGACAGTGAAAACACTAAAATCGAACTGACTCTTACGGAGCTGCATGACGGTTTGCCGGAYGAGACAGCAAACCTGCTGAACGAACAGAACTGTGTGACTCACAACAAGCCCAACCACAGTATGCACAGTGAAGGAGCGATCTAGGAGCTGACTCCCCACAACCCACCCATCCCATCTCCTCAGCAGGACCAGCCCTCGCTCCTTCCTGCCTCCTCCCCGAGTGTGAACACTGTTAGTATGTGCTTGCAACACTGTGCTGCATCCAGTGTTCTGAGACCAAAGACTTTTGCGTCCATTCTGGGAGCAGAAGAGGAAGAAACAGGAAGAAAGGAGCAAAGAGCAAGAGAGACTAAAGCCCCAAGCGTACTTTGGGAATGGTGAGCCACCCTTGAGAACGATGAAAATACTTCTTGCAAAGTAGAATCATGTTTATTTTTTATCTGTATTTTTGATCCTTGTTGGGTTTTTCCTCCTCAAACACATATGGAGAAGTTTAAAAGCTCCTCCAGTTATTTTTTCAAGAGAGATCATGTTTTTAAAAAGTATTTTGCAGAGTTTTAAATTGTTTCTGTCCCTCCCGAACCTCAAATGGGCTCTGTCGTGGTTTTGTGAATTGGTTCCAATGTCCTTTAGGCCTCTTTTCACCCCTCTCTGGTCCATTTTGTTGCCCTGTTGAAGAAGTTAGTAACTGGTACTTGTATGTTATTTGTGTCCTAAGAATGAGCAAGCTTCAAGGAACCTCTGGTTTCAGCCACCTGGAGGGCCAAGGGATGAGTATTATGACATTCTTCCAGTTAAGTTTCAGGGAAGGAGTGATTACTTTGGTATTTAATGATCTCTCAAATTTCAGAAGGTTTCTTTATAAAACAGGCAAAAGCGTTGTTACACTTACGGTTTTGTAACCTCCAAAAACTTTGCATATGTTGAAGATGATACTGGGAGGGGAAGGAGTTAATTAGCAAAACTGCAGTCTCGTGAAATGAAAGCTGGGCGTAATTTTCCATAGTGAAGTAACTGGGTGATTTTTCATTGATGTTCCTGGCAATTGCATGGTGAAGTAATGTGCACACCCCAAAGTGACAGGCTTTTAAGCACTCGCGTGCTGTAGCGGTCTGCGCACCATTACCTTGGCCAGAGCAGAGGTGCAGTCTTTGCTAAATAACAGAGAACATCAGTCCCCGTCCCCCCTTCAATCTCTAGTATTAATACAAAAGATGCTGCTACAATTACGCCCAAAGTACATCCTCCAGGTGACAGTAAACCTCTGCCAGTGCAAGGATGAGCTCCGCTGAGGAGTCGGGACCATCCTCTCCAAGAACTGCTAAAACTTTCCGGACGCGAGTGTATTGCACTTCAGGGATTCGGAGAGGTTTGTTTCCAGGCTGTTCCCAGCCACATTCCTTCCTTTGAGTGGATTTAGTGCATTTCCTTCTCTCTTGCCCCTTTTAACAGCCATTTTAGGGATTACCATGGTAGCAGAGCAGAGAGCCTCCCACCCAGCTGCCGCTAGTGCAGGGCACCCTGCATTGGGCAGCASAAACCAATTCCTCCACCCCAAAAACCTGAATGCAGACTGGGTGCAAGCAAGAGGCACCCCGTGGCAGTTGTGCATCACACATTCCCCATTCCCACAGATGGAGTCTAGGTCCTCAAATGAAAAAGAAGTGTGTCCCCCCAATCCTTTCCCCTTCCAGTGCTGTCTCAAACAAAATGTGAACGTTGCCCTCGGTACCTGGAGTGATTAATAAATCAGGCATTGCRGTTTCTCTGTTCCGTGGCCCCTGGYTATGTAGCATTTCCCTTCCTTTCTTTACACACGGATAATCTCATCTAACCCTCAAAGAAGCCCCCAGCCCCAAATGCAACTGCCAGGGCTCTCTGTGCCTGCACGCCTGCCCCGTCTCTCCTGCTCACAGGCTGGGGAAGGCACTCACCGCAAGTTCCCGCGGTCCGTCTTTGCGAATGGTGGCTAGAAAGGTGCAATATTTTGCTGCAGGATCTCCCTGCAGGAAATTGGAGTGCGTGGTGTCAGAGCTGATTGGGTCTGCGTGTGTCTCCTCCTCTCTCTTTCGGCTTCAGAAAGCAGCCCTAATTTTTGCTGTCCTCCCCGATGGGAACGGTGCACTTCTTCCTTGGGGCCACCCATGAGGATGAAGTCCCCACAAGGGGGCATAGAAATTGCACAGTATCTGACTTGTGCACCCAGTGAGGAGGAAATAGGGCCCCCAAAACCTTACTCTCACATTTAGCTTTTTATTAACTTTTTTTGAGTTCCATCTAAAAGCGTTTCCTTAGTCTCCATCCTCGCTCTGATGTGCACCAGCCTGCCACCGCCGAGAGCACACGGCTCAGCATCGGCACAGGCTGACCTAAGCCCTGCTCCTTCCCGGAGAGCTGCCAATATTGCACCTTTCTCGCAAAGCAAAATGTTGAGATGTTACAGCGTTTGTCCTCGGCGAGGGACTTGCCTCGCCAGTTTTTATCTAGCGTTGCTGAATGTAAAAGTTTGTTGGACGTGTTTGACACGGTGGTGAACTTGAGATGCAGTATCYGTTTTGTCGAACCTGCCGAAGGACAGAAGGCTCAAGTCAAGGCAGCTCTCTGGGACGAGGTTGCTCGCTGGATCCGACTTCTGCTTCTTATGGCAGATTTGTTTCAGTGTCTGTTTCCCTTTTAAAAAAAAAAGGGGCAAAAAAAAACCCGCCAATTTTTCCAACCAAAGCCATGTGATCCCAAAGCAAATACCTCCTGCTTCTGCCCATGCTGCACTGTTCCAAAATTTGCAGGCGATTTTTTGCATGACTGTTTTTCATCATTTGTACAGATCCAATAATGGAAAGTGAAATAATTTCCATAAAAATAGTTGATTATAGATGTGTTTCATATGGAAAATATGTACCTGACCCAGAGGGGTTAGGAGCTGCTACTACTAATTAGCTTGAAGAGCAAAGCATGGTCCTCTCCCCAGAGGGGAAAAAATCCAATCTCCCTGTTCTCAGGGTATTTACAGTTTTACTGTTTAACAAATGCAAGGGGTTCCCAGCCCTCGTGGTGGGAACCATCACAAGCAGAGGAGCCCGGCGCCCAGCTCGGGATCACTTCTGAGCCTCCGGACGGCGTTTGCCGGTGCCAGGGCTTGGCTCTCCCGACTGCAATGGAGATGCCACGGCGTCTGAGTCCGTGCCCTTGCAGGGGTGCCCTGCCAGAGCAGGTCTGCTTTCTCTGCCTCGCTGGCTGCCCGCCTGCATTCAGGTGGGCTCACATGCCAGGTGCTGTGCCGCAGCGCCATAAGGACAGGGGTGCCGGTCATTGCTGCGGCACAGGGCACCAGCTGGTGGCTTTGGGAATCATGGGACTTGACCTCAGACCTCGGCAAGGCTTTGACTCATAGAAAGGATACTGCATCTTCTGTGTCAGCTCCTACTGCCGCCTTTGTTCCCCTCGTCCGTCTGCCTCCGGGTGCAGGCAGAGGGGTGGACAATGGCCTGTTGGCTGGGGGAGGCTGGGAGGGCATCTAGCCATGGTTTCTACTGTCAATACAATTTTGCACAAGAGTTCTTTGAAGTGAGGTTTTCAACACTAATATCTTAAATGCACAACTGTGAATTATAACTTTTACACTCCTGTTGGTTGAATTTCCTTTAAATGAAATGAACCTGAATCTGTTGTAACTATGATTTATTTTTTTTTAATTCTGTGCATTGCCAAATCTTTGTAAAGAGTGAAGGAATGTTCTTGCTTTCCAATGAGAATCTTTCTCCAAACGAGACTGACTCTGGTGACATGGAGATCATACGAAGCACGCTAGTTCTGAGTGGAGAGGGGCTCAGGGTGGGCTTAGCAAACCAACCTCGGCCTCTCTGTAGACCCTAAGCTCAGACCTTCCAGAGTTTATAAAGCGCTTGTTTTATTCCCAGCTTGTCCACTCCCTGAAATCCCTGTGCAGCTGGCGGCCRCTGCCCCAGAGGAGCTCAGGATGGGGCATCCCGCAGAGGGGCGAGGGGTGCTGGCAGGGTGTCCGGCCTCGCCGGGGAGCAGGGGCCCCGAGGCTGGCGTGGCAGGACGAGGTGCTTCCCCCATCCAATTGCACCGGCTGAGYGAGCTCCATGGGGCAGGTCCTTCCACCGCTCTCCACCTCTGCTCCGAACCTGTAGTCKCGTGTAGTTCCCTCTCACGCTCTTTTTGCCCCCACGCACGCTCCTGCTYCAGACTGAGCAGGGATGGGATGATGCCAAGACCTGTGCCGGGCAGCTGGAGCTGGAGCTGGCTGCTCAAGGCTTGCAGTTCTTGGGCCCCATTGCAAAAGGGTCGCCCACTCATTCACATTGTGCTCGCTGATCTGTTCCTCCTCTTCTCCTGGACTTACTCYCCTTTTCCTCACCGCAGGGKTTTTTTTTGTTGTTGTTTTTTTCTTCTTTTCTTTAAGTGCCTTTTTGTGCGGGTGGAGCTGGTAAGAGTAGGAGTCTCAGGATATGGCCCTTTGCACTCACCTCAGACCTGGAGAAAGCTCAGGGGGAGCAGGGCGAGTTGCCTGTGATGGCCCATGGACATCACCCGTTGCTGCTTCTCAGCCTTTAGGGCCCAGCTCAGATGAGGATGAGATTTTGGCACTGGTGGTGTCAGGCTCTGGCTCAAATCAGCTCAAAGAAAACCAAAGAGGTAGCTTCGTGCGAGGGGCTGCTTGGGCAGCGGTGGTGCTTCCTGTGATCTCTGCAGAGCTCAGCTGAGGGGCGTGGGGGTGTGGGTGGCAAAGAGCAGTGCTGTCTCCTCATGAGCATCCTGTGTAAGTATCCTACATGATGGAGAACACAGCCACGTTCTCCAGGACCCTTTAGAACATGCATCTTCCTTGTGCTGAAATACACTATCTATAGAAATCATTCCCACATGAAAGATGTACCATATTTTATATGATACCTAATACACACGTCTGTGGTTTTAAAACTAGTACCTGTGTACCAGTTGTCAAGTTATCCAGTGTCTGGATTACCAGTAGAAAACAGGGGCTGGGGGGGGGGAAGGATGCTGCAGAGAGTATCTCTTGTTGTGATGCTAACTTGAGGCTTCATCCCAAAGGTGTCCAACCAGCGTTGAGGGGTTCCTGCGTTTGTACTGTGCGCTGCCATGTGCGAAGCTGGCACAAAGCAGAAAACCAGCATGTGCTGAAAGGCTCGGTGTGATACGGACCCGGGCRTGCTGCCCGCCCCGCTGCCTGGCTCTACGCTGGGGCTCTAAATAGACCCAAAGAAGTACCTGGTTCTTGGATACTGAGGGYTGGTTTGGCCCAACAGTGAACTTACGAGCTTAACTTAATGACGGGCATCTTCTCATGGCACAGAGGAGAGAGCACTCTTCATCCTGACTTGACCAGCAGAGAGGACAAGCTGTACACTACAAGCTGGGCTGGGAAGCCACCCTCATCCCTGCTCTGTTGTTATACTTTGTCCATCAGTTGCAGGTCTCTTGTCGGTGCGGTCTCTGTGGTGATACTGGCCTCACTCCCATGCGTCGGCAGCACAGGGGAYTCTGAGACATCCACAGCTTCCCGCAGAGCCCCCCAGAGAATCCCACTATTGTGCTGGATCCTGGCTTCACGCTGGGTTGCGTTCCTCCATGGTTAGCTTCACGGCCACATCCTTGAGGCTGTGTTGAGGCGAGGGGATGCTGTTGCTGCAGGTCCAAGGCGGTACAGTTGAGCTTTTCGGTCTGGTTGTGCATATTTGCTGTTCYGTTAGAAGCTGGACGCTGAACCTGGGGGGGCCAGAACATTCCCTAGGAGAAAGCCTGGGATGCCAGGTTATCCCAGCGCCCCTCCCTGGGCTGCAGGGATGGGAAGGGGGTGCTGGAAASCTGCCTCGAGCCCGTGGCATGGTACAAGCGGCGGAGGGAGGTGTTTCACAGATCGGTAGCGCTGAACTTAGTCAAAGGGACATCTTGTTGTTCTCGTTATCCTGAGGTCAGGCTCTATAGAAGTTCTGCACCTTGGAAATACGGTACTCAAAGCTGCTGGTTTTCTGTCTCCAGCTGAAAAACGTCTTTCTGCTCTCTCCTGAGGTTTCTCCTTCAGGCCCTGTTTTCCTCTGAGCAGGGCCGATCACTGGGATCCTGCAGAGGAYGGTGCCCTGGCTGCTCTCACCCGTCCAGCGCAGACTTCTGCCTAACGAAGTGCTTGATGTTTAATCCTCCCCCCAGCAGAAGAGGTTTGGCCGTTCTCGACAGAAGCTGCCTGTCATAGAGCCGGGCTTGAGGTTTGTCAGCTGTGGTGAGCCAAACAAGCGCCTGAAACATGCAAAGGCTGTGGGCGGCTCCGATGCTCCAGAGGTGGATTTGATGTCCCTGTTGTCTTCGCCTCCTGGAAGCAGCGTGGCAGTCGGTTGATAGCAGGGTTTGTTGGGGAGGAAGGGCTTGTACCAGCATTCAGTGCTTGGCGGAGCAGTCTAGCATCCCATTTCAGCTGTCTGGAGACCACAGGGCTTTATAAAMGGAGGTGGGTTTTTTTATCCTCTGGGCATCACTGTTGTACCAAATCCTTCCAAATTCAGGTGAGAAACTTGTAGGTGTCAGATGAGTAGCCTGGATCATAGGCCTTTAGTTGGAAGTGCCAATACTGAATGCCTGCCTTCTGGATTCGCCCAAAGATCAATGTGGGAGGGTGGAGGGGACTGCCGGTGAGCTCCTCTGTTCACAGAAGTGACAGACTGGCCAGGCCTAGATCAGCTCTAGCATCATCCCTGCTTTAAAGTCTCAGGTCCCAGCAGGCTGGGCTGGGCTGGGCTGGTTTGGCTGGCGGGTTTTTACCCAGGGTACGTGCTCTGTCCTTCTGCATTGTGCTGGCTTGGGTCCAGCAGTGTGGCTTTCTGCGGCTGCTGCTCTCGCATCGGCCGTGGCTGTTCCTCTGCTTCTTGCTGTGGTTTGGTTGAGTGTTCAGGAAGGCGAGAGAGGGAGGTGCAGCAGTCAGGAACGGGTGATGGTGCAGCAGTCAGGAACGGGTGATGCTGCGTCCGTCCTGTCTTTATTCCTTACACTAAGGGTAGGAGATGCTGCTCAAGGGACTCTGCCTTCCTCACAGACCATGTGAAATTTGGAGACTGGAAACCCACCAGGACCCCAGCACCAGTGCTCCGGTCCCATTTGATCCACGTTCTCCCGAGCACAAGGGTGGCTTACGAGCAGTCCAGGGTCAGGCCCTGCTGAGGGAYCTCAGAGCTCTTGGCGCGTGCTTTCTCCAGCACGCACAGCTGCAGAGCCAACCTCGATACCTGAACCACAGGGCAGGCACCCGCATGCCGAACACACTGAATCTGAAACCCCAGATACTTGAGAAGCGTTCCTGGAAGCCATGAGCGGCTGGTGCTCGGCAGCCGGAGGTCTCACACCAAACCTTTCTCCCGCGGTCGGGTCCTTCCTGGCTGCCCCGAGCCTCCTCCCGGCCGCTGCTGGCTCGGCCTCAGCCCCCCCCGCTCAGAAGCGTGGCGGCTCTCCTGCCGCAGTGCGTTTTGTGGMTGGCTGAACCCGCTCAGCCACTCCAGCCGGCTCTTCCCTGTGTCTCATTTGCCATCGTACATGGTCTTTGCGAATTGTGTCATATTGTACATGACTTTGGGTTTCCAGAGTTGTAGTATTCTGACTACAGTATTTCCATGTGTGTACATAAACCTGAATAAGCACAACTGAAATCCTGAATGAAGTGTATACGTTTCATATACTGATTGTCATACGAATGAATTTTATAATTATTCCAATTTTGTTGTAGATTTCCAATCTTTCCTATTTATTTTGTACCAACCAGATTTATTTGTATATTTTGTGATTTTGTTTAAAAGCATTTTGTTTATTTCTATTCTTTTTAGATAAATAATGATTTTTTTTTCTGTTGAACATTCCAGTTTATGCCTTTTTCCCTCCTCCATGCTCCCCCCCTCATTTCCAAGGGATGGATTTTGGCATGCGGGTGGTGGGGCTGATGTCGGTGATCCTGCAGCAGATGATCGGCTGCCAGAGCTCTGCTGTCGGCACATCAGTGGTCTTTAACCTCCACTTCAGCTGCCAAGAGCCTCGGAGAGGCCGGATCCTGTTCCTCTTAGAGCCAGGTCTTGGTCTTTGCTTTGGTGGGTCTGGGCCCGTAAGTCCGCGAGCTGGGGAGGGCTGTGCCGGTGGTTTTGCTGACCAGGAGCTGGGAAGCTGGTGGCAACAGCAAGCAGCTGATTTTCTCTTTCTGAAGTTCCCTCAAGGGTGAGGGCCTTTTTCTTCCACTAATAAAAACCCCTTATTTACAACCTGCTCTCCATATATCATGTTTGTTTGTCCAGGAGCGTAGATGCCGTCCGTCTGTCCGTAGCACGTGTTCCTGCCAGGCGGTGTGTGACTGGGGTCGCCAGCGTGGGCCGTGGCTGGTGGCCATGGCGGCTGCGTTGGACGGGAGTCACTGGTGGAGCGAGTCTGTCTGTCCCCTGCCTTAGGTGCCGCTGCCTGCTCCCCGGTGTTGGGACTTCGGCAGCGGAGTTCTGCGGAGCCTGCAGTGACTAAGCTGTGCTTAGTCCCCTGCCCAGCATCACTTTCAGCTCCACGCCGGTGGAGTAACAGCCGACCTTTTTCCTGTGTGCCAGATACAGCCCTGCCGTGCGCCCATTTTGTGCTTCTGCCATCCCTTAACCCCGGTCCTCCTCGCAGCCATTATTTCACCCAGTTGCTCTCCCTGCACTGGGCTTTCTTCCTTGCTCAGCTCTTGAGCTGCTAAACCCTGGGTTAGCGAGTTGGGCAGGGTCTGCTAAAGCTTTGTGGGGGGTTTTGCTGCACCCAGTGCAGCCTGTCCCTGTTCCTGTGCTGCAGGGTGGCCCCATGCCCCTGGACCTCACTCCCCATATCAGCGGGACAGGGAGAGCGGCAGGTCCTGTGAGGACTTCTGCTCCCCTGCRTGTGCCTGTCCCTGGCAGAGGGATGGTGGGATGCTGCAAGCAGGATGTAAGTAAAATTAATGCAAAGGCAGACTTCGGGGCTGGCTCTGACGGTGAAGAGCAGCGGGAAGGAGGCGCAGGGCAGGAGAGCCCGGGGCTCCTGGAAGGGAGGGTGCCAGAAGCCGGGTCCCTGCAGGGAGGTGGGATGGGTGTTGGCTGCCCAGGTCCAGGCTGTGCTGTGGCCGCGGGGCGGGAGCAGCGCCCGAAGCGAAGGCGGCTGCGCCTGGGGCTCTGCGTCTGGAGGCTCCGGCAGCCCCCAGGCTGTGCTCCACCCTCCCTGCGTGGCTGGGCCCCGCGCCGCTGCAGCAGGATGGGGCCCCAGCGCTAAAGGCCAGTTCTCACATACCCTGTGAGTGATGCTCAAGGTCACCTTTTGTACCTACAGGTTGCTAAGGCCCAGTAGCCCCTTTGCCACCCACGCTGCCACTGCATCGCTCTGAGTGCCCGGCCGGCCCTGTGCTCCTGCCGCACGCTCCGCAGCCCAGCGGGCCCCGGGGCCGTTCTGCTGGAGGTGAGCACCCTTGTGCAGGGCCAGGGTGGGCTGGTGGCTCCGCACCTACAAAATTGCCTTGTCAATGCACGCCGCAGGCGGCCGGGGCTTCAGGTGCCAAGGTTGCAATAGCTGCTGCTCAGGGGCTGGCACAGGGCTTTGCTTCTCCATCACGGTTAGGTGTACCCTGATCCTGGGTTTGTGCTTCAGCTGCAGCGGGCCCTCTCCCTGCTGAGAGGAGATGGYGTAGAGGAAGAGGAGCTGGGAGCCCTATTCAGAAGTACTTGCTGGCAGCGCCCAACACAAAATGTCTGCAGGGCTGTGGGTAAGGGCAGAGTGAGCCTCGGGCTCCTGTCCCCGGTGGAGTTTGCTCGGTGAGCACTGTGAGCCCCTCCATCTCTGCGGGGCAGTGAGGGTGGKCGTCTGGTGGTGGAGAACGTGGGCGAAATCAGGTCAATGAGAGCTCAGGGCAGGGGGTGAGGCCTGGCCCCGGTGCTCGCCTTGCTCCCACTGGGCTTTTGCCGCAGGAGATCCCACCGCCAGTGGGCCACAGCGTGCCTGGCCCGTGGGGCAGGGGAGTGGGCGGTGGGAGGGCGGCAGGAGCCTCGCAGCAGCCGCGGCTCCCGCTGGCTTTTCCTGGGGGCTCCGCAGAGCCAGCTGGAGACACAGGTACTGCCGGGCCACCGGCTCCTGGGAGCGGCAGCTGCTGCAGGCCAGAGGTGCCGGCAGCGGCCTGCCAGAGGTGTGGGCTAGAAAATGGGGCTGTGGCCATGTCCCCTGTGCCAGCCGGGGCAAGAGGCTTCACCCTGGCTCTTGCCCGGTGGTTTCTTACTGCAGCACCATCACRGAGCCAGCGCAGGATGGGCAGAGCGGCACAAGGCCGGGCAGCGAGCAGTGCCTGTGTGTCTGTCAGGCTCTGCCCGCCGCTTTCCCACCATCAAGTGAGGGTCAAATACTTTCCATTGCTCCAGCCTTGAAGAGTCTTCTCCCCATCGCAGTCAGAAATAGCCCTGGGCTGGGAGTGAGCTATTTGTGGCGACCGGTTAGGAAGGAGGAATGCACGGAGCTCCCCAGACCTCCCTTCCCGCAGCCGCACGCCCTCCCCAGCTGCTGAGCTAAAGCCTAAAAAATTCAAGTGGCTATACTTGGAGAAATGAGGTTTAAACATAGCAAAGCCCAGCATGGCCTTTAGTGAAAGGGCTCGGGAACAGCTCCCTCAAACCCTTCCTGCAGCCAACCTTGCTGTGGGTACGCATTAGCTGCTCTCCAGACCCCAAAATCAAGGGGTCAGGGACCCAGTGCTGGGTTTGGGACTTTTAGCAGTTCCTGAAGTGTTGGCTGTTGATTGTTGGCCACCATCTGCAGCCATTTAGTGTTGCTTTTCTCTTTGGCACTTTGGGCCCTGGGTACTGAATATTCTCTGTGCTAGTTCTGATGGCGGGGCCTCATCCGATCGGGTTTGGTCAATACGAGGGGTTTGCTTATAGGCGAGGGCTGAGCGCAGCAGTGTGCTGTCCCCACGGCTGTCCCCAGGGCTGTCCCCGGCTCGGCTGGGCGCAGGGTACACGCAGGCTCTGGCTAGGCCGGCCTGTGCCGTGCCTGTGGCAGCACTGGCCTTCCCCAGGTATTTTTCTGTTTAACCAGGTTTGCAGCTCCCGGTGAGCGTGGGCCGTGCTGTGCCGCCCCAGCCACCCGGGGCATGGGTCACGCGTGGTGGGGAGCGGCCCTCGGTAATGCCTGTAAGGCCTGGAAAGGYGCAATGTTGGAGGTAACGGCAGGGTGGGGGTGTTGCCCTTCCTGCCACGGAAAAGCCCCTCCGCCCTCTCCRAGTCCAGGCCAAAACGTTTCTCCGTCTCCCTGTGCCCCCCAGCTGAAGCCGATGGGGATAAGAAAAGCCTCGTGCCCCCCATCGCTTCCTGCCCACCTGCTGCCCCGGAACCAGACAAGCCCTTAAAGCCAGATGCACAGCCACTGCTCGGCCATCCTTCACACAACCAATTCCCAGAGATGCTTTCCCTCTTCCTCAGCCACCCGTCCCGCTGGGACCCCCAGAGACCAGTCCTGCCACCTCCAGCACAGCCCTCGGCATCTCAGCAACACGCCACAAAGTGCCAGGTATTTCTTAGAAACATCATCATTTATTGACTTAACAACTGCCACTACAGCAGCAGTGTTGGTGGTGTGGTTTTTCTTATTTTCTCCTAAGGTACTTTAAAATGAAAAAAAAAAGATTAAATGAGTTTATGGTACTGAAACAACRGTCGAATTCATTACAAGAGGGCCCTCATTGTAATCCCTTCACAGCGAACGGCACAGGCTGGAGTAAGGGAGGCTGCACCCATGACACGGAGGAGAACCGCAGGGCACTGCTGCCCAGCTGCGCGCCGGCCCCGCACCTTCCCGGGCTGGCTTTCAGGCACAAGGACCCCTTSCCCACCCCCGTGGGGCACCCCTGGTCCCGCACAGCAGCCTGCAGCYGTCACCCTCCTTGGCCGGGGACGCAGCCTTGCCCACCGCAACCTGTGATGAGGCTCCGCTTGCTCCGCGCCAGGCCAAAGACAAGGGCAGCTGCCAGCCGGACCGGAGTTTCCCGGCTCCCACCGCAGGGCTGGCCCTGGGGTACGTGCTGTTTCCTAGTTTCGGGCAGACACACGTGGCCCGCAGCACCCTGGAATACCAGGCCCTTTCACTCCAGATGGCGGCTGGGTCTGTCTTTGGGATGCTTCACTTTCTTAAAGCTGAGCGGACAGGAAGGTCAGTAATAGGCAGTAGGAAAACAAACTGACTAATGTAATGCTAAAGCAGTAGCTTCAAGCTCCTGGGTTAATATTTACTGCTGAAACAACAGGAGTTGAGAACACAGTGTGCGGCTCAGCTGTTTGAGAAATGCGTTGGAAATCATGCATCACATGCCGATGATGAAAGAGAGCTTTGAAACACTGGGGGAGGATAACAAGCGTCTACAAGCCGAAACGTGTACAGCTGCAGATATGCAAGAGCTGGAATCCCACTGCCATCCGTGACGGCCAGAGGAACTGAACCACTTACACAGAGAAACTCACGCCAAGCAGAGGGTAAACTGAGCGCTGGAAGCCACAGCAACACCCTGGCTAACACGGGGAGGGGGGAGTTTGTAACCCAGAAGCAGAAGGTTAAGGGCAGCAACCCAACGGGCAGGATTTGGATCATTTTGTCTCCTGCAGGGCCCAGCACATCCCTTCCTTCTCCACAGCGAATGTAACAAATGGCAAAAACCGTTCACAGGACACCGTTCAAATGAATATCAAATGAAACACAACATGGGAAAGGGAGAAACATGCAGCATCCCTAAATGTAATGGGAGCAGCATGACAGCGCAGGCGGGCAGTCCAAGGTGAATGCACCACCCAGGCAGAATCCATCAGCTTTGTGAACCGTCTGCAAAATTGAAAACAAGGGTCTCCTCCTAATTAGTGTTAATTTGTTAAAAGTTTCCGGACACTTTCAAAATGTGCCTTTGCAAGAATCACACCCCCCCCAACCCATCACCCCAAGGGCCCCAACAAAGGAATCCGCTCCTGATCRCTGCTAGAGTCATGGTTTGTCTTCAGAAATGCTTTGCTTTTTCCTTCTTATTCCTCTTCCTCTTCCTCCTCTTCTTCCTCCTCTTCCTCTTCCTCATCATCATCTTCATCGTGGCAATGTGTGATTTCCTGAGGTGCCTGGGGGAAGAGGTTGGGCGGTTTGATCTCACTGATGGAGCGGGTCAGTTGATGTCGCTTGTAGTCAGAATCTTTAAAATCCACTGAGGTGCGATTGCGCGTGGCCATCGGCGACTCCTTCTCATTGATGTCGACGTGCGTGTGCTCTACCGTGGACTCGTGTGGCATCTACACATGTAAGAGAGAGAGGAGATGACAAGGGGTGTCCCAGTCCCAGGGTACCTCCCTGAGACAGATGGAGAGCAAACCCCAGAACGTGACTCTTTGGCCCACAGTGCATCAAATGCCACCCAACCCTCCAAGGTGATGTTCCTGGTGCTTGCGGCTTGTGGAAGTGTTAACAAGCGCAGACATCTTTGGGACCCACCTCCCCGGAGTCTGCAACTCACCAGGACGTGGGCGGCTCTGAAGAGGTAGCTGAAGGGGTAGTAGAGGAGGTTGATGAAGGAGGCTGCATAGAGATCAGCGTAGCGCATCACCTGGCTGGCAAACAGGGTCTGCCGAGAGCCACTGCGGAAGAGGCTCCCCATCATCCCGTAGCACATGTCCATGTCGTGGGTCACTTTCTACAAGCAAAGGGCAGGTTAGATCCTGGGCCGGGCAGGCAGCAGTGTGGAGCCACGACAACACTGAAGTGGAGAGCACTGAGGGCTGGGGGCTACATGAGATCTGCAAGGATCTCCAGCAAGGCTTTCCGTGCTCGTATCCTGCAGCGTCAGAGCACAGCCGAGCCCCGGCTAACAGAGGGGAAGGCAGCAGCGGGCTCAGGGCCAGCACCTGCCCCAGGCTGGCACCCCAGGGCTGGCTGAACCAAGCCCCTCCAAGCTGGTGTGTGCCAGCGTCCCGTTCTGCAGCAGTGAGCACCGTCAGTCAGGGCTGCTGTGTGCATGAGGAAGGAGACCCTATTCCAGACCAGGCTGCCTTTCAGGAGTGCCTGTGACACCAGTGAGCTGAGAAGCTCCTCCGACTGTGTCCACAAAGACACAACGGCATCGCCAAGCCTGCCGTGCCCACCCAAAGGCAGAGCAAAGCATTTCAGGGCTGAGCAGTGGGGTTGGGTTGTCAAGCCCTTTGGGATCCAAAAGGATGAAAAGGGATTTTTATGATTGGTACCTTAATGCGTCTCTGGATGGAGCTGATGTCAGGGCGTTCATTGCTGCTACTGTCCAGATGCCTAGTTACAGGCGAGAAGGTAAATACATGGTGTGAAAAGCCTTTCAGAACCAGATGCTGTGGGATGGGGGCTCAGGGGAGGGAGGCTGGTCTGGAGGAGAAGAGCCCAGGCCTGAGTCAAAGCTCCGGCAGCAGTACCGCTAACCCAACCCCAAGGTTTCATCAGAGCCGCTCGTTAGCCGTCGCTAGGCTGGGAGAGGCAGCAGGAAAGTTGTCACTCTTTGAACACTCACTTGTATAGCTCGGCCAAGAAAATGTCCAGACTCTGCAGCTCTTCAAAAAGGGCTGGAAAATCCAGAAAAGAAAGGGGAAAAAGGTAAGTTTAAACTGTTGAAATGAAAAGGGCTGAAAGCAAACCCACCATCCTGCCCGCTCCCCTTGCATGGCAGTGAAGAGGCACTGCATCAAGGAGCACGGCATCTCATGGCAACTGTGCAGAGAGGGTTCAATCATGCTCTGTGCCACTGGCAGAGCTTTGGGCTTGGTTTCTGGTTGCCTCTTTTGTTTTTGAGACTGAACCTTCRCAGCCCTCACCAAACTTTCCAACCAGCCGTGGGGCAATTTGCATACCCTCCAGACCTATTTACAGGCCAAAGGGTAAACCTGGGAGAAAAGCAGCACTGGAAGATGGGAAACACAYGGCACTTTGGCAGCAGAGCAGCAGAGGGAGCGGGAGGAAGGAGGAGGAAGCAGGTGACGAGCAGGGACTCCCTGCAGATGGGAGAGCACTCACGGCTCAGGCATTACAGGGAGAAGAACCCAGGTGTCCTGTCAGATACTTTTTACCAGAGAAGCCACGGCTCCATACGGGCAGAGGGAGAGGAGTTTTTGGGGCAGGGTTATGGATGAGGAACAACTCAACCCCACCCAGCTGCAGCTTCTCTCCCCCGGCCAAGTCAGCGCTGGGCTGATCACATGCAAGCGGCCTGGGAAAGAGCAAAGGAAAGGCCTGGGACCCCAAGGCCAGCCCACGGAGAGCTGACCCAGCTCCTGCCACCAACACCCAGACCCAGGGAAAAAGGGCCAAAAGGAGAAGCGACAAGCTAGGGTCATCTCTCCCCTGCACCCCCATGCCCTGGCGATCGCAGGGGTGCAGCACCAGGCAAGCAAGAGCAAAGCCTGGCCTGGGGTTTGCCCAGCTGCTGACCGCTTTTGTCTGTCCAGACGTGCAGCTCCTGYGCCAGCTCAGGGATCACCAGGAAGGTCCTCCAGCCCTGGCGCTTCTTGGATTTGAGGATGTCCCCAAAGATATGGTCTCCGATGTACAAGATATCCTTCCCTTTGGCCCCCAGCAGGTCACAGACTGTGTCCGAAGAGCCTGAGAGAAGAACGGCATGGCTCAGAACAGGGAGCCAAAAGGAAACATGTGGCTCATTTCAGAGGGCCAGGGTTAGGGACAGAGCATGTGCATTTTCCTCCCAGAAACCTCCACTGCTAAATGTAGCCCCCCTGCTTGGCCATGGCACCACGGGGCACTGCCCACCCACCTGGGAGTTCACCCAGGGCCAGCTTTGCCCACGCACACCCCCACATGAATGGCAGCAGCAGAGGGGCCATGCTGCTTCCCACCCCATGYGAGAGTAATGGAGCCCTGGGCATCACAGCCAGCCCTGTGTATCCACCCGCTGCCCCTCCCTGGCTCAGGGAACCCTCCAAGCACGGTCACACTGGTGGCAGCACCGTAAGTACAGCTGGGAATGTTGCATTGGGCCAGCTGCAGCTCCCCCTCCACCACGAGCCCTGCAGTGGCATTTCCCAGACCCTCCCTGGCAAGGAAGAAAGGGCGTTTGAGGAGGAACGGGTCCATTTCTTCCCTGCGTTGGGCAGCAATGGTGATGGAGAGCTTCTGGTGCAGTGTGCAGAGGGCACAGTACAATGTGCTTTGGGAAACACAACCCTGCCTAGCGCCTGGCACAAGTCCTCGCACAGCTGGAGTGGCTGACGGCCACGAGGGCACGTCAGAGCCACTCCACAGGACAAAAAGGGTTCTTGCCTCACCTCCTGAGTACACGATGCCATGCTGCAGCGGGCCGGTGTAGGTACCAATCTTCAGCTTCCCGGTCACCTGAGGAAGGAGACATTGMGTTAGTACAAAACAGCTGATGGTCTGGATCTTTTCTGTCCTATTGATACTTTACTCTTTGTCTCTCTCTCACTCCCAGGCAGCCAAGAGGTGGCTTGCACATGCTACCACATTCTTTTCCTATTGCCACCTGCGGTACATTAGGGAAGCCAGCAAAGCCTCGAGCTCTGCTGTGCCCCAGGTGATGGGGTTGCTCAGGAATCACTAAAATGAGAAGCCAGCCCACCATCTCTAGGGCAGGTCCTGTCTAAACATTGTGTTGCCCGTTACCACTAAGAGACACCACACAGGAGGTGCACGAGCCCTTCCAGCTGTAGAGGTACCCTCCATATGCCACTCACCGTGTCCACCTGCCGCAACACAGTGCCTTCCCCAAAGAAGAGGGGTTTTCGTGCATCCACCAGGATCAGGTCGAAGTAGGACTGCCATGGCCGATGGGCACTCCCAGGCTGCAAAGGCAAACCCAAACCCCAGAATCAGGCACAACACAATCAACCACAGGGAGTTTAACCGGAGTGTCATTGTCCATAGCCATAACCTTGTGACATTGCTAGTCCATCAAAATCCCCTAGCCCGTGCCGCTTGTGGTACAAYGCTGGGCTGCCAGCACCATCTCCTAAAGCACTCCCCTTTTGCGGCAAGCCCATCCCAACCCAGCCTAGCAGTGAGGACTGGGGATGTGGTGTGAGACAGGAGAACTGCACTGAACATCCATGTCACAGCACAGYGGTCGTGTAAAGAGATGCTGTAAACAACACCGCTGCCACTGTTTCTGAAGGTGACATCCTGCGTAGATCCAGACACATGCAACTTCACGGCTTCAGCCTTACAAGCCACGCTGGTACATTTGCCAAGAGTGGGAAAATGCCTGGACTCTATTCCACAGAGCACGGCTTCGAATCACAGCCCTGCCCAAGGGACACTGGGCGTTCATGAGCCCTTTCTGCTCCATGCTTCCGCTCTTTCAGAGATCAAGACCACAGCAAGGAGTTTTTTGAGCTATCAGTTGTGGTGATTTTCCACGTTCTGAAAATTTCTCCTTGGCCACYTTCTACCTTTAGAGCACAGTATGAAAACACATCTTTTGAGCGTGAGATAGCCTCCCACTGGGAGATTGAGAAAGCAGTATAAATTCAGCTCATAAGCCTCTCTCCAAAAGTTGCAGGGCTGAGTTTTGACCCCAGAAAACTGGAAAAAGCATGACTAGAACTTTTGGAGTTACCATAGTCAAGGCACAATCAGCCATAAATGTTTCTGCTGCTTTATAAAACTCTTTCCTTTCCATCAACGCTTTTTTTAACAACATCTAAAACAATGTGCAATATTTCTAAGAAACCCGGCTGCAAAATGCCACAGTTAAAATGTCTTGTCACTAAAATAATGTTATCATTAACACAGATTATTGTTTGAGACCAGATGATGCCTCTTTTCTCTTTGTTATATTGTATTTACTTTGATCCCATTCAAATAGGACACAAAACAGCAAGTGTATTTTAACCAGATTAAAGCAACTAATCCCATGCAGCCGATGAAGCAGGATTAAAATGCTTTCCAGCTACACAGATAATTAGGCACATCAGCTTCTATTGGAACTGCAGGCTAGAAATCACATACCTTTGGTCCATGTGGAAAGTCAAACAAGTAAGTCATAATTTTCTGAAAGACAGAAAGTATTCAAAGATGCGTTTTTAAACATACATTTGTGTAGTTTATAAAAGCATACTTTTCTGCTTTTATCTTTTCAGGTTACAGAACTTTATTTTCAGGATTTACATGAAAGTTGGCATAAGATTTTGAGACAAAATGAATGGATGGAATTTAAAGTGACAGGAATTAAACCAGTAATTTTTATAATCAAAGAACACATTTGCCTCAGAAATCTGCACACTGCTTCAGGTATATCTTGCAATGCTTTAAAATGGCATATAAATCTTTGCATTAGCAGTGTTGCAACATCCTGACATTTACCTKGAGTTGAAGTAACCATGTTTATTCCTACAGCACAGCAGACAGCCCTTTCTGGCTCTTAGACCTCTCCAGGATCATGGCTTTGGTGACCTGTSTGTATTCAGACTATCTCACTTGAAAGGGAAGTTCTGCATTTTAAAGRATGCTGAAATCTAAAATTAGTATTACTTTCTCTTTCAGCCTTTTAATTGCTGAGAAACTGAGTGAGGCACAGAGAGACTTAAGCCAGGCCCATACTAGGTCAGTAGCAGAACCAGGACTACAAAAGATGACTCAAGACCTGATCTGCATTCACCACTAAACCATCCTACACCTAGCTTAGAAAACGCCCGATTCTCCACCAGAAGACGTCCTACCAAAACCCATACAAATGAATGGGTGGCTTTTGCTTATTCCATTATATACCAACACCACAATTCAAGCAGCACTTACGTCTGTGTATTTATAGTCACTGTTTGTGACGAGAAACACCTTCCCAACTTCATTCATGCGGCTGAGCAGCAGTGGCAGCTTCCCCTGAAAGCCAAGGGACACACAAGTCACACACAACAGTTACAGAGATTCATCATGGGCAAAACACTCTCACCTTTGATCCCACCAGACAAAACAAAGCAAACCAAACCATCAAGCAAGCAAACTCACGTGTTTTGCTCTGGCCAGAGCCAGGAGAGCTGGTGGTCCGTCCATGTAACACCCCTCCAGAGCACAGCCCAGGGGAGGAAGGCGAGCGGGAAGGGCTCAGCAGGGCTGCGGTGCCTTTGCCAACCACAGTGCCAGGCACCCTGTGCTGCTCCCACCGATCCGCTCCGTGCCAGGCACGCTGGAGCAGCTCCTCCAGCTCCAAGTCCGTTCCCGAAATGGGCCCAGAGGCAGTTGAAATCTGAGCTCACACGAGCCGCAAGTTGGAGCACATTACAATTCCACCCTCAAATTAGGGAGAATTTATTCCTTGGGCTATTTTTATTGAATCATAAATCTCAGTCAATTGCCAGAGTAGCTGATTACCTCACAGAACGGTTTCCTAAGAATTTTGCAGGCATGTAACTAGAAACAAGGTTAACTGCTTTAAAGTGATACTCTACCACAGAGCTCATCTAAACTACAAATAATTATACTGTAAGTGGTCCAGAGGGGCCCTGCACACTGCAGAGAGGGCAGAAGTAAGGGAACTACTGGAGCTTGCTCAATTAGATGTGCTGAACACACATTTTGGGGCTATCAAGAGACTGGACATTGGTGAGTCTTTCAGGATCTTTCCTTCAGTCCCTCATGGTTAAACGCATGTAACATTTTTGTTGAATGGCTAAGGAATACTTCTGCCTAAAAAGATGCTCATCTGTTGCTTTTTAAAAAGAGGTCTGCTTGGGCAGAGAAAACATGGGCAAGGAACACAGTTGCTTTCACCACCAAAAGAAACAACATGGGCCTTGCCAGCATATTCACCTGTGTCCCGTGATAACTCTTCCTCTGGCTTTTATATTTTACGTTAAAAATGTGCACGTGAATACGAAATCAYGTGGATCATCAGTTCAGAATAAAGGCTGCGTCCGAACTTTCCACTTTGTCTTTGGTTATTACAATAGAAATCACAGCGTTATCTGTTTTGTGTTTTAGTAAAGCAAATCAGCAAGTTTATTTCTTGCCTGCTTACTCAGTACAGAATGTCACGTAGCACAAGTAAAGTTAACTTCACACTTACATCTTTCACCACATACTTTTCCAGATTCTCAAGGGTCTTTTCCTTGAGTGATCCCTGAAATAGAAACAACAGAACCCAGTGAGGTAATGGAAACTTATGATGTAAGAGACATCAAAGTAATGCCAACTTTCACACTTTAAAATGCTGTGAAAGTACAAACCAGGGCGAATCTGAACCAGTGACTCTAGAGATGAGAGGCTTTGAGTAGCAGGGACCATCACAAACTCTGTGATCCATCGATTCCCTCACCATGGTAAATAATCCACTTCAACAGCATTTTAACCCTTTCAGAAGGGAATACAATAGAAACAAACAAAAAAAAGATTTGCCATACCAAACAAGACAGTCAATGACCTGTCTCCAACACTGACCATAATGCTTTACTCAAAGGCCAACTCCAACATGTATCACATAACACTGCATAAGGAAAGAAAAACAGATTCCTGACTTCTGCATGGCTAAAAGGACCATCACAAATACAACTGTGAGCAGAGTTCTCCTGTGATGGTTCTCCATCCCACCCCAACAGACCTCTTTAATCAGATGTTAATGCTCACAAAATTATATTCTAAATTTGTGCACAGGTGTGTGAAAAGATGAACTGCCTCTCCTCTCTAAATAGAAAAGAGTTGATGTATTTCTCTGCTTAATGCAGGTACTTTTCAGACAACATAAGACAGTACCAATGCAAACTATTTATAGTAAAATGCTGTTTTAATAATTAGGATAATGTACAAGTTGTGGACTTCAAGTGCAAATACCCTCATGGCATCACGTTCTAAAACCGTGAATTACAGTACAGAAATGGAATCTGGGCCCAATAAAACGGAATAGGAAGCCAAGATAGTACTAGGAGGGCAGTCTAGATCTCGACTTACATACAACTGCAATTTATTATTTTCTCACTAGGCGGCAAAGCAGGGCTCTTGCCCAAAAGTGGAATAACACATCTTAACTCATGAATTACAAACCAGTCCCTCTAACTCAGTTACAACTACAGACATCCCAAGGAGTTCTTGCAATCACCTTGTAATGAACCCAGTCAACAGCATCTCTGACATCCTGGAACATACTCCTGAAGGACATGAAGAGGTCTCCATCTTTAAACCCCGTTTCACAGCTGTGAGGAGAAAGAAGAGAGATTGTAGCCGCCAATCGCAGCAGGTAAGAAACACATCAAGGAGAGAGACAGTTCAAAATGTTGTTTGGAGCTTGTGTTTTCATCCTACCATAATGGTTTCTTATTTACTACTTTACTGCGGCCCAGACTTGAAAGAAGGCTACAACCAGAGTTTAACAGGATCTGCATGTTACCCAAGAACATTTGTTTAAAATTTTAGGAYGTGAGTTCCTAACTATGGGCCTGTGCCTCCAGAGCAGTACTACAGCTTTCTGTGAATGYAACGCTTATTTCTCCCCCACAGTATTACAAGAAGGAAAAAAGACTGGGACTGTGCAGTTTGCAGCATTTTACAGAAGATGAATGGTACTGAGAAAGTAAGCAGAGCGCTGCTCTTTCTCCCTCCTTCCAACACTACAGAAGGGGATGCCATGGAAATCAACTAAATGGAATACTCGCTGCTGAGAGGAGGAACTACTTCTGTGTTGAACAGTTACAGTTAACGTAAGAAATTTCCTCTACAAGATACTGTGGAGTTATCTTTGAGACACCCATGAGAGTATGCATCAGAAGAAATGAAGGAGGATTAAACAGAGCTGTATTTATTATGACAGCAATCATCACACCTGTCCTGAGAAAGGATACTTCACCTGATGGATTGTCGGCATAAACAGTTCCTCTGCTCCCAGGCAAAATCCCATTAAACTTTTGCCTTCCACTCACATAATATGCAAAGATGACCCATCACATGAGTCAGCAGCACAGCAGCATTCACATCTGCCAGTTCAAATCGCAGCTTGTTTTTATGCTTATACCTATTTGAAAGCTAGGTAATACTCATGCTGCACAAACAGCCTTTTACACCACTTTTACATTTACAATGTGCCTGAGCATTTCACCTTGAAGTGAACAAAGTCCTCAATTATGACATGAGGGACTTGTGGTAACTGGCTGAGGAAATTTAGCCTTTCAGTTACCAGTTCAAACATGGCTCCAATGCACACAGGTTCAAAATGAGCTGTCTGGTGCCTGTAATCACCCTGTGGTAAGTGTGTGGTCTTAGAGGCTGGCCCAAATACCAGTGTCAGTCAGTATGGTGTCACTGATACACCCTGTGAGGGAAACCCTCATAACCAGTCTCTGCTGTACACACAGATCCTCTCGTCACACTAAATTCTCTTCACGTCAAAAGAATAAGAGGCCTGAACTTTTCCCCACCAAAACCACTTGAGGGGCCTCCACTGATACTAAGAACAGCTCCATCTGTGCTGTATTGCTTTTTATAATAAGTCTTACTCTACTATCAGCACCTCGAACCGGAGGGAATACGTACCTAGTGTACCGGTCACAGTTAGTAAAGAAATCCACTAGGCAAGCCAACAGATAGGTCTCTGCAAAAAAACAAAGCAAGATTTTAAAACAAGGATAACATCATACGGCCAGCTAACTTTAGGCCCTGTGCCCAAAAGAAGAAAGTTCATGTAAAAAAAAATAAACAGATGAGTACGACATTATCAAAGCTTTACTGGCTTCAAAAGGCAGCAAAGGCACAGAAACAGGCCTGTGTTGGCTCACATTAGACTCACCTGGTAGATTGAATAATGTGTTCAGAATGTAAAACCTATCTGTGTCATCCCTCTGGATAAATTTATTTGGATATTGATCCCGTGTTTCAGGCCTGAGAATAGATAAGGTGGAGAAGAATGAAACCACAAAAAATAATGAGGATAAAATGTGCTGACCTGCAAAATATAGTTGTAGCGGGGTCCATTAACTAGAGTCTGTTGTGCTTTAATCAACACCCAGCTTTCCCATGTGCTCTAGCAGCGCAAGAGCAAAACTGCATCCACCGGCGTTCCCTTCACCGCGCTGGCTCCAGCAGAGCTGCGCACAAAGCCCTCGTCGCTGAGTCAGCAAACGGAGCAGAGCCCACACAGGGAAACAGAGCGGGCGAGAGTCCACAGTTTGACCTTAAAGCCCCATGCTGCTGGCTATAAGGATGCCTTAAATCATCTGCACTTTCATTGTTTGCTTATCTTAAACTTTCCCCCACTTTCCATGTGTTGCTTTACACTCCCCCAGGCAGCTTTCAGCAGGGGAGCGCAGGGCTGTGCTGCGGGAGGCTTGCCTGGGGCCCTCTGCAATTAATCAGCAGAGTGGCGATGACTAAAGTCATTTAATTACTCTGGTTTCCTTCATTTCTGGAGCTTCTGAAGATCACCTCTGACTCAAAGAGGAACTTGAATGCATATATAAGAGCTTTTTCTAAATTTTGGCTTCCTGATGCAAGGATTTACAAGCCTTCAGTGACAAGGCTTGTCACCTCGGGGGCCCTAAGCTGGCCTGCGCTTGCCTTCCATCCATCCATCCTCGCAGGAGGGATAGGAGGGGATTTGCTGGGACATATCAGGCACGTAGCACTGCAGTCCCCTCTGCTTCCTAAAGCACCTTCTCTGGGGCAAGAAAAACGCAAGCAGACAGGGAAGGCTGCAGGAAATGGCACGCAGTGCCTCACTTCTGACACCCGCAAAGGTCAGAAACACAAAGGGGTAGAGCAAGCTTGTTCCTTCCCCAAGCCAGCTCAGGCCCTTGAACTTACTTAGTTAGCAATGGCTGTGGAGTTAACGGTCTCACAGGGCAGAGGTCCTCTCTGCTCCCAGCAGCCCTCACACAATGGCTTTGTCTTAGCTGACACGCTGCTGATGTTAAACTGTGCCAGGACAGGTGAACAGCCCCTGGATTATCCCATCAACCCCTTCCCACAGCACACTTTCTTCTATTCCCAGCACACTACAGGTATGCCTGTGCCGGCACGGACCTTTCCTCTATACACACCCTGGGCTGTTGCTGTGCCTGGGACCCTCAATGTATCCCCAGTCAATCCTGGAGCTGCAGGAACACCCGACACAGCACCCGCTGTTAGTGGAGTCCCCGCGACTCCTTATACAATGGGTGCCCTGGGGATCAGTGACACAAAAGAACGTATTAAGTCAAAAAGAACGTATTAAGTCAAAAAGAACAGCCAGGAGTCCGCACTCACCCTCTGAGGAAATTAAAGCCATGTGCACACACTAGGAGGTTCCCATAGGCATCAACTTTCAGCAGGTTTCCATAGTGGGTATCAAACACCAGGCCTCTGTTAAGAAAGTGATTTAAGATATGAAGAAGCGAGCATATTAAGTGGTGACCATTTTAATAGCAGTTCTTTCCAAATCAGCTCTAGAACAGCTTGCTCACTTGGCGTGGGGCATCAGAACAGAGTTGCTGTTGTTATGCAGATGGGGTCCCTACTGTCCCTTTTACCTGGCTGCAGGTGAGCAACAAGAGCCCTGCATTGCCAGATGAAAGGTACAGCTGATCTGCTCTCCAGACTTGAAAACGGAACCGTTTAACCCGGCAGAGGCTTAGCTATGTACGTACCAGGCTTGCTGTTTACTGTCAGCTTAATTTTCAGGATGTCTTATGCACCAGGACATTATTAATTAAAATCATTAAAGAAAAATGTTCTGAAACATTCTAGCAGCCTCATGGACAGTAATGGCTCCTTCTCCCCTTGATTTTGATTTAACTCCCAATCCAATTGTGTCTCCGCTGTCTTTGCTTTGAAAGGTTATTTTTGGACCATGTTTTCAGCAGGCCTCTTTTCTTGCACACTCCCTCCTTGCTGGCATGGATTCACGTATGCAAAGGCCCTCCACATACTGGAGCAGTCTGCTCCCTTCCCCATGATCTGTGGTCAACCACAGGCTTCACAGGCACAACTCTGAAAACCTGGCCTCACGTGTTGCCTATGAACTTTACAGAACAAATATTCAAGGCCTCGAGCAGGCTGGGTCGGTATCTGTTAGTCATTTACCTGGTAGGGAATGCAGGATCATACACAAAATTGAGCAGCTCATGAGGGTATCCAATGGAAACTAATCTTTCTACGGTCAGGTCAAATCCAAGAGATTCGTATTCAGGGGATTTATACACTGTACCAAGATGAGATTTCAGTTAGAAAATTTGAAAACAGCTAGGGGGTTAAACAAGAAGGCAGTTAAAAGTAATGTACCCATTTGCCCTCCTCCCTCCTCCACATCACACGTTCCCTTCTTCGCTCCTGCCCTTCGCTGCCGCGGGTCCCCCAGCCCAGAGCCACGGTGGAATTAGCTCATGCTCCAGGACTGCAGCCGAGCGGAGCCGCAGTTCAGGTTTCAGCAGCAGAGTGCACCAGATGAAACAGCAATCAGTCTATCGCCGCTCTCTGCATCAGGRAAAATGTATTTCAAACTGCGGCTCCTCTCCCTGCAGTCCCGTTAGGCAGAAGAATGAACGCTCCCTCTTCCACCTGCTCGGATCGGGTTTTGGTTTGCTTGTTTTCGCAAAGCTGATGAAGAAACCAATAAATTTTGGGAACACATGTATTCATGGTTAGAAAGCCTGAAATTCATTGCTGCTGTGCTACTGTTACTGCTCTGGATACAATCCCAAAGCTTAGTATTGTCTCCCRATTTCATCTCAGGGGAATCTATGTTTGCTGCAGACTAAGTTAGCTTGAAGGTAGAGCTGTCAAGTTAACATACGATTTGTTTGTTAATAATACCATATGGTACTATAAAAATCTGTTAGCTATTACCCTTGTGCATCAAAATGCTACTCTTTTAAGCAAGCTTATTGTTCTCACATTTCAGAGGAGCCGCACATCTGTGACACACACCTTGGCTCAATGCAAAAGAAACGGACTTGTTCAACCAAGTCATTCCTACCATCAGGCCTGTCTTCTTCCTGCAAATGACCTTCCCATGTACTGGAAATGTTACTGCTTAATCAGATCATTAAATTAACATTTAAAAGGAAATCACTATGTTTCTATGACAGATGGAAATCACAGAAACTGTGTTTCTCTGACGGTGTGTTTACATTTGCTGCATGTTGCTGTCTTAAATTGGTCCTAAGATGTAAGAAGGTCAAATACAACTCTTGACTGCAATGAGAGTTCAATGGGCCCAACTGCCTCAAACATTTGAATATTTAAAATTTAGCTGAGTAAAATACAAAAATGTGCAAGTTACACAAAGAGCTCATTAGAAGACAGATTGCTTTTCCTGAGAGAGATCTAGCACATCTGTGAGCCTCACAATATATATTAATACACATTGGCTATACTACCCAGGTAATCACCACCATATCTATACCGTGGAATACAGAAGCTCAATCTGAGAGGAGTAAACAAATATATAAAACACTACAAAAATACTAAAAAGACAAGGACTATAGAAGAAACAAGACTGTCAAAAGACCCAGATCATAGTAACCGTGACAAAGGGCTCCCATCTCTCTTAATAATCTAAAAAGCACCAGAATCCTAAGAGTTAATTTTCCCCATTAAACTAACACCATTAAAAACGTAATAAGCAAAACTGTGAGGTTCTTAAACAGGTAACTAAAATCAATAAAACAGTTATCAAAATCTTCAAGCATTATTATAGTGATGGCAAACATCAACAACATGATACAACATTCAATGCACGAAGTCTTTTCTGTCCTTTAGGAAAGGAAGGGTTGATTGAACTACAGATAGGAATAAGCAATCAACAACTACAGCTAATGAAGAAAGCAGTGACTGGCAAGGCAATTCTGGGGAGTGAGCTAGAGCTGGAGGGAGCAAAAGGCAGTTAGGTGATGAACAACACTGTGAGAGTGACACCACAGCATCATCTGGCAAAAGGAATTCCTCTGATGCAGGACAGTAAAACCACTTCCCAGAGAAAATGGTAATAAATACACCTGCACACACTCTCAGAACGTGAAAGTGCTGCAAAGCTCCCCGTTATGTGAAGCTGCCTCCAGGCCCCCGCTCTGTCCATGAAGCTGCTCCACTCCTCCTCATTACCTTCCTGGGAATTTGACCATGTTACCAACTTATCCATAGAACATCACCCCCAAACAAAACATTTCTCCAAGGAAACCCTTCTTCTTCTGAACTCACCAACCATGGTGATGCTGCCCAGACACAAAGAATCTCAAGGAGCACGTTGGGCATCTCCTCTGGACAAGCAGAAAGGGTTCATAAACAGCTCCAGCAGAACCTTTCCAGGGAAACTGTAGGGCTTTCTGTTAAACATCCTGTGCATCTTGTTAACGCTCCACCAGAGAACGGCTGTGGTGGGACATATGGCCAGCTGCTCACAAAATGCCCTTACTCAATTTCTTCCCTTCTGTATTTGCCTCTCTGTCTTAGATTTATCACTACAGACCTCCTTTTAACTCTCTGAGTCTAAGGAAACAAGCTGAAGCACCAGTAGGAAAAAGGCTGAAGAACAGGTATCAACCTCAGCCTTCATCATCCCAAGTCTCTGTTGAGGCAGCACTGCAACAGGATTAACCTGAATGGTTTTTTTTGGATGGCAGTTATTCCCCTTACGTCTCAAGCTCTAGATTTTGCTTCCTTGACGTCTCTTTGAATAAAACTAAACTACTAGCTCATTCATGCCTTAGGTCCTTTCCCTATTTTTCTACCACTCCACAATATCTGGAAAATGAGAGCCTTCTCCTTGATACACAAATTAAACAGAGACACCGGAAACTGGACTCCTGGAAACAGGCAAGGGACAATAAACATTCTCCAGTTGCCACCATACTTACTGTTCAAGATAAACCTTCCTTATTAGACACACAGCTGGGAACAGACCGAGAGCTCACCGAGCCACCCTGACAGCACCCTACACCACAGCACATGCTGCATCCATCGGTACGAGCCACAACCCACTGACATTTCTCGTAAGCTGTGCGAATGCCTGTTGCAGTAACATGAGCTTCCAGGCAAACAAACGATCTACCTCCTTCAGATCGAGTATGAACAGGCTAACGCTGCTGCAACTACGGCAGCACATTTGGGGAAGATGTCCCAGTGATATGCATTACTAGACAAAAAAATGTATTTCAGTATTGTACTCAGGGCTGGTCGCTCTCTCTCGTATCTTTTTTACTTCAGGCATYCGTGGGGAAAAAGAGTAGAGAGGACAGATCAGTATTTTTTTCTGCAGCTGCATGATGAAAAAATAGTTTTAAACTTTCCTGTAACATCCCCCTCCCTCAGACCTGGTTGCTGAGACCGCAACCGGAGATAACTTGTGTGCCATGGTGACACCATGAATTCAGCTATTTGCCATGCAATGTCTCCTGTGCTCAGCTCTTTCACCCAGCTGAGAAGGGCCCAGTCTTCAAGCATCCCCACCTCTGTGACAGGTGAAGAGGCAGAGCCACGAATCCATTTTCAGAGCGTCCTTGCCCAACGCACGTGGGATGACAGTAAAACCAAAGCACATGCTACAACTTATTCTGATTTCTTTCTCTGTTTCTTACTACTTGAGRGCCATGTTTCTGCCACCTTGCCAAGTCCCCAGCTCCAGAGGACCATGTTATTTTAATAGTCCGTGTTCCAACATAGGCAAATGCTTCAGCGGCACAGGGCAACGGGCACCCAGCGCTTGTGGATAATGCAACCGGGGTGGAAAGAAAACAACCAAAAGCTTAAAAAAACCAGAAGCCAGTTGACAGCATTTCAGCCTCCCCTTAATACTATCACTTGGCTTAACATTATACTACTGAAAGGTAAAAAGCAGTACCCCGGGAGTGAATGTGGCAGGCCTTCAGGYCTGTGATGAGTGCGGGCATCCCTTACACAGTATGTGCTAGGAGGGAAGCTGATCTGGAACGAGCAGGGGTTGTGCAGTAAGGTATGCAATTCTCATGCATTTGGGTGGTTGCTTTTACCTTTGCTGGCAAGACACATACAGTAACAATTTTATAGCCTTCCTGAAAAGGGGAGGGAAAAAAAAAAATCTCTACAGAGGCTCCAGCTTATGCAAAATACTGCTGCCAGGATTTTAACTCACATGAGGCAGATGCAGATTCAGAGTGTCACTCCAGTCTTGACGGAGTTACACTGGGCTCCCCTGTTAAAGAAAAAAATCAGACTGATTTTAAAACTGCAACAGCTCTATGCCATGTGGGACYGTATCTGCTGGAGCTCTGTCCTCTGGTGAGCTCAGAAGCCAGCCTGGCAGCTATTCCAAATACACTTACAACTGATTTATAGAGGAGGCACAGTTGGTAATCGTGCATCCTGCAGGCAAAATTCTGTCCTCATACCCACAAAACAGTCTTAGATCATCAGCTCAGTGGTAATTAGGAGGAAGAGATTACAAGGACATTGCCCAAGTGACACAAACCCTTCGAGTTTCTCTCAGACGCAGAGCAACTGGTTCAAGAAAGGGTCTTGTGCTCTTTTTGGGGCTTTGCCATTATTGTCCATTCCTCAGTCGGTGACAGATTACTCCTTTCAGGGAACTCACTCTCTTTCACACCACAAAAAGCCTGCACGTGTCAGCACAGGAGACTTGGAAGACTTGAGTCAGGAGCTACTCCGGGAATCTGAGAAGAGAATTTTGCCCTACATCCGAAGGTGCTCCCAGTGAGAGCCTCGCGCACCACGTCAGTCTGACGTAGCACGTCTAAATTCAATTGTATACTTTAACATGCTTACGTTTGGGCTTTTATGTGCCAAGCATTGCGGGATAAACCAGTACCAAACCTGCACATAGTGCTGCTCTGTATTGCAGTGCACTGGTTTACAAGCACACACAGTAAGGAGACCAGACCTATTCTGCAACTTACAGGTATGCACGGAGTAATCAGGAATAACTCTGAGATCCAATGTGCRCTAAATACAAAGCTGAATGAGTTGGAATGATGTTGCAAAAAGGACCCACAGAAGTACGCAAACCTCCTGGAAGGCTTCTCTGAAAATAAGTGTTTGAAGTCTGTTTTGTTTCAAAATGAATAGCTGGGGAAAGCTGTAGTGCACGTGATGGCTCAGCCTCTCTGAAAGCTGTGGGGAGGAGAAAGCCCTTCAAGGACTGCCCATTTCTTTCCTTCTTCCTCCTCCACACACACAAAGATTTCAAATTCAGGCAGGGCAGCTTCTCATTGAAGATGTAACACGGTTTCTTCCGGGGCTTGTCGACACTTCTTACAAGCTAATCATGGATCATAGGAGAGAAGCAGGAGTTAAAGTTACAATAACCACCCCTTTTTGCGCTGCTTCAGCCATGTCACTTTTGTGAGATGTATTTGCTGTCTCAAACCGCACACCTGCAAGCCAGTCCTGCCTAGCCATTTTATTTCCGACCACCACGGATTTGGTATTGGTAAAAGCCCTGAATTGAGAACAGTGACAACACGCTGATTTCCCACACCACTGAGGCAGCTTTGAGGAAGCAGCTCCTCATCGCCAGCACCCTGGTTTAGGAAGGGAAAGATGAGCTCGGGACATTGCTGCAGTAACAGCAGAAGCCCGCAGAGTGTGCAGCTCCTTTGGGGAGAGAGGCAGGGTGAGGACTACTAAATGATGACCTGAAGTCTCATTCATCCCCGCCTTCCGTTTTTCCCCATCTGTCACTCTCTTTTGCCAGTGTGCTCTCCTATGACGTCCTAGCGTCTCCYGAAGGAGTTTCATCCCTTCCATCAGCCAACTCCTCACCTACCTTCCCTCCCAGCTGGAAGCCAAGAGCAGCCCAGGCAAAGGTGCTCGCAGTGCCCCCAGAAACACCCCCGCAGTGGCAGGGGACTTCACGGGAGCAGCTGCTTTCCGCAGCTCTGATCCTTTGGGCACATACCGGCTCGACTCTTCCCCCACGCAGGTGCTGAGAGCACTGTCCGTGCTGTGGGCTTCCCCGTCCTTGGCCCTGGCCACCGAGASTCTCCTGGGAATTGAAACACCTTAGTCCACCCACACTGTTTTGGTGGGCAGACAAAACTAATTGGATTTTGACTTTCAGGTGTTCAGATAAGATCAGTATTTCTCAAACTAGAGGTGATGACCTCCTCCAAAGGTTTGCAAAAAGCTTTAACAAACACTCAATCTTCAGAAATTTCACCCGCTATCTGGGTTCTTCAGAGGTCACGCAAAGACAGATAAGCCAAAAGGTGAACAGATAATGCGAGGGGTTTAGCCTTTTCTCTGAAGCACAGGAAACGCAGCCCAATTACTTCGTGTTAAGTCTTGAAGAAATTAAAATAAAATAACTGGAAACAGGTTATTTCAGTTGCTGCTTATTCCCCAGTGAGTAAGGCATGCAAATCAGGMAGTTAGGGACATATATGGACAGGTGGGTAGCTAGTATCCAGATTTATATATGTCTCAGGCACAACATGCATAATTAAGCTTGTGCAAATACATTTCTGAAATTACACAAACCTGACTTAAAGAGCAGGATCAAAGTGCTGCTCATTTTAAATGCTGATCCACATTCTGAATTGCACCACAAATAAATAATGCACGTATGTATTAGAAACACATTTATTTCAATGTTGTGCTGATGAAAAGTGCTTAGTTAAAGCCTTGAGGACCAAGATCGCCTTTTACAACCCCATCCCCTGTAACAGTACAAGTATCTATGTATCCTGCCTCAACAATGTCTATCAAATGAGATCCTAGACTAGTGTCCTAAAATTGGATAGATCTATCCCCAGAGCTCTCCATTCTGTCAACATCTCCTCTGCACGTAGCCCCAAAGCCGGGCATTTAGTGCCAGCTACGCCAGGATGTCTGTGACAGTCACCCCTCCACGACCAACCAGGCCGCTGACTATTTCACGCAAGCACCAAATACTCATTCCCTGGCACTTCTGATCACCCGACCTGCAACTCCAGCTGAAAATCCAGAGGAAAACAGTGAGTGACCAGTCCTGGAGGTGTTTGGGACACTGGATTTAATTAAAAAATAACCCCCTCTGAAGCAACAATACCAATTAAACATACCAGTAAGTGTTGGGCAGGCATTTCACATACTGCCAAAGTTTGAGGAAAGTTTGTCGCAGCTGTGGGGCCAGAGGTCTGAGGATCCCCAGAAGTAACCAGGTAGTGAAGAATGCTATCTGACCTCTATATACTSACCCTCCTTTCAGGGTATCTATTATTGGCATAATCCATTACAGATCAATGCCAGTTTTTATATATAATTAGAAAAGAAGAGGATTTATGGTCTAGAATACTAATGACTTCAGCTTCTGTGTTACGGGGTCTTTTCTAACCAGGGGAGGTGTTGTCAGGCACTGTCAWTGAAACATAACGAAAGGGAAACGGTAACGTTTCAAGCTACGCTGCTCTCTGTGTTAAAATAATTCATTACTTACACAGGAAGGAATCTGAAATGTCATGTTTAAGTTTCACACCTGGGTGTTAGCTTCCCTTCRGTTTTGACAGCGGAGTCAGACTGCTCAGCTCTGACGGGAGCCCAGACTCACTCCTGGCTTGCACAGGCTGGCAGGGTGCTGCCATTTTGCACTGAAACACGGCAGAGGATTTTCTTTTCCATGAGAACGGGAAACCCTGCAGAGGTACCTGTACTGTGGAAGCCTCCACACAAACACACTCAGCTGGCTTGGCAATCCCAGGAGCGGGGGTAAGCACAAACCTCCAGCTCCCCTTGCCTTGCATTTCTCTTTCCAAACACCCATCAGGTGTTACCTCAACTTCTGCCACGGCCGCTGCAGACATTTCACTTCACAACATCCTCGCCAGACACAAAGGGAAAAACGGACACTCCTGTTTAAAGCCCTGGCTGCGTACAGCACTGGTGTCAGTTCACCTCTGCCCACGAACACGTGCCTGCTGTGTGCCTCCCTGGGTGCAGGGCAATGGGGCCGTGCACGTTTGTGCTGTGCCGACCTGGGAGCTCAGCGCCTGCAAACAAACTGACAAAGTGGTAAACGTGCCTAATTGTAACTGCAAGACAACCCAAATGAAACCCACGGGACAACTCATATGTTTTCAATTAGGAACGTGGTGAATCACTGACTTGCCATTTGTTTATGGACTCAGCTGAACTGTGACCATAAAGGATTTGTCTACGGTCAAAACAAGTTGAAAAACAGCCAGGAACAAACTCCAGTCCTCTTGACTCTTGGGTTTTGATTTTAACCATTATACCATAAATAAAAATGCACCGTATTATGCAAAGCAGAATTGCAGTGTTTCAGCCTATATTTAAATTGAGTTTTCATAGTACCAAACAAACAAAATGGGTAGCAACAGTATGTTTTGTTTCTTTGAATTCACTCAGTCTTTCAATTCGAAATGAGAAGAAACTGCTGCCATATTGATCATAGTTTTCATTTACCCAAAGAAACCTTTTCAAACACAGATGTGTTCTGTGCAGCAAGACAAAGCTGAGCTTTAAGCACACTTCAATATTTAATGTACTTTTTCTATTCCACTAGAAATTATGTATTTGAAGTGATCAGCAAACAAGACCTTGACAAAACCTCCAGGTGCGTCCCCGGATATTTTCGTATGCTTAACACCCGAGCTGCTCTGCCGTGCATGAACAGCCAGATCTTGCACTAAGCCTCTTGCGGCCACAGATGTTTCTGACAGTAAATCTGATAACAGGAAGCAAGGCAAGAGTCACTAATCATCAGAAGGTTGAATCTTTTGGATCTGAGCTTCAGTAGCTCCCCAGGACCCTTTTCTGACAATGCCAAATACAAGGTTCTGGGTGGAAACCAGCACAGACCTATAGAGAAGCACAAAGGCTCTGCAGTCCCCAACTGCAGCAGTGCCCATAAAGCAGCTACGCACCCACTCTGCAGCCTAAGAGCGATGGAAAATTCCTTACCTCTAATGCTCCTGCTAACATCCCCAAGTACACAGCTTTCAGCTCTAAAACCTCTAACCTGGAACCGTATCAGCTCCTATTCTCCCACTCTGCATGCTAAAAGGATCCGTAAAGACAGGATTTGTTGTTCCTTCAAGGACTGACACAGTATTGTATGTTCAGCTTGGCTCTGAATTGCTGGGTCTATGCTTCACTTTAGTTCTGCGTTTCTACTTCTTTTAAACACAAAAGTGTTGTCAAGTATCATCAGCTTTAACTCTTCCCAAAGCAGGCTTATTAGTGCTCTCACTGGTAAATTCCAGATATTTTTAGCTTTCTGCTGCTGCACTTTGTTTGCCTTCGATGTAACAAAGATTTGGGCTGTCTGGATATGCCTCAGAGGCTGGCAAAACAGAGCTTAGCATTGGAAAGATTTCTTCTGTTGAATAAAAATGCATGGCTTGAGGTAACAACAGCAGCACTGAGGTCACATTTTGCATGTTGAGAGAAGCAATTCAGACGGACTCTGCATTTCAAGGAAACTTCAGTTTGTCTATTTTAATAACTGGCATAACATTCCTTTGCACTGGAATAATATTTTAAAGATGACTACACAGTCACCTGTTCTTTTATGGGAATTTTTTACGGTTTCCCTGACACAAGAGAATCTTTTTTTGTGCTTAACAAGTGGCCTTCACAATTTACCTCTCTCAGATACAGCCCACTGGGAGTCATAATCCCATACTGGAAATATCCCTGCATTTCCATGGAAACAAAATACTGTGCCAAAATGGGCTTAGTTCTTCAATGAAGACTTCTGAACAGGGAAGAAATAGTTGCATGGGCTTCACATTCAAACATAATTTGCTAGCATCTAGAGATAAAAAGAAAATGACTTAAAGGTATAGTAGCCATTTATACAGTATATCTAAGGCATTATTCAGGTGTATCAGTGTCCAAACAGATCCAGCTTCTTAGTTCTCTCCATATTCACTTAAGAGAGAGAGCCTCAAAAGCTATACATTCATTAAAACAGTGTGCACCTGGGCTTATATGTAGCGCAAGTGCCTGTGCTGACAATAAGCCACATGCCTCAGTTTTTCTGTAGTGTGCTAAAATAAGGCATTCACAAAGCAATAGCACACGTGATCTCAGAGTTAGAGCCTTCTGTACTCTCAGCTTTGGTTCCTCCTACAGAGTAAGCTGTTCTGTCATCACAAGGGTATTTGCAACTTAATAGCCCTTCTGTTGTGGTATTAAGATTACTAGATAAGGGGGTCTATTAGAGTGAAAAATACCTCCATATTTCCATCTGTCTGGCAAAGACAAGAACTGGCCGTTGCTATACTAACAGCCTGCTGACCCAGCTTGGTGTTATTCTCATGTTTTTAAGAGCAAGAAAACAGAATATAGCAGCTTTTGAAACTTTCCTTACACTGTGAAGACTTGTTCTTTCAGCAGCTTCTGTCCAACACACTGATTCTTCAAGAATCCACAGACAGCAGATYAGCAGTTTGTCAGTTGGTGATTTACTGGGATGGAGCAAGCAACAAATGCTTTCTCCACTCCTCACCCCCAGTGCCAGCATGTGAGATCCCACAGCTCCAGACCTCGGTTTGCTCACTACACAGCTTTAAATGGTCAAACTCCGAAGAGCAGCAACACAAAGAGAGCAAGGACAACAGCAACTCGAGCACTTCACTGGTATTTGAAAAAACATCCAGCTCAATGCATACTAGGAACAATTTAGTTTCTCCATCTGCCTTTAGCTTTGAAACACTAATGGCTAAACCAGCCTCTGAAATCTGCAAAATCTGCACCTGTTTAACTGGAAACGTGCAAATGTGAAAACGCAGACACCAGATGTGCGATAGTCAAGGCATCTCTCACTTTTTGCTAGGACAGTTTGAAGGCTCCTGTTGTCTCATCTACCAATTCCTTTCTCTAGCCACCATACTATTTCTGTATGACACAAAGAATTGTATTCTCCAGAAACCAGGAAAGAAGCAAAATTGCTTAGTATCTCCCCAAAAGAGCCTCAAAGCCTGTAGTCCTTACATCATGATGAAACCAAAGACAAACATTTAACCTACGTAGGAGAGCCTCGTTAGAACATTTGTATTGGGATGCAGTACCAATAAACGGGCAACAACAGTATCTGAGCAGAAAAACAAACATTTCTTTGTATTTGCTTACATTACAAACTCAGCAGCTTTTTTAAGTATTCAGTTCAATCTTTCATGTATTAAACTCCCATGTTTATACTTTGTTTTTCATCTGTGCAATCCAGAAATTTTTTATACAAGGTACAAATTCATTAGTCCCATTTCTCAATTGTGAAAACTGAGACACAGAAAACTGATACAACACAGTCACAGTATAAATACTAGATCGACTGAAGAACCAGTTCTCACTTCAGCTGCCACATTTTCTCCCAGATCACATGCAGCAACAAGCCAATCCTACCTTCTGGTTGTGTGTATCTTTTCCAGAGTCAACAGGTAAGGAAAAACATTTCAAAAATAAAATGTGGGTGTGAAAAATTTCCCTCTCCTCCAAACTGTAAGGATGGCCTAGACAAAAACGCCTTGAGGAAGGGGCAAAACTTGTTTACGCATGTTGCACTTTGGAGTAAGTTGGGAAAGACTAAAGCTGTCTTTCCTATGTCTTTTCCCATGTGATGAGAAGGGAAATACTACAGCCGAAAGCATAAGCAATTTTGCAATAAAATCTTTGCAGTGCACCAAATCTTGGCATTAAGTTGGCAATGTTTCCAGGACACAAGCTATATTCCAATCAGATTATGTTGTAGTAATCATATTTGCACACAATAAAACCAGTATTTTTCAAGCCTCATTTCCCCTTCTTTTTTATTGAAACAGTTTTCAGCAGCCAATGGTAACTTTATTATTGATTGCTGGAGAACGTGGAAGCAGCAGTGATTTAAGTACAGGAAAAGCATTCCAAAGGAAAGCATCTTGCCTACATCTTATCTACCTCAGAGACAGAAGATAAAACTTTCAACAAGGCCGTAACATTTGGAGAAGGAGGGTTGTCACAGAGGAATCTTCAAGCACAATTGAGTTCGTAATTCTTACTAATTCCCTCTCCATCTGCCAATGGCCCGGTGTGAAATTACAGCCAGTTTGAGAACTCCACTGCTTTAGCCCTGCTCCTGYCAAGGGACATCTATCCATCACCTCATTGTGCAACCTGTCCCATTTAAGACCTAGTAATGACAAGGTCTCCTGCATTACTTGGATCCAGACCTACTAATCACAGTGTAGCTCACACTGAGAAGGAAGCAGCCAAATAAAATGCTGTGTGAAAGCAATCTTTCTCTGCTGCATTTCCAACGGGCCTCACCACCTCCTAGTCTCAGGTCAGTGTTGCAGCGAAGACTCTCTGCTGATGTCCCCTTATCTTTCTTCCCGCAGTTTGCAGTAAACACAAAACAGAAGGATGTGAATCTTTTGGATTACATGCAACATTTTCCTTTACTAAAGCATGGGCAGTTTTGACAGTATTAGTAAAAGAGGAAGGCAGACCAGAATTGTTACTGACTACTGGTCTTCTAGCCAGTCAGGATGAATAAGCAGAGATGAATCATTCAGATAATCCTATTATTTAGCAGACAAAAATGCACTACAAAAGGACCCTCAAATCTCTCTAACTTAAGGATTTACACAGGAATTTTTCAAAAATTCTCAGTTCTGCCCTGACAGCAAACACAGCGCTTCATGGGCATTTGCAGAACCTGGAGCAAGGGAACCCTGGGGAGCCAGCACGGGCCTCGCTCCCTGGCTAGCGGGCAGCAGGGTCAGCGGCAGGGAACGAAGGGCTGCTGGGGCGACGGCTGCATAACATCRCAGAAACTTGTCTTATCCTCCACTAACAGCAAGGGCTGAAATAGCTGATGACTCTTGCTTGCGTCAAGCCCTCCAAGATTTTAAGCAGCAACAATTTAACTATGCACACAAACCACAGTCAAACCCCGCTGTTCTTCCTGCTCCTTCGACTTTCCTCCCAGTAACATCTAGTTTAAAAGAAACATTCTTTCATGTACTAAATGTGATTCACTAACACAAGCAAACCAAACAGATTGAACAGGAAGGGGACAGTCAGCTTCAACAACACAGATTTCTGAGCCTCTAGTATTAGTGTATCCAGCACATAAACCTAGGGAGACCTGGGAGTTTCCATACATGTAGGAGATCTTATTCACCCTATGAGGATGCAACAGCAATCCTTGACGGGAAACAAGGAATCTAAAACCTCTGAGAGTTATTTCAATTTGCTTTCATTTTATTTTGAGCTCCCAGCAGTCAGATTAATTCTAGCTGTAATCACAGTGGATACAAATTCAGCGATTTAATGTCCATAATTTCTCAGAAGAGAAGGCTAAAACCTTCAGGCTCTTTTCTTCAAGAAAAAAAGACTTT
Source organism: Oceanodroma leucorhoa (assembly GCA_030449065.1). Taxonomy (NCBI): domain Eukaryota; kingdom Metazoa; phylum Chordata; class Aves; order Procellariiformes; genus Oceanodroma; species Oceanodroma leucorhoa. The sequence continues at coordinate 508,525 of JASVER010000017.1, forward strand.
GTTTGCCCAACCCACCCATTAACAGTATTACTCAACCCTATGCAAGGAAAGAGACAAACACAATGAGAGACCATAGAACTTACTAACAAGAATTCAAAGTTTAACCTAATTTTAACTTGAAAGCAAACCAAATCACTGTGGCAATGCTCTATCAGACAGCCTTGAATTTTTTCAATTCTGAGTTACGTGGCCCTTTAATTTAATAAGGCTAAGAAATACTATCCTATAAAACAATGCATGAAATCGTATTTTATGTGCAATGCAACATGATGATACTAAAACTGCTGTCAGTTGGCAAGCTGACATTCTCAGTCATGCTAGTAGTAGAACACATGATCACTGCAGCATGTGTGTAGTAGCTGTTACAATATACTTCAAAATGGAAATGCCACGTCCCTGCCAAAATTAAATTCTTCTAGACAGAAAACGGTGTTATTGTAAGTAGGTTTGTGCCCTTAAACTCATAAAATACAAGAACAAAACTGTCTCAAGCTTCTAAAGTTCAAAACAAGTCAAGTGATTCTGACTTCTCTGGTACTGAAACACCTCCTAAGCAAGACTTTTGGTACTACCAGTGGCCACTGATTTGGGAAGAAGAAAGAGAGAAGAGTAACAACATGTTTTATTTTACTGACGCCACAGACTCCTCTTCACAAGATAGGTAATTCAAGGTCTTCCAAAATAATCATTCTTCTTTTGAGATGTCAAAGTGTATGACTGTCAGCTATGGGATGAAAGTAATCAGTTTATTTCTGATGTGAAAGTTCACGACAGAGAGTGGGGAAAGGATGTGGCATATAGTTTTTGGCAGGGTCAATGGCTCTGACTATCTTCAATCATTGGATATGAAGACTGTGCTTGGGATATTTTTAAACAACTTTACAGAAAAGTGGCTTAGCAATATCTGAAAGTACAAATGCAGAAAACTAGGTGAGGAGCTGATGACACTGGAGATGCTCCCATTCTTCTTCCTTGATCTATTTACGTCTTGAATGGTCTCCAAAAGGCTTCTGCTCAGCATGCACCATCTGGTATGCAGATACCATTTCCAGATGTTAAATTACCGATAAACTGGCTTTTTACATTGTTTTTTCTTTTTTAATCTAGACAGTAGCATGTCCATGTGAAAGAGCGTGCAAGGGACAATCTGCCCAGACAGAAAACACGACAGGGTCTAATGAATGCACTACAACATACTAACGTAATACTTCACTTGTCCCACCTCTTCGTTATCATTTCCAATGAATTAATTATAACCATAATATTGGTTATATTAATTATATTAATTATAACCATATAACCATATTCTAACACTATACTCTTTAAAGCCCCTGCAATGAATAAGTAATTTTTCTTGTGTGCAACAGTTATATATAGCAAATAATGGTCAGATAACAAAAGCCCACATGGAGAAGAAAGGATGACTCTGAGACATAAGAAGACAAACAGATAATTTTGTATGTTAATTTCCCAGTCGAGTGGAAAAAAGGGAAATAGTACTTACCAGGCATAAAGCTTTCCATCTGCAAAAGGCTTTCTAACCTAATTACATTCTCACAACTCCTTGTAGAATGATCTGCAACTATTATCTCTGTTGTATCACGGAAGAAGTCATAGGACAGCGGCTTACCCCAGAGTGGTCCAGATTTCCAGTGTTCTGCTTGGACCACATCCCATTTCTTTTTCTGCACCATACCTTATCACTCAACTTCCCTGAATGCATTGACTTTGCCTGCTTAACTGTAGCACTGTGACCTTCCAGCCTTGGAAGCCCCAGGTTTCCATGTCCCTGGGTACTGTTTTAGGATGCTTGAAACATTCACATTTTTTCCTCTCATCAAACCAAGCATCATTTTGTGGATAACAACACATTTGCTCTGTGTTTACAGGAACAAGCAACACTAGAGTAAAATGAACAGTTGGAGAAGTGAGGATAGTGCTGAAGCTCTCCTTCTGTCAGGATGAAAGTTAGCAACGCGCTTCATGCTCCACGCCAGCCCCGCTGGGATCACCTGAGTCCTTGGGAAATGCCGCCAGTTTGCGAAAGGCACAGAAGTTGTTTTTCCGTTACGGAAGTGAAACCCACAACTTTTTTTTTTTTTTTTAAGCATTTGTTCTTGAACAACTGTTTTGCGCTCCTTAAAGGCACTGCCACAAGGCCGTCACAACTGGGAAACACAAACACCGAAAGCACACGCGCCTGCAGTCAGATCCAGCACAGATTAACAATACCCTTCATGACTTAGAAAGTGGCAGGAACTTTAAACAGATGTATAAATAAGGTCTTGAACAACCAAACCTTTTATATATAACTACTGCCTCGTGGATAACTGCTTAAAAGAACAAAAGCAAGTGATCTAAATATAAACTGCAATTACCTGCCGCACCCTCCAAAACTGCTCCTTGCAGCATTGTGTTGAACCATGAGCACATGGAAACCTTCCTGCCCTTTGCTTAGCCACTGACCCTGGCTCCTGTGACCCTCACACCGTCCCTAGCCACATTACTCATCTCTCATTCCTTCTCAGTAGACACAGTAACTAGATGRCCATAGTCGACATACTGCATTAACCTATTATTAGGTGACCCTGACACTCTACCTCACATTTTCTCAGTTTATATTCACAATTCTATATTGAAATATCAAGGGTGATAGCAACTTCTTATCTACAACCTTCAAAGTGGTAATGAGAAAGAAGGCAGGATTGTACGTGACATCCTCAGTCACAGCCTGTGTGATACTATAACCTAGGAAAGTGGATGTGGGCTTTTTATCTCTTCCTTCCTTAAAATACACAACATCATGCAAGTCTGATTATGCAGAAAACGATAACTTTACCACCCCTTCATCAAAAGTCTCAGAGAACTTGCCTGTCAAGTATTTGAAAGATGGAGAAGTCATGCAAAAAATTTTATGAAACTAAAAGGTCTTATGCAACCTCCCAAAGCCATAAAGAATGGGCAAAGCTTTCTAAATTAATTTGTTCAGCTGACACAAGACACTCCCCCTGCCCTACCTCTTCTCAAAATGAGTCACTRATGTGGCCAACTGAGGAGTGGGAAAGAGGAAAACCTATTCAAAAATTACCCTCCCAGGACACAGGAGAACCTGCTGGCTAAAGGTGTAGCCTGCCATATGCACCAAGGATAAAAGAAATCATCTCATTATTCAAAGCCAAGCTTGCACCAGGGGCAATATCAAAATATAGTGGAATCTAAGGAAGCAATTAGACTTATTAAGCTTTGGTTTCCTTGACACCCATAGTCACTTCAAACTGTGCTACAGCAACATGGCTTGTGACCAAATACAGCTTGCAGGTAACAAATTTAAGGAAAACACCTAAAATGAAAGTGCAATGAATAGTGAACGATATATTTGCTAATAAAAGAAGCATCTGCTAACTGGAGTAGCCCAACCAGTAACTGGGATTTGCTCAACAAGAGGCAATATTCCAAACTAAGTCAATGACAAAGAAAATTAAGAAGATACTCACCAGCAAGTGTATAATCCATATCAAACCCAAAGCACTTTATCTTTTCCATGGCTAAACTTCTGTTTACAAAGACCCTGTAAAGAGAGAAGAAATAAAGCTATAGGTATGAGCATTTTCAAAATTATCACGTTTTAGAACAAACACATTCTGCCAGCTGTCAGGATGTCTGGCTCTTTTAGGTCAAAACCAGAAAATATACCTGAAAACAGAGGCATGTTTCATTTTTTGCCATGAGTTCTCCTGAAGTAAAGCCATGACTTTGCAGGGTTATTCTAATTATTGGTATGCTGTCTAAAGTCATATACGCATGCATGCACACACACACACGGCTTTGCATGTGACCTGCAAAAATTCCTAAGAATAGAAGTGCAAAATCTCCTGAAGCAGAATTCAGAGCTCGTGAGAGGAAACTGAAAGCAGAGGATGGGAAGCAATACAATTTGCTTGATTAAAACAAATTATTACAAAGCGATAACAAGGAAAGGAAAAGAAAATAACATTTCTGTGAAGAAACTCACAGCATTTCAGCCCTCTTTGGAACTGTATCTGAAAATTCAAAGCAAACCTAAACAGATTTGTTTCCACATTTACACCAATAGCATTAAAAACATTTAATAAAGCTCTGAAAAACAGTGACTGAGATAAATTTTCATCCACAAGAATATGCTATTTCTATTGTGAAAATTTTTCTTTTTGTTTATAACCCCCATGCAACTCCTCGACAAAACTGCTATTTTTTAAATTCCAGTTATACCATTAATGCTTATTGCAATGAGAATCTAAGCTGAACACTTCTAGGCTCTTTTTGATGACATCATTTTAATACATTGTATTCAATTTAGTTCAAGTAAATAACATGGTAAAGAAATAGGTCAGAGAATACACCAAAAGCTTTTCTTGCTTCCTGTTCCAACTACTACAGTAACTAAGCTGCTTATGTTTCCCCAGAACTTTAAACCATATAGCAGATCTGTAATTCAGCAGGACTTTTCTCCACCGTCTGTCTTATCTGAACTTTAAGAACAAGAGTCAGAACTTGGCTGCGGGATGGAAGCTGAGCTTCTCAACACCGATCTCAGACAGAAATCCCATGTACTGCTCGAGCTGTGATGCCGAGACAAAATTCTCCTGTGTGAGAGAAGACCCAAAGCCTTCACCTGTACTCTGACTTCAGTATGTGAAAATTCTCCAAATATTTAGTAAGTGSATTGCCCTCAGCAGAGTAATTATCCTCTTAAAAACTGAAATCGGCAGCACTGCCGTGCAGGAGGAGTGGCGCAGGGACAGCGATACAGCAATGGAGACGGCAAGTGCAAAACCAAGCACTCGTACATTCTGAAAAGCTGAAAGAAACCACTGGGAGATTCTCCTCCGCACGCACATTCTGGGCAGGTGGCCGGCATAACGTGCCCGTTTAACTGCCCGGGTCAATCTGCCGCAGCTGGGATTTTAACAGCAAACTGCTAACATCAAACTGTCACACTTCTATGCAAGTCGTCTTACCTCATCTCTCACCGATGTGCTCCTTGTTTAGTTCGCAGCAGTCTGATTCATCTACTTGTCTGAATCATATTACACAATTCCTTTAAAACTTCCCTAGTACCGATGCAATTTTGCTTGGATCTGATTTGACTTCAGAAGATCATTATGTCTGAACCAAGCCTTAAAGTACTGTATATCTTCTTGGACAGTGTTCTAGAAAACACATCTGTGGCTAATTTAACCAGTCACTGGATATCGTTGTTGTTCCACACAAATCCACTTGGAATACAGTTTCTCTGGCAATAGTATACTTTCCCCCTAACCTTGCACACTCTCTCTGGGAGTCACAGTTTCCTGGCAAAGTGCCTGCCTTTGACAATGGGGCTTGTCACTAAGGGGCCTCAGAGGTTATAGATGACGCTCTTTTCTGATAGATTTATGTATTACCTAAAGAAGACAAAAGTGATGGGGAAAAAACTGGAAACTGGTAAAGAAATGCCTTTTGGAAATAGGAGATGGGATCGTAAATCACTAAAATTCACTCCTGAAATAGCTGGCTTTTGAGTAGGTGGAGCAAATTATCCCAATCTGCAGTTTGAATCCGTGTTTGTCTTTTAACATTGAGATAGCTCTGATTTACAAGAGGCCAACACAAAATGCTATTTGGTACTAAACACAGTCTCACACTTTGTATAACGAAGATGATTATGTTCTGTTGCTGCTGATGCCAGGAAGCATTATTTATTAGCTAATTCAAGCACACAATTTCTGATCTCATGTTTGTGCAGTTTGTTTCTGAAAGCTTTAAGAAGGAATAACACACCTCCRGGGGACACTAGCAACATTTTTTGTCCAACCTGCAGAGTCCAATTTTGTTCTTGCCTTTAGGCTTAGCCCCTGGAGCATAGTTTTCCGTCCTTCTGAATAGGACAGGAACAGGAAGGGAAATTTAAAGAAGCTCCGAAGAGCGTTTCAGAATTGCAACATTTGAGAACAGTTTCCCAAATGAGGACAAAAACCAAGCACTAAGATGGAGCTGAATGCGCTTATAAAAAGGGTAATACGACAGTGCCTGTGAAAAGCGAAAACAAGGGAGCCGTGACCCAAGAGATCTCTTCCAGTCCAGCCTGCCTATGTTTAGATGATGATGACACCAAACTGACCAAAAACCGTGGAAAGATCTCTAAGCCTCTGACATTTTTTCATCGCTTGCTTTCGGAGTGTTTACAAACTGAACCCCAGGACTAAAAAAAAAAACCAAAAACCAGCACACATTGATACCGAAGATCTGGAAAAGTTTACCGAAGGCAATGAAACGAACAACATCTATTAGCATATTTTTGTTCCAAAATAAGTCTTATGACTAAAACATGACAATTACTCTACCAGCCCCCTCTTGGAAACAGCTGGTGAAGATCCCTCTTTCTCCATCAACTCGTAAATACTGCCTATGACCTAGAAACCGTACGTGGCAAGGTCTAATCATGCCCCAACAGTGCACAGGACCTGGCAGATTTCAAGGCATCCTACCGACTGATTTGACATGGTAATTACTTCACCCACCAGTGCTGGAGTGAAACAGAGCAAATATTTAAAAAAGCTAAAGAAGGCTATTACACAACATGTTCAGGACAGGAAATGAGAACACTTTAATCAATTTAAACTCGGATATGCCTTGGCAGATTAAATGGCAGACTAAACAGTGGCAAAAAAAACCTGAACCAATTCCACTTCTCTTGTGAAGGCCCAGCCAGATATTGGGTTATTCTGTAGGCACTCAGGACCTACTTTAAATCCCAATAAAGACAGACATCTCCAGTGCACGGTGCCCCCCTAAGGGGGCTAAGTAGATACCTACAAATATTTACTCCCAGAAGCTGACCAGCTTAATTCAGGGGGTTTACTCAAAGTAGTAAATATCTGCAGTATCCTAGAAACTAGAGATAAAAGTTGAGATTAAATCACCACAACAGTTTCTGGGAAGAGCCAGGTGCTTCTCAGAAGCTGCAGACTTAGCCCATTTCAAAGCTGTGCTTAGATCCTAATCGGCGGTACGCTCAGCCTGATTTCAAGAATACCGGTCAAATGTGTCTGTTGGCTACAAAAATGTAACGTCTCCATAGAAGACACAGTATAGAGAAATGACAGGAGTTGTTTTTAATGACTATAAAGCAAAACCAACTCTAAGACCCTAAGAACCCTAACCACCTGAGAGAAAATATCCTCTGGTCTCTAAAGGAAAGGATGAGATGACAAATTTTTTACAGCTCATCTAGAGAAACAAAAATCAAAGCAGCTTCCAGATTACAAACAGTTGAGATAAAGTCAGAATAAGAGGACAACTAAAATCACCCAACATTTTTAGGCAAGTAAGTTTTAATTGAGAATAATTTTTCCATTTGCCAGAATCAGATGAAATCACACTTTCCCTTCCCCTGATTTTGGTTTTTTTCCATTCAGAATATAATCGTTTCAACTAGGAGCGCTGGAGTTAAAAATTAAGCTGATCTAAAAATTTAACAGCACTGGGCAGTAAGACAAATCAAACTGCAGGCATAGCACGAGAACACCCTCTCCATTCCTTGTGCTGAGAGGCAGAGGTGGGTATTGCCTAAACCTAACTCCCCAGCTCCACACCTATCTGCAACCAGAGCATCTCCTTACATAGGATGTTGCGTTTCTCTTGCCTTCACCTTTCCTTCCTGATGAAAAACCAAGCTTTATATTTCTGCTTTGAGGAATATCCCGGTGAATCTCCCTCAGTTTTGCACTCCCTGTGCAGTGTGGCTGCAGTGGCCCAAGGTGTYGGTGCTTGTGGGGAAGCCGGCTGCGGGACCTTACCCGGCCCCATCGGCTCCCTGAGCCAGCACAGGGCACAGCTGGCAGTGGGGAGGCAGCAGCCTGGACTTGGGGTGGCTTCGCCCGGCACAGATCCACACCTTTAGAAAAATGGACTTGAGGAGCTGTTTAAGGGAAACCATGAAGCACATTTCCTCCCTAATGAGTTCTTCCTCAAAGATTAAACCCTGCATCTTGGCCACAGCAGAAGGCTCTCAATGATGACAGTATTTATTTTCTTTTTGAGCTCTACGAATTGTGCTGGATAAGAGAAAAACGTGTTGTATTGCAAGGAAGAAGGAACTGCTGAGCATGCATAAAGGGAATCACAGAGCCCTTACAATCTCAACACTGCAATTCACAGTCCTTTATATTTTCACAAGAGAACTAATCTCAGTTTTGTTACTGTTCTTGTCAATCAACTCCAAGGCAGGAACCTAAATCCCAACTCTTCTCGAGTAACACAGGAGAGGAGCGAACGCAGAGAGGGAGAAATGTTTTTATTTTATTTGTGCAAAATCTCAAAAGCATTCTGTGCCCTGAATGAAATTTGCATGTATAATATTCTTGTAATCTGACCGATAAAATAAACAAAATGCACAGAATTATACAAATAAGGAGGAACTTGGCACATGGCTCACAACTCCTCATAGCGAGAAAATGAAAATGAACAATGTGAGGCGAGGTTTCTGGAACAGAGCACTTTTATAATGATTTTCCAAATGTGTCTAGAAATACCTTGCAGCAAGAAGCGTTCTCTGTCAGGAGAGTGTGTTTCACTGGAAATACAAAGAAACTTGCAACAGTACTGAGTGGAACAGCAAAGACAGTGGGAGCTGGCTAAGCATGACCTACATGTGTGTTTAAAAAAGACTGTGGTGGATAGTTGGGCTCCAGCCAGCCACCAAACAGGGACTAACTACCCAGAAGGCTCAGATTCCTGCTTCCTGAAAGTTTAGGCACTTTGGTTAATCTTCACTTTATGGACAACTTCCATGTTTTAATATGCTACAAGAGTTAAAAAGAAGTAAGAGGGAACTAAATGGATTAGCTTTTAATAGCCTCCCACGTCCAAGTTCCCCACGGCCTCTTTAAAAAGGCTAATAATGAAAAAAAATCCCACTACTCCATCCAGACAACTGGATGTTCTCAGTATTACTAGCTAGTCCCCAGATGTTGTGTGGCTGGGGGAGGTGTCTCACTACATGACATTATAGTTCTAGTTACAGGGGACTTCCACCAACAGCCGTGAACTCAGATGAATCCCTCATTGACCTCACTTACCTGGCACAAATCATGTGAGCAACCTCAAGAAGATACTAACATATATCAAAATGAAGACATTCTGGGTGCTGGATGCTTTGTCTTAGAGGGGATAAGAAATAAACTTCTTTAAACTACTAAAACCAATATAATAATTCTTTTGCTGAGTCTTGCCTCTTTAGGCAGGTAATGACCATTCCATATATTATTATTTATCATATCATTTTGGTCTTTTTTTTACAATGTTAGATTTTCAGAGCTCCATTTTATTCCTTCTTCAACCGAAGAGGAGTGTTCTGACAGGTCAGTATGTTCGTAATTGTATTTAGAGATAGTGTTTGGGCTCGAGATGACTTCAGGCAGATGAAACGGTATCAGATAGAGGAGACAAAAGAAGAGCAACAAAATTTCCTAGCCACTTCTGGTAACATTTCCAACATAGTGCCCTGCAATTTCACAAGACTGACCGTCCTTGCACAATTATAGTGACATGAAACTGGAAAATCCGGTTATGATCGGAGCTTGAAAGTCTGATGAGGCTGTATCCAGAAACACGACTATGAGCACTTCCCTCTGAAATTCAGCAGGAATCAGATGGAAGGAGATAGCCTTGGCCATTTTTGTTTCCATTGTTTGGGTTTTCTTCCCAGGCAACAGCAAAGTGCCAAGAAGCTCACATATGGATTCCATCCCAAAATAACACCCGTCTGCTCTGTGAAACTATTAAAGCTAGGGATCATGGGATATTTTCAATGTAGTTTCTTTATTATTAATTTGGCAAGTGTTCTGCTTTCTCATAAGCTCACCCATTCTGCCGCCTTAACACTCCCTCTCCCTCCTCTCTCCAATGTCCGAAGCACTAAAGCAAAATAAATAGAGAGCCACATGCTGCCCTCTGCTACACACATGCCACCACACGAGTCCAAGGAGGCTGCACAAAAACATATGAGGACAGACCATGGCCAGCAGTGCCTACAAAGCTACTTCGTTTACAGTTACATGAAAATACCACACATCACCGATCCGAACGTGTCTGATGGAAAGAGCATTTTCAGACTGGTAAAGATTTTTTTCTCATTCGCCACCTCAATGAACTGATCATTTTAAAGAGACTTTATATATAGCTACCCAAATAGATAAACAGTTTCAAGCCTCATAGCCTAGTTTATATAACATTTCCACCCATTTACAATCATTGATGATCCACTATCAATACAGTGAAGAAACAAGATTAGCAGTAAATAGCCCAGAATTTACCAATTCGAACAAACTAAAATACATCTTTAGCCCTAGAAGTCAAAACAACCAATTGGTAGTCCTTTTGCTTTGTCTTTATTAAAGTATATACCATTTTTTTTTACCCAGGATCTCGCCTTATATTAACAGCTTAAATCACTTAACTCATATTACCACCATAAGATGCTTTGAAAGCAAACTGAAGCGCAAAACTACGAAGCAACTTATTCAATACCCTATGACCGGTCAGCAGGAGAATTAGGATTAGGAATCACAATGCCACATCCCCTGCACTAGCCAGTAAACAACAGAGCAAGAAAACAAAACTAAAACGACAACAGAAACCCCATGTTCAGGATGAGAAGTCTCAAATTACTCTGATGCAAAATAGTAAAAGCATCACAAAGTCTGTATGTTTAACAAAAAGGCCATCTCAGCCTTACTGCCCTGTTAAGCCAAAACCACAGAATAAAAGTAAATGCAAATACCTGCTTCCTGGATCTTGGTAACTGTCAGTAACAAGAGTGGATGGAACACCAACTTTTTCCATTATTTGCTTTAACTAGATGTGGTTGCTATTTAAACCCTAAAGAGCTATGTGAGATAATCCAGAGGGTGCCTAGAAGTGCTCACTCCAAGTTAAAAAATAGACACTAGGGCAATTTGGTGGCTCAGAGTCAACCTAGTTCTTGTCTAATTACAATCACGTTAAATGACAGTACTCCTCCAGAACAAATGACCTAGTGATTATCCTCTACCCGGAAAAGTCAACAAGCAGTGCGTGAGGGAGGTGGCCTCACAACCACACACACTAAGGAAAAGCCACCTAACAGCTACACATCCATCTTATTTCCGAATTAAAATCTATGTTGCCAATAGCACAGTAATGCCGTATCCTCTTACCAGTGACCTCTGCTAGAGAATGAATAACATCTAGCTTGTATATTAATTCATCTTTAGACCTCACCTCCAACAGGCGCCAACAATGTTGTATAACGAGGTTTGTGGCTGATAGTAACACTAGCTAACCAGAAGTGTTAGTTAAAGTCATCAGAAATACTTTGAAGATAAAATCCCACCACTTCTCCTCCCCTACAGATTTTTCTGATTCTTGATGTTGCTTTCACGGCCCTTGAACTCTACGGCATAGCATATGTGTTCATATTCGCAAGCTTTGCTTAGTTCATCAATAACCTCAATAATTTCTTAAGCAGCTATACAAACTGATCCAAACAGCAAGCAAAACTTTTGGGAGGAAAACAGCTACAAGAGGAAAACAGCTATAAAGATTTGATTTTGAACATTCTTGCCTGTGGCATTCAGACATGATTATGATATAGTCATCATACTCTGAGTCAGTATGCATTACACCAGTTAAACCAGTCTCAACTGGGATTTCTGCCAACAATACTATATGTTGAACATCCATCCATCAAGTATCATACAACAGGAAGTGCAACACCTGAAAAAACACGTTCCTGGTATGAACGACCACAGTAAAATATGACTATTAGAGTGGCATCTTCAGAGCTAATTTTTTATGAACTTTTTTAATTTCATGCCCACGAGAACATCATTTTTATTTTTAAGGTAAATTATTTTGCTTGGATTGGAAACTTTTCCCCTTATTTTATGCTGCTTCAACATTTACAATTCAAGCATATAAAATCTGGTGTAGTTCATGAGAACCAGAAAGTTAAATCAATTGGTCTAGGGATCTCCACTGATATTTAAGTAAGAATTAAGTAAACAAACAGTGAAACAAGTTTTGAAAATTTCACACTTCAGAAAACCAAGCATTACTAGCAGCATTTAGAAAATCCCAATGAATGACTTTGAGCCCAACTGGGCTTCCGACATTGGTATCAAAAGCTAGCCCCAGTTACGCTCATCAGTAAATGTGGCCCAGCTGCCAAGCTCCTCCAGCCTTCCAGATTGGGCCCATAAAATCACTGGGAACAGCTTTAAAGTAAAATAATTTAGTAGTCTTAAATTCAATGTTCTTTTTTATTGTTTCTAAGTCACTTTAGATTCATGTTTTCAAGTTCTTTTTTCTTTAGCTGCTAGAGTAAGAAGAAAAAGAGACAGAAAAAAGAGAGAAAAAGAAAAACAAAGAGAAAGAAAAAGGAAGAGAAAGAAAAGAATCTTGACAATGAATGCCTCGTCTTTTATATCTCTCTTTTTCATAAAATTGACAGTGCTTCAGCAATATCGAAGAGTCAGAGCATACTTGGACCTCACCAAAATAAATGTACATCCTAGAACTGATGGCTGTGACCAGCACACATATTCTACATCTGAACAATTATTARAATACTAAAAAATATAATGTAAAACAACAAGGGGAAATAACTTCAGTCCTACTCTATCATGTTAAGTCTGCGCTTATCTTTTAAGTAACATCACATCTGTTAACACTGAGATCACAAAAAATACCAGAAATAGAAATCTGACAACACTGCCTCTGGAATGAGGTTGTTTCAGATTCTTACAATACTGGATTATCAAAATAACTCCCATGAAACTGGTACACCAAAGCCATTAATAGCACAGATTTATACTACAGCCTTGGCATCAGGTTCTCTCATTCTCTCCCGTTCCTTCCCTCCCTCTCTCTTTTTAAAAGAGGATAGTAATTTCAAAACAAAAATGTGCCTCCCCYTAATGTATTTCCAATGTTGTGCTTTCCATGAAAATCTAAAGTGCTAGCAACATTTCTGCTCAATATGTTTTGGATAAGACATTTCTAGATTCTAAAAAGGGGTATTTAAACTGTACCACCGACTAATTTTGGACTACCAGATCCCAGCTCCTAGTGGGAAACCCTCCTTTGTATGAGGGCACTCTCATCTTCCATAAGGAAATTCTTCCTGAAAGTAGAGATTTTCTACATGAGTAAGGGTAAACATGATGAGGACTTGAATGTGTGAGCTCTTAAGGACAAGTACTGCTTCCTTTGGATCTTGTACAACACTTAGCAGACTGTCAGCACCTAACCATAACAGATGTTGAGGAAATATTTAGAAAAAAAAAAAGGCCTTACTCTGACTTAATTTCCATCAGTCTAAATCAGGAGTAACACAACTAAAATCATAGGTAAAATTATGACACAAAAGTAAACCTGTCAATGACTTGTACAAGGTGAAGATTTTTTGCCAGGGAATGGTATAAAATCCCTCTCTTTTTATGTGCTATATATAGTTACATTCATTAGACGTTTCCGTATCTGACAAACCAGCTGACACAGAGAGACTCAAATAATGCCACCACTTAAGACACGTGCGCAGACATATTCACTGGAAATTGGAAAGCTTCAGAAATGCATCACAGGATCCATTACTTAGCTTTACACATTGCAACTTGCACAACCTGGCTTATCATATGATGCTAAGGCGTTTTTCTCTAATTAGATTCCATGTGGAGAATCAAAAGATATAACACTTCCAAAACACTTCCTCAGAAATAACACTTCAATTTGTATATGAATCACAAATGCAACGTGGCATTTAAGCATGAGGTTGGGAAACATGACTTCTTTTTCTGTTTCTAGATCAGACATACGTCTCCCCAAATCCTGATGAATATACTCTGATCATCATACTGCATGACTTCTCAAATTAAACAAGCTGAACTTTGAAGATACACCTCCCACAAACAGAATACTGACAATTACTTGATGCTGTTGTTTTTAACTCTGTAATGGTCCAGACATCTGATAAGGATACAGACTATATCCAYCTTTCATGCTCTATGCCTGGAACCTTGGGAGCTGTGGGCTAAATTTTTGGCTCAACCAAACCTCCAATGTGATCTTGTGAAAACAATCTCATGTCTGTACTTTGATTCCCAAACTATAAAATGAGAGTGATAACGTTTCTTTTATTCCGTACTGTATCTTGTTTATTTAGACTGTAATTTTTTTTACAGCAAAGATGGTTTCAGGCACACCTACCACAGAAAAGGAGACTGAGATCTTGCCCAGTGCTTCTACGTGCTCCTGTGGTGCACACAATTAATCATCCTAGATATAATTCTCAAACACTTAATTTCTGATCCCATTTGATTTCCTCCTTATTCATATTTGTGCATTCCAGTGTCTAAGGCTATGCTCCCAGTGTGCACTGCAATAATTACTATAACACTTCTTTCTGCCACTGAGTATTTCTTGACTTAAAAGATTCTATCCCAAAATCTAACTTTGATTAATCTTTCGATTGCATTAAGAAAGCATACCCTCACTCGCTCTAGTACAAACAGTACTCTACTGTTTGTAAATTCCTGCAAGCCAATACTGTGCTATCTTCTAAGTTCTCTTCTACTAACACTTCTGCAAGGAAGGTGAGAATGACTTTTCTGTTTTACCAACAAGCAAAAGACAAGAAATGTGGGGTTTATGCTTAGTTTATTTTCCTCTGTCTCAGCACTTTAGTTTTGGGGTTACATGAACGACTTACCGGTGATAGGCTTCCCGGCGGTACTTTTTCAGAGCATGCCCATCCATGTTTGCAGGGAAATCTGCTGCATTCTGGAGTCGGTCGCTCCATGAGGTTGTCATCTTCAAATGCTTATTTATTTCTGAAAGAGGCAAAAGAGAAAAGCTTGCTTAAGTTCAAGGTTTGTTTCACCAGAAAGTTGTCTATTTCCTGGTACAAAGAGGTGCACTGCCACTCAGGAAGTCTTGCAAAGTACCCGGTGGAATGATCTGAGTTTGCAGGTCAAGTAAGATGCTKTCCTCTGAGATGTTTGATGAGATAGGGTGTTAAAACAGAGAGCTGGAAAGGCTTTTCCACATGGCTGGAACTGTAAGGACATTCTTATCCGTTGTGGTGAATATGCATTTAGAAACAGAGACCTTGTTTTCATTGCTGAAAAGGGGTATTTTTTTGACCCTAGAGTTACTAATATGCATTAGCTATAGGTGATGGAAAACCTACCCTTTATACACAAGATAAATTAAGCAGGACAAACCCTACAAACTCCAGTGGGACTGACCTTGCCTCTTTTACCACACAGTAAAAGAGCCTTGTCCCTGGCCATTGATCCCTAAGCAAAGACAAAGCTTCAAACTGATGCTAAATTAGCAGAAACAATTGGAAGGAAAGTTGAAAGATGATCTTTTGTTCTCTGCAGGTCAGCCACATTCAGATAGAGCAAGAACACACTGCAAATCTGTAACACTAGCAATGCAAATATTCACCAGCAAATCTTCACAAACATCTGCACCCCTTCACAAGCACTGGTTGTCAAAACTAAACCACCGGACAGTCCTTCTCGTCAGGGAGGCCCTGAAGTCAGGAAACAGGGGTAGCTTTCCCAATTGTGTTATTAGCACACTGGGGCAATCCTGCTCACCCCCTCCTCCAGCCAGATGTATGTCCTGCTGTGTCCCTGGCACCGGGTGGGATGATGAAGCAGCCCCACGGTGAGTCAGTTCAGCCCACCAGTCCAAGTCCTCACCCATCAAAACTAACCAACCAAAAGCAAACAAAAACTGGGTAGTTCGCCACTGGTCAGCAGGCTGAACCCAGCTCAACCTGCCACAACGCTATCATTAGAGCCGGTGCAAAGAATGGGGTGGGAGACGCATCCCACAGTTATACCAAATTAGGTATAACATGAAACCACGTTCTTGTGTAACCCACACAACTGCTGGACCGCAGGGCTTGGCTTGTTTGCTCTTCCTTAAAAGAAACAAAACCACCCACAAGCTACACGGGTAATGATACAGCAACCATTTCTAGACACCTTTAAAATATGACTGCCTTCATTTTACAGAAGGGAAACTAGATGATTTCAGCAAAGTAGAGAGTAGAGCAAGTGTCCAAACCAGCGTTAGAAGTCACGGCGCTTTCAGCGGTCACAYGCGTGCTCGCTCTCCTGGAGGAGATCTGTATAATTTTTTAGTTTTAAATTTGATTAAAGAGCAACAGTTGCAATTGCCACAGCATTTGTTAGTTGTTGGTCATAAAACCATTTATGACCAGTAACCTACTAGTTGCTGGTCATAAAAATCAAACAGACGGCAAACAGCTTGTCTGTAAAAAATATGTTCCTCCCTCCCCCGGCATTCTCTGCTTGTCTCCCGGTTACTATAACCAAGGTTTACAAATGCATCTTCTGCCACATCCTAAAGGTCACCAAATTTAGGCCCTGGCAGGCAGCCCAAGGGACCGCATGCCAGAGCTGAGAGCTCTCCCCCCTGAATTCCCTGCAACACACCCAGGAGAGGAGGTCACCGCAGCGAGAGGGCGACGGGCCATTCCAGCCAGCCGCAACTTCCACAACAGGGCATGCAGGGAGAAGCAGCTTCTAAAATAGCCCAGGCCCCAGCCACCAAGGGCTTATAAGTAATTACCAGCTATTTAAGCTGTGCCCAAAGGCAGATGGAAGGCAGCACAGGGCATGGAACTAAACAGCCCGCAAGCACCAACCTGTTCCACTTCAAAGGCAGGGCACTGCCTGCAGCAACGCTCCTTACGGGCAGCAAGGGCTGCAGCAGTCCTGATGGAGGAGCGGGGCCTGGGGAGAGGAGCAGTGCCTGTGCAGGAGTGACAGACTCCAGGTCAACAGCCGAGAGACATGCAGCACAGTGAGGCATCTGGCATGACCCCAAGACTGCAAACTACAGAAAGGGCTTGTTCCCGAGAAGGTGGGAAATCATCTACCCCACAGACATTTCAAGATAGTCCAGATCATCGCCACCTTGGTCTTACCTGGAGATATTTTAAAGCTACTAACCTAGAGCTACAGATTCAGATGCAAAAGACATACACATTTAAGGCCTCTAAAAGGCAAGTTAAATAGCTCTGAAAAAACTGTTGCATGGCTGGCCTTACGACTCTTAGACAGGTCCGCATCTAGGTCTTCCAGCTGAAACAAGTCCAAATCCAAACTTCCTGCCGTTTAGAAGGGCTACACTATTCTGCTTACCCAGCCAGACACATAGCAAGATTTGAAGATTTACACCCACAGCCAAAGCCAGAGACTTTCCGTTCTGCCAGCCTCTTCTTCCCACTTCATCTGCCTCCCATCACCATCACACCGCATCAGAGATGCTGACACAGGTACTAGGATAGGACTGCTCCCAACGGCCATCCATGCCAGACATCTGATAGTTCACCAATAGTATCCTACAAAATATCCTAAAACACAGATGGCAGAAGAACTTTAGCAGGTTACCTTTAATAACATACTTTCTAAAATGAGGAATCAGTGAAGCAGTTTGAGCTCCTATGTGATGAAGTCTCCTCTACAGTAGGAGAAACCAGACTGCATCAGACAACACACTGTGTGTGCTGGGATTCAAAAAGCTGAGACCTGAGGAAACCACAAAAATCTGAGTTTCCATAATTAAGCAAGAAAGGCCTGAATTATTTTAATGTTCCAGCAGTATTTTGCTGTAGCTGTGATGAACAGAGTTCATAGGCAGGACAAGGTTTGTAGACAGAGGCAGTATCTTTTATTAGACCAACTGGTATGGCTGGAAAAAATAGACAAGCTCTTGGGCATACAAGCTTGTCTAAGTTTTCAAACTATATCAGCTGTTCTAATAAAAGGTATTACCTCTATCTTCAGGCTTTGCCCTGATTTATTTATTAAAATGTTTCTTTTAATGTTCACACAGCATAAAATAAAAAAATCTTATGCTGAAGTTTTGTATTACATGAACTCAAAGGCACTCTTACAGCTTAGCAGGCTCTCCTGGCACTGTGACAATAGCTTACTGCTCTGAAATAAAACAGTAACAACTGACAAAAGAGATTGTGATGAATGTTCCCCACCCAAAAGTCTTACTCACACAAAAAGTCTCAGGGACTTCAATGAAATTGTTCTGATGCTCCAAAGGTGTAGAAATCAGCCTACCTGCGTGGGTAAGAGATATGGGACCTGATCCCTGAATACAAATTCCTTCTTCCAAATAGAGACAGAAAAATAAGAAGGGCTGAATCACTCCATACACTTGTAAGCCACTGGAATAAACATCTAAGAGAGCGGGCAGCCAGCCAGGCAAGATTCTCAACTCCAAGCAACTGAAATATGATGCATCTTTCTTTAGTTACTAATCTATTTTTGAAATCAATAATCTGTAAATAGCTTCACATAAAAATAGAAATCTTTACATACATAAAGCATGTCAGAACACCTTGCCGTAATTTACTGCAAACATGCTCCTTGCTAGTGCAGTCTTAATTAAGCATCCGATAGCATTTATGGTACAGGGTTAATTTTGAAAAAGTATTTAAAATCTCAGCTTCAAAGCTTTGATACAGAGCTACTATCCAGCACATATGCTTTGGTCCAAAAGAACATGAGATTTTTAGCACGTATTTTGAAGCAAGTCCATTTGCTTCTTTTGTCAGGTTTTGGCTGATTTCAGGTATTATTCATAGCGTATTTTTTTCAAGTACTCATACATATAAAATAACATGTCCAGAAGCATTCTCCTTCCAGGTTTACTATTATTTTTCTTATTTTTTTTTGCCAACAAATAGTTAGAAATTTCTGCACCTGATAATACTTGATGTGTTCAGGTTAAACGCACTGCCTCTATTCTTTTTCTGAGTTTGTTTTAACACTTTGATGATGCAATGGCAAATCAGAGGCACACGCACTAAAATGTAGAGATGAACAAAAAAGCAGTGACAATCCCACTTTGTCCAGGATATTCTCTGAGAGCTTATACAGCAGAAAACAAAAGCAGCACTAACCAATCCCAAGGTTATAGCGTACTCACACTGATTTGCCATACACTGGATCTGCCTCTTCCCTCACGTTCTGCTTTAAGAATTCTTAATAACTTGTCAGTACGACCCACACATGTGGAAAGTGAACAGAGAGAAAAATCCTCACACCTAACGTTACCTACTTAAAAGCTTTGTGTCTAGTTGGAGGCTGTGGGTGTACAGACAAGTCTCGTGGTGCCCTTGCCAAGCCTAGAGCAGTTCCTGGCTCCCCACTGCAATGCTGCTCCACCTCGAGTGGCTTTGTGGGGTCTCAAGCAAGGGAGTAATGAACCATGTTAAAATCCTGAGAAAGGGAAAAAGCAAAGCGAGCAGGTTTGAGGTTGGCTTGTTCAAGACTCAGATCAAACTCCTGGTCCAGGTCACGGCATGGCCTCACAAACAGGGAGGGGAAAAGCAGTTTTTTTCTGCAGCTGAGAGAACTGTCCGTCTAAGGGTGGTTAAGAAAAGTGAGTGACTCACTTCCCAGGAGCGTCCCTCTCCCTCCACCAAGGGCAGAAGTAGCTTGCATCTAGGTTAGGCTAGACACTTGGGACAGCTAGCATCAGAGGAGGTGAAACCCACCCAGGTTAGCATCATATCCTCTGATCCTCTGACAACCTGGGAGGGACTGCAGAAGTGGCCAGGACTATGCCATCCCCCTCAACGGCATCTCCTACTGCCACTGTGCCATCAGGGGCTGGGCAGGCTTCTGGCCTCACCCGGCATGGCAGTTCTTACACCTGCGATCCCAACGCACTTCACAAACTCTCGTTCACATAATACATTTAGGGGCAGCAAAAAGTGCTGTTCCCGTTTTGCCAGCTAAGGACAGAGGGGCACAGAGAAGGTAATAACACAGAGCAAGTGGGAATCAAATGCAGAAGTCCTAATTCCTCAATCTCTGTGCTACTAACCTGAGTTCCTACCGCTGTCGGGATGAATCACGGAGATACATTGCATCTTGCTTGCACAGTATACTTTAACACAAATTCAAATTTCAATATTTAGCATCAACTGGCAGACACTGAGGGGGTCAGCTAAAAAGCATATTAAATATAATTTCATGCTTAACTTTGCCAGCTTCATAAATAAAAGCATGCCTTGATGCATATGCCCTGCTTGAAACTGCACAGTAGAAATAATACCTAGACTGATACACCTTTAGCAAGCTCAAATCTCTACACATTCCTAAACATGCCTGACTTCTGCTCCCTATTCAAACCCTGCATTGACCCCTGGCTCTCCCATTTGCACCCACGCTCCCAAACTATTCACTCATTTGCTGCGCAACCATTTCAGTCTCCTCTTCAACACAACCATTTCAGTCCTCTCTTCAACACAATCATTTCAGTCCTCTCTTCAACACAACCATTTCAGTCCTCTCTTCAACACAACCATTTCAGTCTCCTCTTCAACACCGCCACTCAGGCACTGTGCTTGATCTCACCCGCCATGCCCACACTGAAGCTCTCTGCAAAGGCAATGAATCAGTTCACATATAAACACCAATAATTACTCCTCTTCCCCTAATGTGCCAGCCCTTCGATGGCTACCTCCCTGGAACACGCCTTTCTGTGCAGGCTCCCATATCAGCCAAGGGGTGACTCGACTCAGCTAGTGTCTGGGAGGGAAGAGCCCTCAAACACTCCACGAACCCCAACTTTGTGTGTCACAAACTCACTGAAGGGACGTGGCAGACAAGAGACAAAGATGAGACATCTTAGGGCTGCTAAGCTGACATAGACTTTCTAGAACTACAAATGCCAACTAATGAGAAAAAAAAGTTTGTTAAGTGGCATTTCTGAAACCCAGGAGAACTTCACGTGAGCTAAATACCAAAACTTCTGCTCATGCTCTACTTGGGAAGAACAATGCAGAAAGAATGGGTGGGGGACTCCTCAGTCCACATTTTAATGTTCCTGATAACTCAGAATTACAGGTCCCAGATGTCCAGAAGTCAGTATGATCACAGAATCCAGGAGCACCATCAAAACACACTGGAAAGCAGGACAAACTACTCCTTTAGCTCCTACTGGTGCAATGTAAAAAGAAAAAAGTCTTGTGATAAACCAACTTGCAAAATTTGGTGGAGCTCCCACTTTTGCAGAGCTAAGGACAATAAAAAAGAGATTTTTAAAGTATGGTAGGAACAAGAGAAGTCCTAATAAGGGAGCAGAGACATTACTGAACAGGGATGAGGAATGATGCAGAAGGGGTAGAATTCTTCAAGAAATATTTCTAGTTTACATTGAAAAAAAAGGATGATAGTGTGTTAATCCCTCAATGATAACGAAGTATGTCCCATTCAATTTGCAACCAAAGAATGTTACAGAATACACATCAGAGATGAACATGTTTAACCAGCCAGTCTGATAAAGTCTCCCCAGGAATCCTAAAATAATTAGCTGAATATATTTTAGGCTACATCAGCTTTACCTGATGGCAAACCTAGGAAATGTACTGAAAATGACAACACTGGATTCAATTAATGAAGAATTAGAAGACAAAAATATAATCAGTTGTGGTCAAGGTATCAGTTACACTAGGTATCTAGAGCACATCGACAAATTCTTGACGGCTGAGAACTACCTGTAGTTACGCATGACACAAGCCCCAAAGCAGCAGGCTTCCGACTAGCTCCAAGCTGCAGGGATTGCATGGATGCCCAACGACGCTCTGATCTTACTGCAGCCTTACACACCAGCTCTAACTGTTAGTTCACGCAGTTCCTCTCCTCTCCCCTACAGCTCTGGGATGACAATTCAAACCACTCTGTGTTTCACTGCCAACGCTTCTGCTTAATAGCCAATAGCAAATTGTTTCCAAAAGGTGTTTGCAATTAGTGATGCTTTTGGAAAATTAGTATGTCCAYGACTTGAGATCTCTGGCAACACTGGAAAGCCCAGTTTCCAAATATAAGCAGTGAAGCTTGTAAATGACTTAAACCAGAAAATTGACTTTTTTTTTTCCTCCTTGTGCTTAAAGTTAAGTTCCTCACTTGAAGAACTTCCACTTCTGGGTGGCCGCCTCTCTGACAGCAAGGCTTCAGGTTCAGGATGGCAGGAAGGACAAAATACGCTCTTCCTATTAGAATATTAAATTACTTCCAAGAGACACTTCAAAGCGCACTCTCAGTTCACGATAATTAATACTTGAGGTTGGCTTTAAGCAGGATAATTCTGTATGCCCATTACAGAGTATTAAAGAGGTAGTGATCTGCTGTTAAGAACCTGTTAAGGTTAACCACAAACATGTATTGAGCTCACAGTAGATCCCACTTGCAGTATACAAAGACCCACTGGATTACATTAGATTGACAACACTCTCCTTGCTCCATAGATTGTACTAACCCTCCCACCTCCAAGCTTGCCATCTCCAACGCTGGCTTTGAGTCCTCCCGTAGGAAGGGGGTAGCTGTTTCTCTTGGGCACCACTGCAGTGCTGACATCAATGAAGCCACTTCTTCCAAGGGCGTGCTCTTAGTGAAATTGGTAAAGCATTCCCAGTCATACATTTATTTGACTATGGTCTGACTGATAGACGACGGTAACTCATCGGTTATTTCTGGATGGGTAAGGTATAAGAAGGGAGAATGCTACTCACGTGGCTTATTATAGGATTTGATTTAATTTCAGGCTGAATTTTACCTCTGTCATAAAACCAGATGCTAAAGCAATGGATATATATCAAATACGTTGTAAAATATATTTAACAAAATCCTGCTTATTTCACATGGATTTTTTTATTAGACTATTTCTGTTGACAACCACACCCGCAGAGTAGCTGCACAGTGCCTAGAGCTTCAGTAATAACCC
The DNA here is from genome assembly GCA_030449065.1 of Oceanodroma leucorhoa. Lineage (NCBI taxonomy): Eukaryota > Metazoa > Chordata > Aves > Procellariiformes > Oceanodroma > Oceanodroma leucorhoa. The sequence continues at coordinate 531,376 of JASVER010000017.1, forward strand.
AGGACCCAAATGCATTAGACGCACTAAAAAACAGACAGATACAACTGGAGTTTCTTCAGGTGACCATCCATTTCCATTCAAGGAGTTCTGTTCATTCAGGAACTCCAAGGAGCACTAGTTATTGAAAATATTTTAAGCATTATTTAATTATCATCAATTTTATGGATGGTTAGAAAGGAATTTGGAAAACTATGAAATCTGCAGTGCAACTCTGTGAGGAGCAAACCTCAAATCTGACCCTCTCTGAGTACCATGAGACCATCCATTTTCCTCATTTATCTGTAACTGAGTTTACTGCCTTGAAACGGGAACCACAAATTCTCCACTGAGCTAATTAGCATATTTTCTAGCTTCCGTATAACTTGTGCTTCTCAGTATTTCCTGCAGAATTACCATTTTAGTTAAGTCATTTCCAACATACTACTTCTTACACAAACAGTTTGTTAGAGGTAATGCTAGTTCTCCACTTCTCTAAGTCTAGTGTGCCCCGTATCATCCCATCGCTAGAAAAAAAGGAGGAGGACGATACTTAAGGAGTGTGAGACTTGATCCAGAAGAGCAAGAGCTATGCCACAGAGAAGAATCAGCGAACGTGAACTCTCAAAGAAATGCTGCGACTGCAGGTCAAGTATGATCCTTGGATGTACAAGGCTACCAAGCAGGACTCCGTGTGCCCATCTGTCACTGCTACAAACACTGCTGGAAAACTGTCTTCAGCCAGCTGTCCCCATTCAAGAACGCTACTCATTATACTGAGGAAGGAATAAAGCTGTGAAAAGTCAAACAGCCTGAGTTACCCAGCAGGTCAGTCAAACTGAGTATCATGCCTCAGGTGACTCTTCCTCACCTTATAAATCAATGTATCAGTGAGTAAGAGGCTGAGGCACAAGCAATATTGGTAAGAAACCTCCAGAGAGAGGTTTTACCTGGAGAGAAGGTGACTGGACAAACCAAGCTCTTCTGAGCGAACACCAAAGCGAACTGTGCACCCTAACGGCCCTGGGAAACTCGCTTCCTTGGGAAAAGGTCTTCAGCAGCCTGCAGCAACCTCTGCTGAGGAGGTTCCCAAACTGCTGTCCAACTGAGCGCCTGCCAATAGCAAGCATGGACCTGGTTAAGAAGATGTTGTTCTCACTGCTTGTTGTTTCCAGCTGTTAAATTCCAGTAAGAAACCCGTAAGATAATTCAAATATTTTACTCACACAGTTTTCCCGTAAGCAATTCCTCTGGTTGCACAGGGTCTTGAAAGATTAAAAACTAGAGATTAATTTGATCCCTCTGCTGTAATACAGTCTACCCTAAATAAAATATTTGAGTTCCTATGTATTTGCTTCAGCTGAAAACTGGGAGGTAAGCTTTGATGCAAATGCCCACCACAACAGGAATTCAATGTTTGACTGATATCTGCAAATACTATTATCATTGCTAAAAAGATGAAGCATGACAGCATGCTAGCCGAGCTGCAGGTTAACATAAACAGCACAAAAGGCAGAAATGTCAGCATGGAAGTGAACACACTGAATTCTGCAAATCAGAAAGGAAAGTCAAGATAAACTTTTCTATTCCAACTCTGCCCTTTTACATCAGAACAATCTGAAGCACCTTTAGCAACAAATAAACTTGCTGGCAAAAATTGACAAACATAACCCCTGGCTACTCAGCAGCCAGAGCATTGCTCCCCCTTCTCAAAGGAGACTGCCTGTTTCTTCCATCCCCTTCAGCTTGTTACTTCTGAGTAATACTCTTGGTGTTCAAACCTGTGTGAGGATAGCTGAACACCTCTGTGTGAGTTACAGTTCCCAAAGAGAGAGAACAAGATGAGACGTGCCATGCCCAGAGAGAGAACTGGAAAGCCATCCATCCACATACCAATTGCAAACCAAGGAACAACTGCCACTCTAACCTGCTATTAAGGATTATACAACAGTAGCTCTTTTGGCAGCAGATCACGGTGTTTCAAAACAATGATGCTTTTCATTAGATTCCACTGTGTTTCAGGAAGCAAATACAGACTTAACGGGCCTTTCCAGAAGTGCAGTAGCAACCGACAAAGTATTTGAGGTGCACAACTCCAATCAGTAGCACAGTCATTCTGAAAGCATGCAACTGGGTCAGCTTGGATAACGTAAACAGCCAAAGTCCTCTTTATCTTCTAAACACTGAAGGTGAGGGAGGACATTTTTATTGGCTTTCCTTACTGACTATGCTTACTGGTAAAAAACCCTCTTGTCTCTGAAGATCATGGCCCCTGTTTCATTAATATTTTATAGAAAAAGCAAAGATACTGAAAGCTTATTCTGGCTTTTTTCTAATCTTTGAAAGTAAAAGGAAGAATAAGGATGATTTTTTAAAGACACTTGAACCCTCTTCCATGCTGGATGGGCCCTCTCTACATGTTTATGGGCTACATAAACAGATGTGACAGCAGAATCAGCATCTGAACCATCTCCACAGGCTGGAAACATGACTTCACATCTCCCTCCAGCCTTGGCTGAAAGCAGTCCCTGCTCAGCCCAGGTGCGGATAGCCAGCTGGCTGGTCAGCACGAGTCTCAGGGCTCTGGACACAACACTCGCCAAGGGACATGCTGCTGAGTATGGCATACTTGAACTGGGGAACACCGGCTCCTCCTTCATAAAAAAGTTACTGAAAATAAACACTGAGATCAACAGCTGAAGACGATCTGGTAACTCTGAGAGCTGCTCTGTCAAAACCAATGAGAACTTTTTTTTTTCCTGCTAAGAGTTTTCTTTCCCAGCACCATTCCCTCCTCCCACCTTCTTTAAGGAAACAGCTTACCAAATGGTCACATACTAACTTGGTCTCTCTTCCTTTTGAGATCTTACCCACCAACAACAGGCAGATCATTGACAAATAAACCCATCTTTCCAAAAGAAGGATGAGCTGAGGACTATGGAACTAAGCCAGACACAGGAGAGAAAGCCTTAATACTCAGCAAGGCCACAGACTTCATATGCAAAACTCGGCCAGTTTTCAACTTGCTGTTTGTCCACAAAACACAAACAAGAGGATAATGATACTCCTCAGCTATAAAGGGCACTGTGAAGATAAACACAGAAATCATTTAGTAAAGAGGATCTTGATTCTCAGTTATCCTAACATATAGGGCTTTAGACACATACTAGCCTACTACAGATTTCATGGGCTTCCTACTTTTGTCCTTAATAGTGGTTACCCATCTCTCTTCCAAGAAGCCTTCCCTGAGGCTGATCTAGCCTTTCAGGTGAGAACGGCAAGAGTTTTCTGCATCCAGGCTCAGCTCATCAAATTTACTCCTGGGCTGGCTCTAACCCCCTCCTGAAATGCTCACAAAGGCCAGAAGTACAACTCCCTCCTTCTCTATGTTCCTCCTAGTCAGTTACCACAGGTACCCCTCACCTGAGCCACACAGAAATCCTGTTTCTCCCCAAACCAGAGGTCGGACATGTACTTATCACTCATTATGGAGATCAGAAAGATGTGGGCTCAAAACCTTTCCTGCACTCTGTTCTTAGCAAGCAGTCCCACACAGCAGCTCCTGGCCGATGAGAAGCAAGCTACACAGACCTACCAACTAAGCAAGCAGAAAGATGAAAAAACAGGGAATGTGAAGTCTGTARGTGTTCTGAAGTGCTCTTAAGGTGTGAAGTTCCCCTCTGCATACAGAGCACAATTAATTTCTTTTCTGACCTGTTTTTTTAATCAGAAGCAAACATAGCAATTATAGTCTGCCTGATTACAAATGAAATTACAAGTCTGCCCTCAGGGCATGATAGTGTCCCCACCTAGGTGTTATCAGCCCCCAAATCTCATTTAATCTTGACAGACGTGTAGTACCGAGGCACCACTGCAGAAAACTCTGCAAGTAAATTAATTTTACGAATACTTTCTCTGCAGTATTCCTATGCTCTTCCGAAAGACTGCTAATCCATACAGCATTTCTTAGGCAACCTACGTAACTTAATTCATCAGTAAAATAACTGAACATCTATGATGACTTTGAGCTTTTGCTAAGTCTCTGGCTTCTCTTTGATAACCTAACTGTCTCAGCTTTATCAAGTGATACCAAAAGCCTACATTATACTGTTTTCCAACTGTATCAACTTTTTTTCTTCAGAAACTTTTTACTACCCCATCCAAGCAAAACACAAACCACCAAGTTCATTTGAGGAAAACAAAGACATCTTTCCATGGTCCCTTCAGCCCACTGTTTTTTAACAGGTTAAATCAATCCTGCTGACATAGGAGACCGTTCCCTGGCAGGAGCTGAGGAGGACACACACAGTGCTCTCTCTATACTTGTCTCAGCATAGACAGTGCTCAGAGGGAACGCAGATGAAGTGACAGACCTACTCCACCAGCTGTGACCTGGAAGAAACGAGTGAGAAAACATTAACAAACAACTAAGAAGACATCGTCAGCAGGTCCCTGTTATCCCAAAACCAGAGCCGAGAGTTCCCGATGCTGAACCTTCCCTCTGGCCAGGACTTCTCTCTTCAGGGAACCTCAACTATCTCGTCAGTGTAGACTTGAAGACTCGTTCAACAGCGCAGCCTTGTGCTCTTGCTGCGGATGAGCGAACAGCTTGAATCCCCTGGGTTCTGAGATGCCTTTAAAAAATGTTTGTCCCAAGCAGAGTAGTACGACAGCCTTGATTCACTGAGAAGGACTTCTTTTTCAGCATGTTACCTGACCTACTGTAGCCGCTAAAAAAAAGCTGACCACGCGCCCAGCCAGCACAAAGCTTCCTGTGCAGCCACAGAAATGCCTCCTTCTAACTGCTTTCAAAACAGCAATTGAAAAAAATCCAAGCCTGGCTCTGAGCGTCACAATACGGGAAGACAGTTCTCTACATGTCCTAACCTTTCCAGTATTTGTTCTTGACCCCACCAGCACACATCGATTTACGAGGACTGAAAGTGCCTTTCATTACTGTCTCTGTTAATATCTACTCACTAGATATTCTGTGAAGAAATCTGAGCGAAGAAAAATGAGTGGTAGATGAGTAAAACATTGTTAGCTTTTCATCATCCATTCCCTCCTGATTGCTCAAGTCTAGCAAGCAGAGGTTTTTGGCCTTGGTTCATAAAATTGCTAGTGCAATATTGCAAGAGAAGTTACAATACATGTAAAACAAGAGGTTAAGAACCTACCTAATCTATTATCACGTGAAAAAAAATGGGAAAGGTTAGATTATAAATGTGTCTTTAACAAACTCTTAGAAAGGCCACAGTGTTATTTTCCTGGATCAGAAGTCCCCAAATTACTGAAGGCTACAGATGGATATTTCATCTCAGGTCACAACAAGTAAAGCTCCTTCCAGTTTGTATAAAATTTGCCCATAAAATATCACTCACATCTGCTGACGATTCCAGCACTGACATTTTTTAACATACTCACTCTCTATAAAACCATCCCATTTCAACACCACTGTAAGGAGGATACTAATAAACGCCAGGACACGTGTGAGACACCTTCTGCTCAGGATGCCTGCAGTCACCAAATGGTTAATGGTACAGGCAAGCTAATGTCTTCTAGAGGCTCAATTCATATCATTGACTAAAAAGGACTTAGCAGAAGATCATCTGGTATGCTAGTCACTGCTTAGCAGAGACACTTTCGGGTAGAGCAAGCATTTTGAAGAATAGAGAAGGGGGGGTTGTGTCTACTTACTTGAACCACTTACAGCTTTACGTAGCAAATGCTCATTTTTATAATTTTTCCCTAGAAGAGCTCTATCCAGCCCTGTCAGCTGCAGCCTTGCTTTTGATTACAGGTAGAAAAGGTCTGCTGATCACTTCCCCCTTCAGAGAGACCCTGTTCACGTGTTCGTACTTCCCTTTAAGCAATGGGTTTTTTTCCATTTTTTAACGAAGGAAAGCGATGTGGAAATGCAGCATCCCAAAACACCGAAAGACACAAAACAGGCACTGCCTTGCTGACCTGTCCTTAAACATCACTGGTGCACCGGCTGATGCTTGTGACATGAAGCGGAAAATGAAATCTGACTCCTGCCTCAGTTTCCAGACAGCAGAACTAACAGATGATTTACCAGTCTGGCTTGCTTCTATGTTAAATTCCTCTTTCCAGCTTCACTCAGCCACTTGTATTCAATGATGGATACAGGAACTGAACTGGAAGAGCAGTTTCCAGGGTCAGCCTCAAGCTAACTGGTGCTCAGAGCACCTGCAATTTATGTTCAACTGACCAGTTTTTCTTTACGGAATGAACTCATCCCGACCTAAAAGCGCACACAGAGAATAATATTATAAAAGTGGAACTGAACAAGCAATGAAAAAGAAACAACTGTGCAGCTATTATGGGTATCTGTTCTTAAAAGCTCTCAGTGAATACTGCATAGGATGTCAGAAAGGACATGACTGAACCAGGACACTCGAGATCAAATCTTGCAGCCCTTTCCTGTGACTTCAAAGGCCACATATGTCTTTGAATACTCTTGAAATGGAATTGCTTTGTAATATCCAAAAACGTGACTTGAAAAGATCATAAAGAAACATTTAAAATACCTTTGCCAACATGTTCAGCTCTTCCTTTGGGGGAAAAAAAAAAGGTATCTCAGATGGAGATGGAGAAAGCAAAGCAAATCAACATCTAAAAAGATTATTTATTTGTAATTGCAACTGGTTCTATTTATTGACTTCCAAAATTACCTAAGCAGCCTACCTTTTATTAGCACTTACTCTTAGATGTTATTACTGGTAATTGCTGTGTTATGATTACAAAGCACTGGCATAAATCTCACTCAGCACCTCTTTGGGTTTCTGAGGGCAGAACATTCACATGCTCCTTTCTGACCCCATGTTCCTAATTATTTGCCGTGCATGCCTATGTGCAACTCACCACCAACTGAATCAACCCAAACAGCTGAATTCAGCTGGTCTAGAGATTTTGGTACGCTTTATGCTAAACCATCAGTCTTCAATCTTTCGAATTTCTCTTCCTTTCTAGGTTACTTTAGAAGTCAACTAGAAAGTTTCTCTTGTTATATGCCATGGCCAGATGCACTACATTTCATACAAATGCCAAGAGGAGCATGGTCCAAGTAGTAAAGTATGAGTTGATTCCCACCCACAGCTACCATTCTCCAAAGGAGATAAGGTATACTGATTTCAGCAGCAAACACTGCCTGAACAGCTAAATGCCTCCCCCTGAACCCAGCATACACAGCTGGGATGCAGCTGTTGCTACCACAGCAGTGCAGGCAGCAGCTGCTGCCAGGGGAAAGGCAGCAGCTCACACAAGAAAGGGGCAACCCACCCAGAGGGTCCCACAATCCAGATCTGGCCACCACAAGTGCCAAAGCTGGACCATCCCAGTTGGAAAGCATTCTGGGGAAGTGTACCCTCCTGGAGGGTTCAGTGAGAATTTTCTTCCTGAAAATCTAGCAAGAACATATCTTAAGTTTTTTATGTATTATGCCAATGTTAACAGAGAGAACTACAAGGCCTGGGTCAAAGCCAGCTAATCCAAAGGCCTGTTCTTAAGTAAACAGTGGAAAACCACTCTACTGCAGAGCCTCCTGCAGAAAGYCGTACAGGAAATCTCTGTTTTACCCTTTCCTCTGAACCAATTGTGCCAAGCAAGGTTAAATTACAATCTTGTAGTAAGCATACAGGCAAAATAGTCAGTCCTTGTTTGAAAATATCTGGAAGGCAGCTGGGAGCTGTGAATACTCTATCACTAAATTAAGCTAAGTTTGGACGGCGTAATGACTTCAAGGAACCTTTGTTTTTAAATAAATCACTTGTGGTGAAAAGAGCCGGAACGGTAGTTTTGGAGCCTGAAACTCTCTTCTGTGGGTACAACACAAGCAGTACTAGAGTACATTGCTCCCACACATCTGTTTCTACTAACTTACTTCACTTTGGGAGCCACCTTCAAATCTCAAAAGAACCACACCTCCTTGCGCCTCCCTTTCTTCTTCCACCCACCTACAGAAGCTGTGCCCACACATCCTTTAATTTCAAAAGAGAAACCAACAGGTTGCTCCTGTCCCAGCATCATTTCTATGGGTATCTCATTACTGTGACTCCTGCTCTCCACATTTAATGGGCTCACACCTTTGCAGAATTTAAAGCAGTTTTAGCTGGTCTGATGCACACGGTAAGAACCCACTTGTTTTCTTGCTTACAAGTTAAAAGGTAGCATGCAGATAATCACAGTGGGGTTTCCAACCTCCCCAGTTTAGCCAGAACTTTATCTCTAATGAAACTACCAAAAAAGGGCTGGCTGTGCTGGTAAATCCTGCAGCAGGTATCCACACCCAGAAGATGATAAGCTAAGGTCACCAGCAAGCAACAAGTTTAGCCTCTACCATCCTGTACCAGACTTGAAAAAGTGATAGGACTGAGAGGGCCGGCACACAGCCGTTCACTGCTCCTGTGTTTGGGTTCCCAACTGACTGGGAAGTAAGAGCAAATCTGCTTTTGACCTTACAGTAAGGTGCACACACTGTTACACATTCAGGTAGTAGTAAGATTCAACACAGCCTGCTGTGGGTTTTTTAAGGCTGAATTACTCAGGCTCCCTTCTTGATTTCATGTTGTCATATAAAAAATGTGCTTCTCCTAATATGGCTTCATACAGGCAGGTCTCCCAAGCACCTTTTTAGCCCTGCAAACAGATGCATGAGACGTAATGACTACCCTTATGTAGGCGGGTTTAGATTATCAGTTGCTTACAGTGGCTACCTTAAATACCTAGGCAATTTTTTCCAGATGTTGCTTAAGGCCTATTTACTGTACATTAAGTTCTATTTATTGTATATGCTGGATTCTCTCTGTGGTTATGTTCAGAAAGCAGACTCATGCTATACATGCTTTCTATGTAGAGTACACAGTCCAAGGTTTTAGGAACCATTCCAGTTAAAGAGTCATAATGATTAAAAAGCAAAATACAGCTCATTGCTACAAGCATCATAACCATGACACATAATAATAATTTCTTTAGTAGCACAAACCAGACATTTTACAATAGGAAATATTTATAGGAATGTGCACTTTGGAGATGCTCAAAGAATAAGATATGTTTCAGCACAGAATAGCCAGTTTTTGAAGACTCAGATCGTGGCCATTTCAAATATCATTTCAAATGGTGTTTGTGCTGCTGACACTATAAATAAAATTTAAAAAGCAGATGCAGTCCAGACAATAAGTGAAGAATTCCCATGCGGTGACTTGGTAACATATCTCATCCCAAACACATCCCAAAGAGCGAGACAAGGCTTCCACTCCCGGGCACATTCTGTTCAGTTTTCTGTCCTATTATTCTCACTGCTAAAAAAGCCACAGCTGTTTTATATCAGGACACCCAGCGTTCGTGAGCCACCCCGAGGCAAGGACACGGTGTAGAGCAGGCACTGTGAACTCCCCAAGGTACATCACTCAGGCTGTTCTCTGCTGACGTATAGCGCTGTCCTCAGTTTCCCTTGGGGTAGAGCTGAAGTGCCTTGCTCTTTTCATGGGTTTACGCTGGATGGCATACGAGTATTTCTTATCCTGAGGCGATTAGTTACTGAGGTGTTCTTTTAAAGGAGTGAAGACAAGACACGGCCCTGCCAAACAGCAAGCCAGTTCCTATGACAACTTTCCACTGCAGCCTGGCTGGAGACCGTTAACYCGCCTTCCCCAGGCCAAGCAGCTTCTACGTGGTAATGTTACTTCGGGTCATTACAGGCCTCTGTAGGATTTTCACCAGTGGCCGAGCAATGGCAGGTTGCATGGTACTGAACCACCCAGATCCCACAGCACTCCCTAACCTCAAATTCCTACAAAAGAATGGGTTCACTGAGTGTGACTGCATGACCCCGCTTTTGTCTCTTGCCCAAGATTTTCAGGGCAGAGCTGCRGTCAGCCCTTCTTCCTGCACCTCCTTGCGAGTCGGTAGCTACAATTTCTGTAGGATTCAAAGGTTGCAGATCGTCGCAGTTTGTCCCGGAGCACCACAAACCTACTCTGCAGCCGGCCCCRGGCCACCCCCAGATAACAGCTCACACTGCCAGCTAACCACCCATCTATCAGTTTTGAACTGAAGCATTATTTTATTAAGCTGAACTGCAAATAACAGGTATGATGTGAGCAAATAAACCTAYCTGCTTTTTCAATAAGTATCAGTTAAACATCATATTTTAATAGCTTGCTTCTCTTTTACTTTAGATGCAAAAATAATACACTTGTATATTTTTAAAGGAAATAAAACACTCCTTTCAATGTTTCCTCAAAGAGTACAATACCGCAGTGTTTACCAGTAAACACCACATCATGGTTTCTSTTTTTTCAAAAACAAACATTCCCCTGGAAGTTAAAAAAATGTCTAGGATAAATATTTCTAGTGATTTTAGGAACGGTCTATTAACTTTCAATTCAAGCTATATTAGGAATCAAATATGACAAGGAGTAACAATTCAAGGGGGATTTATTATTATTATTATTAAAAATTGCCTATAAACTGGAAATTTGCCTGGGAAAATTTCAGCTTGCATCTGATTTTTGCTAGTGTATGTCCTAGAAACAGCGTATAACACCAATGCTACCAATGCAAATATACTAGCAGGCTGTTAATTTCAAACCTCAGCTGAAAACACTTCTCCCATTCTTACAATCTTTCTCCCCATTTATCTCTGCAATTGTACTTAATTCAATGGAGCATTTTAAATGTAATGCGGTGGTGCATTTTGCCATACAATTTGTTTGAATGACGCTATACAGAGTAAAGGTTGTATTGTACTATAAATGAAACCATGTCTATGCTTGAACAAACTCCAACTGCTGTTAATCAAACCAGCAAGTTCCTGAATGATCTTTTGGACTCCCCACTAACGGCAATAGATTATTTTAAACAGCAGTCCTACTCTAAAATATGTTTAGGTTGACATAGGCTGACWAGGACTGTGACAGACTTCCAGAGCTAAGCTGATCGGGTTTTTCCTCACTGCCAGAACTAAATTCAGCACGTGAACCAAAAATCAAAATGTAGTTTTGAGTTTTGTTTCTGGTTTTCAATAAAACCATGTAGCACCTGAAAGGACCTGAAAATCTTCGTATTTTCGATTTATTCACTAGTGACAAACAGCTATATGGATCAATACAATATACTTCAGTCAGTGACAAGATGTTATTCTAAACTGACACAGGGGACCATTTGGATAGGTTAAGAGGGGGACATTTCTAAGTGACTACTTAGAAAGCATTTTGCAATCTTTGAGGTTCAARTGGTAAATCTTCCAGAGCTAAAAAAAAAATATCTTTTAAAACATAAGTGATTATGCCTTGGGAGGAATGTTCTCAAGACCACGTCAGAGAGGATCCTTAGTATCCAGCTTGGCAGCTTTTATAAACACTAGCAAGGGAATAAACTTGAGGGTTTCATAACCTCAGTGGTTCCAGGAATTTTTAAAACTGCCTGTGCTACAAGAAACAGTACTACCCTATTGAGTCATCTAGTCTATCAGAAACCAATACAAGTTTGTTTCTGTCGTACATTTTGCAACATGATTTTTGGCACAAAAGGAGGGATTAAAAAAAAAAAGCATAAGCAAAACGTGAGCAAAGCAGTTTTGCGGGTTTTTTTATTTATCTATTTATTAGGTGCCTCGCTCCTGTCTTTAGGTTATCAGTTCAAGCCTGATATAGCGGGATTGCCAAGACCAACTCAAACGGAACAGAGCAATGACAATGAACCCTCGCCCTGATGCAAGGCTGTCCGGGAAGTGTTCTGCCCAGCGCCGGCATCAGGCTTTCCTCAGCGAAGAGGATCGCCTCTACCCACCTCCCCAGGCGGGGTGGCGGCTACCCCGGGGGGAAGCTGCCAGCTGGAAGGTGCCGCCGGGACCCTCCGGTCCACGTGGGACGGAAGGCGGAAACGAACACACCGGCCGCTGGCCCCAAACCTCAGAAACACTTTCCGAGGGCTCCTTCTCCTCACGCTGCACCTCGGACGGCGGAGGGGGGAGAGCGCTCCCCGCGCCGGGGCGGCAGGCAAACAGCCACCCTGCCCCGGGGAGGGGGGTAGCTCYGGGGCGCGCCCCGCCGGCCACAGGGCGGGGGCAGCCTGCGGCTGGGAGGGGGCAGCTCGGGGCCCTGCCTGGGGGCACGGTGGGGAAGGGAAGGGCTCGGGGCTTCATCCCGCCGAGGACGGGCGAGGGGGCCCGTACGGGATGGGCTGAGGTAACCTGGGGACCGCCCTGCTTGGGACGGGATGGGAGGGCAACAGCGGCCGGTTAGGGGAGGGGGCCAGCCGGGCCCCGGGGAAGTGGCGGAGCCGGCGGGCGCTGCCTCCGAGGGGATCCCCTCACCGGCAGACGGAGAAGTGCCGCCGGCGGGCACCCGGGCTCCACTCACCGCCCCTCCCCTCCTCAGCCCCGGCCGCCACGGCGGACAGACCCCCCTCTTCCCGGGCTGCGCGCCTGAGGGGAGCGGGGAGGGGGCGCTCCCCCCTCACTCCCCAACGCTCCCCGCCACGCGCCCGGCGCGCGCACGCGCACCCGCACGCGCGCACTGCCCCCGCGCGCCCGGGCCGCTCTCACCTCCTGCCGCGCTCGGAAGAACTACCCCGCACAACTGCCGCAGCGCCGAGGCGGCTGCATTGCGCAGGCGCGGCCCGAGCCCCGCCCCTCCCAGCGGCAGGGACCGGGGAGAGTGTGCGAGCCCGGCGCTCAGCCGCAGAGCAGCGGCGGCAGGGAGCGGCGGCAATGTGCCAACCCCCGGAGCAGCCCCCCACCCCCCCCCCCCCCCCAGCAGCATCCCCAGGGCCTGGCATCGCTCGGGCCAAAATCTCTGGGGCTGCACCCCCGGCCCTGCACCCCCCCGGCCCTGCACTCCCGGCCTGCCTGAGCCCCCACAGTTCTGTCAGCTGGCCCCAGTACCGCTGCACACCACGCTGGCTGAAAGAAACAGGGCACTGGTTAAAATAACGCAATTAATCATTGATTGTTTTGGGGAGTGCGTATGCAGCACGGGATGGGGCGAAGGGGGCCGGGGTGCACCCCATCCACCATGGGAAGGGTGACGAGGAGGTCCCGGGGAGCAGGTGCGGGTGGCATGGAGGGTGATGGCCGGGGGCTTGGGGGATGGTGGCCACGGCGGCAGGAGGAGGGGGTGCCTGCCTGCCTGTCCCGAGCAAAGGTCCGCTGCCGCCACCGAGCACGGGCCTGTGCTGTCACACCTGCAGGCATGGCGATCCAGGCTGGAAGGGCTCAGGGGATGGTTGTGCAGAACAAAAAAYCTCCATTGGTCCATTCCCAGTTGTACCACACTGGGCCAGCAACGCCACAAAAAGTGCCAGGCAAAAAAACCTCCCTGGCAAAACGAGCCTCCCTTTTTCTGCCCGTTTTTCCTGACCCCAGAGGCCTGGAAAAGGCCGCAGCCCCAGTGGGGTCCTGGCCACCTCGGGGTGGTCCCYGCCAGTGACAAGGGTGACGGCAGCCATCCGCCTGCCCCAGCTCACCCCGGGCCCATGCAGCTCTGCCAAACCACCGGCACCCGGGTCCGGTCTCCCTTCCCACGCCTCAGGTAGTGGCCGGAGACCCCGAATGCCTCCCCTCCTCCGGCAGCAGCTTTTCCAGCCCCGCCGCCGCGGTGCTTCCTTTATCTCCCCAAGGACGCTTCCCTCAGCTTTCCCTATCGCCCTCTGCTCTGCTCCGGGCGATAAGGCACTGCCACCACCCGCCGCGGCACAGGGACACGCCGCCAGGCAGGGTTTTGCCGACTCGGGCACACTCGGCCCATCGTGGCTCTCCGGGTGCTGCGAGCCTTGCTCCATCACCTCGCCAAGGGGAAGCACCCAACGGCACCAGCCTTTAACACATGCCGATAGCGCTGGCTAAAGCAAAGCCGAGCCCACGGTGGGGTGGCGTTACCCGCCTGGGGAGCTCAGCCTGCACCTCCCAATGCCCTGGGACATCTCACGGCACCTACGCTGGGCACCCAAGCAAGGGGTTTCACTTGGAGATGCATCCACCCGTATTCAGGAGCTCATTTCCATGCATCCTCATGGCGGGGCCCGTCCTGGAGTGTGTGTGTGTGTCTGTCTGTGTGTCTTCCAACACATAACCCCAGAAGATGCACTGAAGCCAACAAGGATGACTAAAAGTGCAAAACGGCTTTTCTGTGAAGGAAAATTAAATAGACAAAAATCCTTCAGCCTAGGAAAGAGACTGGGAGGGGGGGGGGCGTAAGGCAGAGGTCTGCAAAATCCTGCACGGGCAGGTGGGTGGGAAGGAACCGTGTCCCAGCTCTTCCACTGTGTCCCACAAGCCAGGGGCGTGAAATGAAATTAGCTGGCAGCGACTCTGAAGCGCAAACAAAGATGATGTTTTTTCATACGGCGCATTATCAAACTGTGGATTACAGAGCACCGTGGCATCCAGGACGTGAACTTGCACTGATTAGATAAGGGCCAGCAAACACAGGGATGTGACTGCTGCCCGGGGAGCCCCAGAGCCGCAGACAGCCACTATCAGAGAAGTTATACCAGGGAAGCATAAATCTGCCACTGTCAGAAACAAACTCCTGAGTTAGAGGGACCCAGTACGGCCATTTTCCTATTTTTATTAGTGTTTTTATGTGCGTGCAATTCAGCAAATACGTCCTTCTTTCTTATATATGTGTTTGTCACTTATATACGTTTTCTCCCTGATTTTCCTGCCCTTACCTACAGAGCTCTCCCTCCCGCAGGGGATCAGCACGCCTGTGCTGCAGGAGATCTGGCAGCAGCCTCACAGGAGACACTTGGATCTGCCTTTTTCCCACCGCGGTGAAGCCAGGTGGCGGAACACCTACCCGGAGCATTAGTTTAATGGACTGTGCTGGAAACCCGCCAGAAGGTGTGTGTCCCATTGCTGTGTGTGCACAGCTCAGAAGATGGCTTTTTCCTCTGAATCACAAGCCCAGGCAGATTGCAGCTCAGGAGATGAACTGTTTAACGAGTCCCATCAGCAGGCGGCTGCTGTGTGGAGAGGATCTCAAAGTTTTAAGGACTCCTCCTGCTGTCTCACAGGCATTGATTTTTGAAGCAACTGGGAGGTATGAAAAGGTCCTGGGCAACCCACTGTGTTTCAGTAGTGAAATTCTTAGCTATGGGACTGTTTTTCTTTGTTTTTCTGCCTGTTTTCTGGCCTGATAAAGATCTCCCTGTGTGTGTGCGTGTCCCAACAGAGATCCATGTATTATTCAGGCATCAAGGTTTCCTGAGGCTGAACGCAGCCCAGGCACTGCCCTGGTTTCAGTTTGTGCCCACTTTCAGCTTTCCATCTCATTTCAGGTCTGACACACTGGTGTTCAGCTTGTCTCCAGCCTCCGACCTTAGAATAGGATAGGATAGGATAGGGTAGGGTAGGGTAGGGTAGGGTAGAGTAGCGTAGAGTAGAGTAGCGTAGAGTAGAGTAGAGTAGAGTAGAGTAGAGTAGAGTAGAGTAGAATACAATTCGGCGAATTTGGGGAATTTTGGGGATTTGGGTCTGAGTCTTTCAAGGACGTCCTTCCAGTCTGCCGGGACATGGCTCCTCCAGGACATGACCACGCTGCAGCTCTCCCTCTCACTGGGAGGGCTGTACAGGTTTGTTGGCCAAGTCGCTCTTGTGTGTGAGGAGTATGTGAAAAAACCCCAGACCAAGGAGAGGATTTCTGCATCAGCAGTGTGAGCCGGGCAGCCCGGGCCAGGCATCGTGCTCCAGGGCCAGGAGGGCTGGCAGACCCCAGCTCTGCCACCAAAACGTAAGCTACTCGGATGATCCAAGTGGTGTAGCCTCGCAGTCACTGACCTAAAACAGGCTTCAGGAAACCTGAGTCTTTCCAGGAAAGCTGCCTGTGAGCAGATCCGAGTCCTGGAAAAACAAGGCACAAGGCAGGCCTCTCGCTCAAGTGTGTGCATAGCTCCTGTCTCTCCTTCGTCTCCACTGACCGACACTCTTCATTCCTCCTATGCCCTATGGGACAGAGGGACAGGACTAAGGTGGGGTATATACATGTGTGTGATGATGCTATCGCCAATCCCTGACTGCAGGCCTAGGACCAGCCTGATCCCGCAGTGGGGCTGTGCTCCACCTTGGGCTGGGATGTTTTTCCCCATGGGGTTTCTGCCCCACGTGGTGCCCTTCTAAGCATGGCTGCAGGGATGTGCACTCCTGTGCACTCCAGCCAGGGTTGCTGCCATGTTTGCGGGTCCTCCTCCAGAGCCACTGTTATGATTAACTTCTGATGCCAAGGAGATGTGAATCCCAGCACCATCTCTCCCCATGTGGCTGGTCCCTTTGAAACAGTGACAGTTCTTTTGGAAGTCACGGCTCGCTCCAAGCCCTGGCTTGCTTGTCCTCCCCACTCACCTGCTGGACATCCCTCATGCTGTCCCCTGGTCACCTCTGAGGAGAAACGTGGACAAGTGGAATAGAGGAACTGGGCATCAGTGCAGAGCTCAGTGGCACAGAGATGTACAGCAGGAGGCAGGATCTGGTTGCACATTTCACCACATTCCTTGCACTTGGATCACAGTTATTTTAAGCTGTTTTTTCATCTCACAGCCACATTTTGTGCTGCTGTTCCCCGAGACCAGTCACTTCCCGCTGATCTCTTGGCAGGTCCTGTCATGGGATGMCGTGTTCCTGGGCAGGGTGCTTGGCCTGGCGGTGGGGTGTGTGTGTCCCCTCCCCATAACCTCTGCAGCCCTGGGTACTCCCAGCAAACCCCTGCCAGTGGGAAGGCCCAGCCCGCTTGCATGGACAGGAGAGAAACTGAAGTGGCTCTTTCAGTTCTTGGCAAACAACCTGGAGGCAAAATCCTCCCCCATGTATTCCCTGCGGCATGGCTGGACCGACGACGAGTCTGTGTCCTGGGCACCCCCTCCTCCAGGCATGTCCCCACCTCTGCATCCCCCCTGCACTCCAGCCGCCCGCTGCCCCATCCTGTGGAGAACCCATGCTGCCGTAGGCACCCCGGTCCCCACGGAGGAGAGGGGCTGGGAGTAACCCCGCGGGACACCTTCGCTGCACAGGCGTACAGCACGGGTTCCCTTGAGCTTCAGCGGGGGCAGCTGGGGATACCCCAGCAGGGTGAGATGTGTCTGTGTCTGTGTGTCTGCCTGCCTCTTGGTCTGTGTGTCTGCCTGACGCTGTTTCTCCACCTGCCTGCTTCCTTCTGTTTCTGCCTCTCCTTGCCTGTGCATCTGCGTGTGCATCTGCGTGTGTCTCTCTGCACGTCTGCTCATCTCTTTTGTCTGTCTGGCTCTGAGCACGTGTATGTGTGCGTCTTGCTGGGAACGTGCCTGTCCCTTTCGGCGTGCCTGGGCGGCCGTCTGTCTCTTTGTGTGTGTTTGACCTTGTCCGTCTGCCCGTGTATGTTTGTGTGCTTTGTCTGTCCGTGTGTCCGTCCGTCCTCACACACATACATCCATCTGTCCCGCCCCGTGCCCCGCCCGCCGCCACAGCCCTTCAGCACCGCGGCGCACGGACAGCTCCCGCCGCCTCCTACCGCTGCGGCCTCGGGTACGCTCCGCGCACCGCACCGCACCGCGCACCGCGCACCGCGCCCCCTCCCCGCCGGAGCGCCCCGCCCCGCGCCCCGCTCCGCACCGCGCCGCGCCCCGCCCCGCCGTACATAAGCGCCGCCGCCGCCGGTCCTGCTCCGCCGCCATGAGCTACAGCACGGAGCCGGCGGCGC
>JASVER010000017.1:549716-790517 GCA_030449065.1 Oceanodroma leucorhoa
CGGCGGGGCGGCCCGACCTGGCGGCGGCGCTGCGGGAGCTGCGCGCCCAGTACGAGGCGCTGGCGGCCCGCAACCTGCAGGCGGCCGAGGACTGGTACCGCGCCCGCTGCGCCCGCCTCCACGAGCGGGCGGCCCGCAGCCAGGAGGCCGTCCGCGCCAGCCGCCGGGAGGCCGGCGAGTGCCGCCGGCAGCTCCAGGCCCGCCTGGCGGAGATGGAGAGCCTGCGCGGCGCCCACCAGTCCCTGGAGAGGCAGCTGCAGGAGCTGGAGGAGCGGCACAGCGCCGAGGCCGCCGGCCTGCAGGTGAGCCGGGCGGCGCCGGGAACCCTCACCGACCCCCTCCCCGCGCAGGGTCCCCGGCACCGGCGCTCGGTACTGTGCGGCACCGAGCACCCTCCTCCCGTGGAACCTGTCCCAGCGCTGGGCACTTCCGCCCCAGCAAGCTCCCCCAACGCTGTGTAGCACCGGGCATCTTCATCCCACTCAATCCCCTCGGCGCTCTGCAGCACTGAGCACCTCCGCGCCATGCAGCACCGGCACCTCCGACCCAGCACTCCCCCTCCCCTGGTCCTGTGCAGCGCTGAGCATCTCCACTGCATGCAAAATCCTGCAGCGCAGCCCATCGTCTGCAGCAGCCCCTCCTGCAGTGTCGTGCAGCGCTGGACACACCGGCCCAATGCGGTTCCCCCCCGCACCGTGCGGCACTCGGCGCCCCCGCTATCCCGTGCTGTGCTGCACTGCATGCAACGCCCCCCCTCCAGCCACCAGCACGGTGCAGCACCAACCCCCTCTGCCTTGTGCAGTGCCCACCCATGCAGGGGCACTGCCCACCCATGCAGGGGCAGTGCCCCCGCAGCACTGTGCAGTGCCAGGCATCCCTGCAGCCTTCCTCCCCCCTGGCATAGGGCCTCTCTGCCCTGCACAGCAGGTCCTGCTCCACCGGGGCACTGCCCACTGCTTTCACCCTTCATCCATAGGCAGAACCCCAGAGGGCAGGTTTTGGGGGGACAGGCAGGGCCAGAACACTCCCTCCAACACCCCTTTCCAGTAGGGGAAAAAGGTCTCCCTGCACAAGGCAGCACTGTTTGGGATATCGCCCCATCCCTGCCCTGTCCCTTAAGGGTCAGCTCCAGAATTGCCCAGACGTTCCCCATCATTGTGGGTAATTCCTCGAAGCCGTCTGCCCAGGCTTGGCCCCTCGCCCTGTGGCCTGGCTCTTGGCATCTGCACTGCAGAAATCGGAGCTCTGCAAACGTTACGGCTGAATTTGCAGCCAGATTCCAGCATCTCTTATGTCTATGGAAAGACTCATGTGGGGTGGACACTAAGCGCTCCATATTTCTCATTCTATTACCGTGGTATTACCAGATTTTCTTGCTACAGGGAAATGTTCATGATTTATAATAAAATAAATCCTGAGATTGTTCTATTACATGGATATTAAATGATCTGTGGTTTCTAAATCAAGTCGTTTCCTTCTAAATACTGAAATAGCTGCCTTACGTCATACCTGAAGGACGTTGTTCTTTCACACTCAAGTAATGCCTTGTCATTTTCAAGGCCAAATTTTGCCACGCTCTCTAGAATTTGTGACTGTAGCTCCAAGCTGCTTGCAATCTTCTTGAATAGTTGAGGTCTCCTTCAACAAATATTGTGGAAGTAGGCAATATACAATATTTCCTGCAGTGGGTGGAAGGATTACACACAGTAATCTTCTTAAATAGTCTTCATGCCATGTGAGAAGAGGGATTTCGGGAGCAACCTATCAATTAGGAAAAAGAAAAATAATGCAACTGGATTAAACTGCACCATAATTGAAATTGCTTTAGCGACAGCACAGCAGCTTTTTCCTACATGATGCCCAGGGTCTGCTTTAAGTGTGATAATACTTAGGAGTCTTTTGGACAATGTACATGTGTAGCAGGTAAATAATTTCCCTGGCTGCAACCAGTGGAAAAGGATGGAAGTCTGTCTTGAAAGAGAATATTCCTATTGTTTGAGCTTTTAAAATATTCCTACAGACTGCTAAAGCAGGGACATGTCTTTGTATTTGTAGGCTATCCAGTCAAATCTGAACCAATATGTGAGAGCTTTCCGTTAGGKGAAAGGTTTGCAATGGTGTGGGGAGGGGGTTTTATTCAACCAGCTGGTAGAGCTGGGGTGTGGAAGAGAGGTACAGACAGGGTAACAAGGATAACCCATTTTTAAAGAGCATTTTGTTCATGCGAGCTGCAGGCAGAGGGAGGGGGGGGCTGTAAGCACAGAGCGTCAGAGCAGCAAGAGCAGGGCTGTCCTGGGGTAGGGTCACCCCAAGTCCCTCGCTCCCATCATGGTTCGGTGCAGCAGCAATCTGGCTGCATCGGAGCAGAAATTTTAATCTGTACTGCAGCAGCATCCATGCACATCCTGGAGCTTTTCAGTTGATGTCCCAACGGTCTCCTTGAACCCCTTCCCATTGCCCAGTCCCACCTCAGAGGCACAGCTCCATGCAGCTCTTTTGCTGCTGGAGGTGGTCAGGGCAGCACAGGTCAAGGCAGAGACCCCAAAGATGGCCCGTAAATGTCCTGCAAGGCAGGCTATGTCCAGCTAACTTGACTGTGAGATGCCCCAGGCCACATTCAGGATGGGCCGGCACTGCTTCTCTGAGGGTCTTGGCTCAGACTGGGCTCGTTGTGTCAGGCTTACCACAGCTCCCTGCTCCTTGGGCAGCTCCACGTCTCGTGCCTGTCTCTGCACTGTGCACAAGGAAGGTTATGCAGGACACGAAGGAGGGGATAGGCTGGGAATGAGGACAGGGACAAGATGTGGACGAGGACAGGGAGAGGATGGGGATGATGTAGCAGGACAAAGCTCGTTTGCTGGAACGGAGGAGCTGGAAGCAATCGCAAAGGCCCGGGAGGGGGTGCGGGAGAGCAGACGTTGGCAGTGGCCATTGCAGGGCTTTGCAGGCAGGGCTGAACCGACACTTAAATGCAAACTGCTTACTCATTCCTGCTCCAAATTACGCTCCTCTGGTGGCACGGCGGGGCGGCCGGCAGTGGGAAACCATCTGATTGGGAAGACCCCTATAGAAGCGGGTTTCACTGCTTTCAGGCTGCTGCTTAGATACCTGGGTGCATGTGGGAGAAACCCAGGGCTGCTTGTTTTCTGACAAAAAAAATAGAAAAAAAAGATTCATCCCCTCTGTTAGCAGGAGATCTGGCCTYGGACTCTTCCACATCACAGGTAGAACTGGACGTAGCAGCCATGGCAGGGCCAAGCTGATGGGAAGGATGCGAGAAGGACGTCGTCGTCCAGCTGAGCACCCTGGCTCTCGCAGGGCAGGGCCCTGACTCTGTAACCCCCCCAAATCCCTGCCCCCCAGCCTGGGGCTCCGAGGCATTTTCCGGGGAAGGTGTCAGCCTTCCCCTCCTGGAGCCAGCTCTTCCCTCCTGTCCCAGCAGTACCAACTCTCCTTCCACCACCCTGGACATGTGTCCCAACCCTCCTAAGCCCCACAGATGCAGACTGCAGCCCTTCTCCAGGCAGCCACTCCAGCCGTGGGCTGCTGCGATGCTGGGTRCTCTCGCTTGTTCTACTGAGCCACCTGCTTTGATGATGTTTAAGCCCAAAACCCAACCCTTCCCGTCCCCCTGCAGCAGCCTGCCTTGTCCCCCACAGGATTGGGGGCTCCACCACCATGCGCTATTTGCCCCACCCCGTCTAACAGACCCTGCTGCAGATGAGAAACTATATAAATCCATCAATGTTTAAAGCTTCCCCCCATCGCACACACTTGCAATCCATGCCTGATGACCTGCCAGCTTCTCCATCCCTGTTAATGTGAGATTTCATGATCCCAGGCTCCTGGTGAGATGTGCCATCATGGACCAGCTGCTCATTGCAGCTTCCCTGTCTCTGCAATGGCAGAGCAGAAAACCCACAGGAGAGGTCCCTGCTCCAAAAGACGGCCCTGAGCACCCTTGCCTTTGCAGGACACCATCGGGCAGCTGGAGGACGACCTGCGAAACACCAAAAACGAGATGGCTCGGCACTTGAGGGAGTACCAAGACCTGCTTAATGTCAAGATGGCACTTGATATCGAGATAGCTGCCTACAGGTAAGGCTGCTCTGACCCCGCTCTGCCCAGCTGCCTCCCAACCCGAACCCCCAACCCCACCAGGCTGGGGTATTTTCAAGGGCCCAGAAAATATCTGGGTACACACTCAAGGACCAACACCATSATGTTGCTCATCTCCACTGCCTGGACCTGCTGTGCTCCTGCCTGGGGAGCAGCCATGGCTCCATGTCATGCCTCAATCTAGCAGCCATGAGCCACGTCCCCCAGCCGTCCCAGAAGCAGTGGTTTTTAATGGGGACAGCTGAGGYTGAAATTTGTCTCTCTTGCGAATCGAAGTAGATGCAAAAGGCAGAGCCCCTCTGGTTCGGGGTTTTATTTTCTGGGGTTTGTGGATGGAGAGGAGGGAGCTGGTCTCCTGTACCCCGTATTGCAAGTGCTCCAAAAATGATTGACCAAAGCATATGATTTTGAACCAGTTTCATGGTGCGGTGTGACCTGAGCCCGTGTCCACTG
The DNA here is from genome assembly GCA_030449065.1 of Oceanodroma leucorhoa. NCBI lineage: Eukaryota > Metazoa > Chordata > Aves > Procellariiformes > Oceanodroma > Oceanodroma leucorhoa. The sequence goes on from JASVER010000017.1 coordinate 554,289, forward strand.
CAGGCTGGGGTGATGGCCTGGAGCGCTCGGACTTGCTCGCAGGTCACAGCACACCCTCAGGCTTTGCAGATGTTTCATATGAGGTGACCCCAGACTAACTTCTTCCCTTGTGATGTGCTTGCAGGAAGCTGCTGGAGGGAGAGGAGACCCTCTTCAGCACAGGAAGCGTCGGCCTTTCAGCGCTCAATCCCCTCCCCAATCCCACTTACTCCTTCCAGCCAAGAGGCTTCAGTTCCTCTACTCAGTCCTTCAAGGAGGAGGAGCAAGGAGAGGTTATTAAAGTGACCTCTAAAATATCATCCAGCCAGGCTGAGATGATTGAGGGGACCATAACCTCTGCCAAGAAAAGAGGGAGATTAAACCTGCATGAAGGAATCATTGCAAATGCAAAAATGTAACCGTCAGGACCCCATCCGTTTTGCATTTGAGGGGGAACAGTCTCCACTTGGTCTTTAAATTGCCMCTCTGGGCACAAAGCCGCGCTGGGCTCGTGGGAAGCCCCCCTTAGAAACACATAACCCCCCCAGGGACACTGACTGGGGCTGGCTTCCTCACGGGTCCCGCTATGCAGAGGCCAAGCTTGGCATATTGCTCCCTTTTAAATGGGGCGGAGGTGCAGGCAGGTAGCTAGATGCATGTTGGTCATTGTTGTGGTGGCACAGTGGACTCGTAGCACCCACCATCCCTCCCTCCCTCCTCCCACGGCAGGTGAGGGGGAGCCGGCTGGGACCGCTGCTCAACCAGCTCTCTGGGGAGGGAGGATGAGGGAATCAACTCAATACGTTTGCCACAACTAGTTTCAAGGCTACAGACCTTCAACTACTATCCAAATCCACGTATAGCTAAACTCTTCCTCACTCCTCAAGCCGTAGCCRTCCACTTTTAATCCCAGAAGCACAGAAATAGCCATACTGGACTGTAAGCACACCTGACGTCTGGTCTATGAGCCACTGATATTTTAAACTATAAGGAATGTTCTTTTTTTTTTTTGTCCTGACAACTCTGTCCGGTTTTTGCCAGCATCAGTCCAGCCAGGCACGCGGGGTTTGCTAGCAGCAGGCATAGGGCAGGGAGCTGGTGCATTGGAGGTGAGGGCACCACCACGCCRCGGGGCACAGCACCTCATCTGGTGTCGCTGGCTCCAAAATGTTGGGGTCTGCAGGGCCCCTTGTTCGGCTGCACAGTCGTCACATGAAAACCCCACGCTCACATTAGCATCGTTCCCCAGCCGGTGCTGGGAAGCTGCAGGACTCCTGAACACCAGCTCGCAAAGCATCCTCATCTCTCTTCTAACTGTTCCAACGTGTGCCAAATTTGAGATAGGATTTACAACCATAGGTTTCCTTCAATGCCTTAAAATTGCCAGCGATCGCTTTTGCAATAGCCGGAGACTCCGCGTGTGCGTGTGTTGCTCGTCAGTGCCCTGGCAAGGTTATCATCATGAGACCTTACTGCCCTCGGGGTGGTGCCAGAGTAGTTCCTGGAACCAGCAAATCGTTTGCTCGCACTCTTTCCTCTTCTATTGTAAGGCAAAAGTTAATAATTAAAAAGAAATAGTTATGTGGATCAAACCGAGCTGTTTTGTCTTCTTTGCTGCTGCTTCGCCTTGGGAACACACCTCGGTGTCTGGCCCACAGCCGGTTCGGTCCCCAGCAGTCCCTCCGGTCCCTTGCAAAGAGCTTGGTGTTGGGGTGCAGCTGCCAAACTCTGCTGCTGGGGCTGCAAGGCAAGGCTGGTCCCGCCGATGGCCATGGGGCATGTCTGGGTCTCACTCCCAGCTGCCGGTCGCGGTGGCCCGGCTTTGTAGAAGAGTTCATGGCCGGCTGGCTGAGGGAACAAGGTCTCCCATGGCCAAGCACACCCTCWTTTACCCAGAAAGTGGACTCTGAAGCTTTGGTTTGCCTCACACCCCGACAGCTCGGTCCCAAGATACCTGCCATTTCTCCTCCACCCTGCCTGCATGCTCAAGGGTTAAAAATAGCCTCTTTGTTTGCCTTCACAAGTGAAGATAGATTTACACAATAGCAGATGGAAGAAGTGAGGGTGCACCCACCTCGCAAGTAAACCCAGCAGTCAAAGGTGCCCRCAGAGCTGGCATGACCAGCGCTGGCTTATATTTGGAAGATGCCCACGCTCTGCCTGTAGAGGGGCACACAGGAGGGCAGCAGGGCACGGAAGGAGCACGGGCAGGCTTCCCGCTGGGTGGCCCTGCCAGCAGCACGCTGTCCTATTGCCTTCCCATTCCTGCCTTGTCACGGCACGTCATGGCAATCTGCCCCAGAGCCCCAGGGACACGGTGTGACAGGCACAGACTTCTCCGCTAGCACTGCAGGCCAGGAGCAGCGCGGCCATTTCCCTTGATCCTGCCACACTGATAACCTCAGGGACGATGCCCTGGCGAGGCTGCTCACCGTGGGGTGACGCAGCCCCGGGGAGGGCAGCCCTGCGRGTGGGCAAAGCAAGGGGCACCTTTCAGAGGCAGGGGAGGAGGCTCAGGGCATGGCTGGGGCAGCACGTCCCAGCGGCACCAGCAKCCCCCAGCAAAACAGTGCAGAGCAACTTGGGGTGCCCAGGCAGAGCTGGGGAGACGGGGAGGGAAAGCATCTGCAGAGTTAAGTCCAGAGCACTGGCACATAAAGCAAGGACCGATCTCCAGACATCTCCTGACTCAGCTGTCAGTTCAGAAACGCACACACACAGCATTGCTCCCAAACCATAGGRGGAATAAAAGGCAGATGTGACTGTGCAGCTACTGTAATATATTCTGAACCTCAGATACCCTCCAGCGCTGCTTTCTTTCTGCCCCTCGAGTATAAGCAGCCTGACCTGTCCTTTATTCCCAGCACAAGCCTCCGTTGGGATTCCTGCTTTCTCAGCTGGCTGAACGCTAGCAATGAAGCTGGGAATTTTACTTTGGTGGTACTGACGGGGAGGGGCTGCAGTCGTGRAGGATGACAAAGGAGTCAGGGGGAGGATGAGGTGCTGTTTTGGAAACTGGCTTCTGACCAGAATTAGCTCTTTGCAAGGGCTGGCTCCAGAGATTTCCTGCATTTCTYGAGCTCTGCAGCATTTTGGTGCTGTCTCATTGTGTTGAACTCCAGAAGTGGGAGGGGAGCAGCAGGCAGGGAAAGGACCTGAGCATTTAGGATACACAAGAAAGGACCAGGCTTGAATTTAGATTGCATTATGGTTTTGACAGCCCCTCTGCTGGGCTCTGTCCYGTGATCTTACAGGGTCTGAGCTGCCAAGCTTTAATTACCCTGGGAGCAGCAAGTGACCAACCCCGCTAATGCTCTCCAGGACTGAGGGTGAGCGAGAGCCCTTACAAGAGGGGGACTTGCTGCTTTCCTGAAGGACAGAGCCCGACTGGGCAACCAGGGCTGCCCGCAGCTCTGCGGCGGGCCCCCAGCTACTCATGTCCAGCCTCTGGCTGCAACGCCTGTGCGGGGACCAGAGGAGAGCTGGTCCTCCAGTGGCCAAGCAGAGAACCAGGGAGAACTGCTGACCCAGAAAACCCAACCCTTTCAAACACTATCCTGCAAGCCTCCATTGGCTCTCTCAGAAAGYCTAGTCCCATGAGGGAGCCTTTGCAGGAGATTCATCCCGTCCCAGTCTCTCCCAGCAGCACCTGCCCAACCACACCTGGGAGCCGCAGAGTGGTGACCCCGCAGGCATGCGGGGAGAAGGCAGCCAAGGGCCCTGGTGTCCCAGTGCAGACACAGCCCCTGGGGACAGCTTGCTCTGGCCATTTCCCAGTGCCCACATTTCAGCTGCAGGATCAGAGAAGGAACTGCCTAACACCCAGCTGAGGTGTGCTGAGTCCTATCTGCTCAACTCCTGCAGGCCCCCCAGGTGGCTGCCACCATTGGGCAACTGAACGCATGGTGACGTGGGACCAGGAGGGCTTGTGCCCTCACTTCTTACCAGAAGACAGCAGAAAGGGATGAGCCCGGCTCAGCATGTTACCAACACTGACCTCCAGCTATCTCTATCCAGGCCTCCTTTTCTATTGCTATCTTTTCTTCAGGGTGACTCCCTTCATCTGCTAGCTTATATGCACCAGAAGGCTTCTCCAGAGAAGCTCTAAGCTGGAACAAGGCAATAAATCCTCCTTTGTGGTCCCATCTTTCTTACTGGGTTAAACACCAAGGCTGGCAAAGGAGTGAGTCACACTGCAGATGCTTAAAGATTTATACTGCTGCAGAACCTCAACCTCTCAGATAAAAGGCAGCTGCGGAGACCAACTGCACCATCAGCTTGATAAGAAGCAGAGAGCGGCCATTTCTCCATGATGCTGCGTTGCCTTCATCTTTATGCTGGGGAGAACTCCAGCCTCCACGCAGGGGTGCAAACTCCCACCACAGGGCTGGTCGGTCCGTTGTTTTTTTTCCTGGATGGAGATGCTGGCCCATGCACCGTGCAGCTGTGCTTTGGGGCTGCCCGGCTCTGCTCATTTCATTGCCAAGTAGGTGAGATGGGACAGTCTGTGCAGCCTGGGATGTTGGCTGGGGTGCGCCTGGGTCACGTTCCTGCTGCTCAAGTGATGGAAGAGCTTTGTTCCCATCGTGGTCACGGAGCCAAGGGACCCCCAGCTCCACCAGAGGTTCCTGCAATAATGGTCTGTGCTGAGATGTACAGCTCCTTAAAAACAGAGTCGCTGCACACAGAGAAGTTTTGCTAATGATGCTTGTCCAGATGCTGGAATTCCTTAAAGAGTAAGCCAAAGAAAAAGCAGCCAAGGAAAAAAACCCCAAACATTTTCCTTTGGCAGGAATGCAGACGTCTCCTTTTCCAGACTGGGGAAGAACCCTGTCATTCAGCAAGAAGGAATGAATAGGCAATTCAGAGCAAAGTCTCTTCCAGCACCTTTGGCTGGATCCGTCCAGCTCTCTTCTTGCCAGCTCTTAGCTAGAAGACCTTCCTCCCTGAGTGCGTGACCCATGCGGAGCYCTAACGCCAGCAGCCAAACAGATGCATCTGAGTGATCAAATATCCACACCAGTGGGGCCTGACACTTTAAAGCAAAGTTTATACCAAAATAGCATGAGCAATGTAAGCTCATTCATGCAAGYCTTCGCAGGCATATGGGAATAAGGATCACTATAAGGATTACATTGCAAAGGCAGCGTAACATGCAAACAGGGCGCTGCATGGGGTGGGGTGAGAGAATGCTCATCGACCCTGTTCTGTCCCAGCAGATTCCAGCTGAGCCAGAAGGACTGCAGAGCTGGGGTCTGCAATTGTGGGGATGGGGGCATGCACTCCTATAAGCAGGGCAGTACAGCCTGTGCGGGGGTCTTCATCCAAAATCCTGCAATTCACCCAGCTAAAACTGAGAGGAAACTGCAACTCTGTGATAAATTATTATATCCTTGTTTAGGCAGAATGTACTGCCAAGGACACTGCTGCCTGGARCTGACCGCACGGCTGTGTCCACCGGTAACACAAAGAAGGAGCAATGTTCATGCTAAACACAGACATACCTGCTTAGACGGAAGGGAAACACCCAGAAAATTTCAGAGCGCAATTCCAGAGCCCCAGGCACACATCCACTTGCTGCTCGTAGATGGGAGCAAAGCTCTTGGGGTGCTATAAGCATCAGCTCTGGCACCAGAGCCCGTTCCTATCGCAGCAGGGCCAGCTCAGCTGCTTTGCCTTTGGGTAGAGGCAGGTGCTGGCTGCCCGCATCCCAGAGAGCACAGGAGAGACAGGCTCCTGGCCYCCCTCCACCCGGAGCAGCCTTGTGAACACAGACACACACATGGTCATTCTCTGGGATGGCGAACATGCCCAGACCTGAGTGTGGTCTGTAAGAATGAGCTGTTTGGAGATGTCATTCGGAAAAGCTGAGGTCAGACTGAAAAACGCAGTTTGCATTGAGGCTTAGAACATCATTAAGTTTAAGCAAATTTTCAATGGAAATGCAAAAAAACCCCAAGCCTCAGACACAAGGCATCTCATTAGCAAATTCCTAGTCTAGCAAAGAGGCCYGAGAGCTGTATGAATAAGAATGGATGGCAGTGCTTGAAGCAAGCCAAACTGTTTCAGCAAGCCAAAATATTCTCAGGCTAGATTCTTAAGGAAGCAAGGATTAGGGGATCATACTGGGACTGAATGTGCTTTATCCCCTAGACCTTTCCCCAATAATTTTTTTTTTTTTTTATGCTCATCAGCTTAACTTCAGCCACATTGGAGAGCTGAAGGTCTCAAACATATCAAATGCCTCCAAGTTTCATGCAAGCAGGTATAGGTGAAATCCTTTAACTGATTAAAAAGTCTGTCCCTTACTAGACACCAGAAAACCCATTCAGAGGGCAAAAGTTAAGAATGCCTCAACACAGAGGCAAGCCTCATTGTGTGCTCATTTGCAACYAAAAGACAAAGTTGTAAAAGCAAAAATAACCAAACCCCCCACCCCAGAATGAAACAAGCATCACTTTTTTTTTTTTTTTAAACTCTTCACCAGTTACTTGCTTCTTAAAACCAATTTTTTTCTGTTCCTTTTGGTTGAACTTCTCCATAGATAACTAAATCAATCCACTTGCAGCTGGAACAACCTGCAACACAGCAAATTCAGCCCAGATGTTTATCATTTGGCAAAATTTTAAACAAGTAAAAGTAAAGTCTTCAAAAGAAACACACTTGGTTGCCTTAGTAACAGGTACTGTTACCAGTCCTGTTATACCTGCATTCACGAAGGGGATCTCGGTAGTAGTCTGTTAATTGCCTGCCCTCAAAAACCCAGCAGCAGCGTGGGGTTTTCCATTCACAACACTTTACAGAAATTATTGCACTAGATGGACAGAGCTGAGAAGAAATCTGTTCAAGGTCAATGCAGCAACTCAAGGACAGAGCTGAAAAGAGAATGCAGATGCCCCCGCGTTCAGCTTACCCACTCACACGGAGGAAGACCACCACCATTCCTGTTCTGTATGTTGTGGCACATAGATAATCTGCTATTTCGTTGCCACCAATAGGTGAAATATTTTCCCATGTCCCGTGAGGAAGAAAAAGGAGATTGCAGGTTCTCGTGAAGGGTGTTGGGCTTCTCACGYGGGGAGTTCTTACCTTTCAGTCCCAGGTATATGCAAGAAAGGACACAATGGTTCATCATTTAATAACTGCTCCTGTYACCACAAGCTACAGAAAAGCACGCTGCAAGCAGTGTGCGCCGAGCACATCGTGGTATCTTGGAATGACTGGCTGCCTCCCAGCACGGCCTGAAAAGGGCTCCAAAGCAGCTCTCCCAGGAACACACTATTCTTCTCAATCTTTGCCAAGTCCCCACCTCCCACTTTTCTACTGTTAACGTTTCCTTTGAAAGAAAATAAGACATTGTAAGATTTCCTTTCCAAATAGACTATTTTACCAAGCAATTAGAAAATATAAGCTCTCTTTTCCACTTCAGGAAATATTTCTTTTGTGGATCAGTGCTGCTTTGACACAAATATATTGTTGTTATACTAAATCAAAACCCAGCAAAGATGGTGATACAGCTCCGGCAAGAATTTTGCAGCTGCAGGGCAGCCAATCAATATTGCATTTCACCTCAGATGGGATTACCATTTACCTCTCAAAAACAATAAAATTTGACCCGTTCAGCGATTAAACCTGTACCTATGGCAACTTTCTGAAACCACAGCAAATGTAAATATCCGTTGGCTCATTCAGCAACGGTGTCTTAAAGATGACATGGGTAAAATTCAACATATGATCACCTCGCTGCTTCTCTTTGTGCTGAAGTAGTTAGGGTTACAGAAAAAAAAGGAGGTAGAAAAAACAAATAAAAAGCAAAAGTGATGAGAATGTGTCATTTGCAACATTCTCTCCACCTCTCAGCAAGTATCTATCACAGCAGAACAAGTATATTTTGAAGGCTGGCACCTGGTGCGCTCTATTGAGCATGCAGCATATTAGAAGGTTCATGTGGACAACTTGACCATCTCCCTTTAAAAGAAAGAGATGTAATGCATAAAAGCTCCTATGCCTCTGTTAATAGGCACGCTCTCAACTGTTGGAGTGAATCCTCCTCTGCCTCCATTTGTATGGAGCACAAGTTTCATAATAATGATACTCCACACTGAAGGAAAGTGAAAACAGAAATGCCAGGGATGTAATTTTGTTAGTGACTGTTCACATGCATTAACATAAATCTTGGCACATAAACGCCTGATGATTCCCTGAAAAGAAATTCAACACAGACTAGTATTAGACAAGCTTGAATGATTTTGCAGTAAAACTCATTGGTTGTTTCACATCTAGGGAAATAAGGGTTCTCTGGGCTCATGTGTGCCACAGTCTGGTGGTAATGCAGATCAAGGCTGGGTGCAGTAGTGGTGTGCAGAACATAAATGATAGCTATACATTGCCATCGCAGTGCCCCTCCATTTAAAGAGCGCATTTCAGCTGYGCATTTCACTAGTCTCTTGAACCCTATCTTCTTATTACACTAAATCTGTATTAAACACAAATAAAACAGGCAGAACGTAACAACATGACTCATTGCTCATGACTGGATTGTAGCTTGATTCTGCATTTATAAGAACTCCTGACACTAGGCCTCACCATCTCCTCTTGCTGGGAATTAGCAGATCTGTAAAGCAACTCAGAATTATGYTGCAGTACAAGTAGTATTTAATTAGGATCTGTGTTAGCCATGACATTGCTAAGTAGGTAACCAGAAAATAAAACCAGAATTATTTCATCAAGTGAGGAAACAATAATAGTGTCTGTAAAATAATGAATGAGTCCAAGCACACCTTCCCGCACTTCCAGAGCACGAAAGCTGGCTCATCTCCCATGAGGGCAGAGATGCCATCCCATAGACGGCCTGTTGTTACAGAAGCTCTTCTATCATCAGGACCAAGAGTGACTGGAGGAAAGCCAAGGTTAAAAGGAGACCAACAGAAATAAAACAGCAGCAGGAGAGTTGAAAGAAGATTGGCACATTTTAAAGCAAGCAGACTGATTATGCAGGAAACTGCACAGCCTGCAAATCAGCCTTGGCAGTAGCCAAAGGTCACCCCGCTGCACGCTGATGTGCAAAGCAGAGCCCCAGGGAGTACTGCAGGAGCTGGAGAGCGGATAAAGCATCAGTGCCTTCAGGGTATGCTTTAAGGTGAAAGAAAGCAGGATGTTCAGCCAGGAAAACTAAGCTAAGAATACGCTATCTGAAGGCAGGTGAGGAAGAAATAGARAGTAGCGGACAAATGGGAAATAAGAGGTCACTAATCATTCATACCAAAATATCACAGGCAACAGATCTTCAATCCTCCTCATTAAGCCACWGAAAGAATGAAGTTGGAAGTCTTGGCCTTCTGCCTTTTAGCTGGCATGTGATTTACCCTACAGAAAACCTCTCTAAAGATATTGCGGAAGCTCTTTTTAAAAAAAAACAACAAAACAACAAACAAAAAAACAAACCAGAAACTAAACTGACACTGACATCAGAGCCAGTGGAGTATAGCCATCTTGARGCTATGCAAGTCAGCAGTATCCTAGAATGACGTTAATTTGAATTAACTACCAGCTTCTACACAGCTGTTAAACTTTGCAAATAAGCCCTTTTGTAGACATGAAGTTCAGGCCTGGATTAGGGGAGAATTTGCAATGTAAAATGYGACTATACTGCTAACTTTTTTTAAGCATAGAGCTATACATAGAAAACAAACCATGAGTGATAATGAAACAGGAAGCGGCAGTATGAAGCATACGTCGAGCCAGACGCCTTGTATAAAGCCCAGGGCGATCAGACCAGCAGAGAAAGATCCGGTTCACAGGGGACTTGATAACAGCAGCCATAAACATGAATGAAAATAATCTAGAGATAGCTTTGACAAAAAGATGTACGTATTGAGGAAAAAAGGGGTTCTGTAACTACATAGGATTATTTCTCCTGTATCTGTGTTGAAAAATCACTTTGACATCTTTACTGAGCTATTTCTCACTGAAATCCTCATTAAAATGAGAGTCCCAGAAACTCCACRTTACCCCAGCTAACGCTACCGCAGTTAGCTCCAGTGGAGATTCTGGTATTAAACTACCCTTCACCATTCAACCTCCTAATTGAAATTTGTCATTCTAATAACCCCAGAGCACATCCAGCAGTTTCACTATCAACTGCTACAATTTTGAGGCTGACATAGGGAACATGGCATGGAAATATGAGAGCTCAATTTTAAATTGGCTAAAATAAAGTTTATTTTACTGTTACAATATATAATCTCTTATCAACACAACTCACAAAGTGTTTACAAAATAATCTCATTTGCTGCTGCATTTTAAACACTACTTTTATACAAACTTTAAAGGTAAAATAGGAATTTGTAGCTAGAAATGTTTTTGTTACATTTTTTAGAAGCATCACAAGAATTACTTCAAACAAGACTTCTTTTTTCTTATGGTGTCATCTTCACAGACAAAACCGAACATTTATTGTAAAGACCTGAGGAAGGATTCATGAAAGCTTTCTTTAGAGAAAGGATGCCAGTCCTCTTAGACTGACAGCAAGCGAGTGCATTTGAGCTCACTTAGGTGCTCTGAAGCGCTTTACAAAGGAATTTCCTCCCTTTCCCTACACTGACTATAGGGAAGGGAGGGAGCCTGGTGCATAACGGTAGCTTTCATGAATCCCCACATTGATGACCTAGTATGCAGCAAGACCATGACACACAAAGCTCTGGTCCTTAATGCTGCGCAAGAAACCATGGAAATCTTAAACCGAACAGAATTTGAAGTATTACAGTTGTCACAAAACCTAGTATTTTAATATGTTAAAATTAAAGTTACCTAATGTCCTCTGTGAATCTAGTAGTAACAGGCAAGTATTCCATTACTCAACCCTGGTCTCCACTACAATGCAATAACACACATTAGAAAGAGTGGAAAAAGCTACCATTTTTACTGCTGCTAGAAAGATATGTGCTAAAGTGAAAGGATTTACAGTTCTGCCAGTCAAGTCAGTTGACAGATTTTACATGACAGCAGAATCAGGCTGACAGTGATTATTTTACATAYAGCAAGCAGGTAGAAAGAGGTGCTACTTTTTTTTTTCCATGCATAGTTTAATAAGCTTACAGCCAGCTCATCTCCATTAAGACTAGAGATGCATGATCCACCATTTGGTATAAGCCAAATTACCAGCAAATATATTTCCAGTGCAAACAAAATTGTCTTTCTTCAAGAAAAACAACTAAATTTAATGCTACTTCTCAAAAAACAATGCTTATGATGCGTCATTTTCTACCCATTTTGGTCTGCATTTCTGAAGTTCCCTTCCTCTCCCCAAATCACATCCAAAAACAGACAATCACAGCCCACTTTTTTTTAGGCAAATGACTGCTTCCTCCACAGAACAAATTGTACTGCCCACTGAAGATCATCCCTGAGAGCACTGTTGTAGCTAGACACTTAGAAAGTAAGCAATATCTCATAGCTTAGAGGAAAAAAAGGTTGTTCACCCCATGAGATCTTGTGGTTTTAGAGAGTAAAAAAATGCAACTACTCTGAGCATTTAAATTCCCTGAGCTGAGTGAAATTTGAAGACAGTAATTTGTAACACAAAGCATAGCAACATCTATAGCTGTACCTACAGAAGCTGTAATTTTTTACAGTGGTAAAGTCAGATGTTAAATTACAAGTGTACAGCCGTTAGTGGTGGTTCCTTTTACTTGCTTCCTGTCACAGGAAATATAACGGCCTTCTTTGGTGAAAAATAGCAGTGAAGAAGCTTGATGACTCGGATTCTTTTGCCTTCTGATATTCCAGCAATCTTTAAGTTACAGTTAGCGGAGATACTACCAGGCCATAGTGCAGTACAAGTAAACCATCCTAGAGAGAAGAGAAAGAAACTGCACCATCATACCACTTCACCTTCCCCGTGAGGCATTTCCGTCACCGCCTGGTATGACAGTCACTGCATAGCAGAACCTCAGCTTCAATCTCACTCACCATTTTATACCACGTCCGTTCTGTATGGCAAATACAAGTTTTGAAATATCAAGGCAAATAATTATATTCTCCTCTCCTCTTTGCGATGGAGAAGGGTATTAAAAAAAAAAAAAAAAGGTAAAATCCCGTACTTTGCTTTTATTTTAAAGTTATAACGGAATTATGTCATCTTCATACAATAGGCTCTCGTTTACAACTCATGCTGCTTTCCACATGATACTGTGGGGCAGGGAAAAAAAAAGTAATCAGTTAAGCAGTTCTAGAAGGTGCTGCCAAAAGCTGTCCTGGAAAAGCCCAGACTACTACTACTACACATTTATTAAGTAATGAATACAAGGGATATTAAAAAAAACCAAACCAAAACAATCTATTAGCTTACTAAGGCATGTTTCTCCTCTTCTGAGACTGCTCCACATAATAAAAAAACCCCAAAACTTTCACCTGTGAAACAGGATACTTCCTGACTCATTAGTCTTACTTATGTCACTTAATTCACACAGAGCTGGTGAAAGGTCTAGCACTTAGTCTGCTTCCACCATTGATCCACTGGGAATCTGACTTGTGGCATTAGACCTATTTATATGGACAGGCTTTAATAAAAGTTTTCTTTTGAAGAGAGAACTGCATTAATCACAACTGACGTGTTAGAACTTGTACTGTATTTTGCTTCTGATGTTTTTGTCTGTTAACACACAGGACCCAAGATAACGTATGTTCTAGAGAAGTTACAAAGTTCTGTGTGAGGGGGTATAGCAGCACATTAAAAAAAATAATCTGTAATAAAAAAGGTAATTACAAAAAAAAAATTGTAACAAGACTGTTGCCACTTTACAGGTTCTGTATTATAATACAGTAACAGTAGAAAGTACTATATTAGTCTAAACACAGTGTTTTGGAAGCATATATATTTTTTTTAAACAATAATTTATCTATGTAAAAATGTTTTAGACTGGTTGGTGTAGCCTCAACTACTAATAAAAATCTGAGCCATTTTGCATTGGAGGAAATTTAAGATTAAGAAATTGATTTCAAGACGACTCAAGAGGACAGAATGTGCTCTTCCGTGCCTCCATGACATACTCTTYTTCTTCCCTTGGGAATTCTTTTCAGACAGTGCCTATCAACACCTCTATGTTCCATCTGGAAGATGACCTATTATTAGAAAAACAGCCTTGATTTGCCTCTAGTGCCACAAAGCTCTTTCAGCAGAAAACCACCCTAATTGCTGCTGTGTATAATTATTTTACTCTCTTCTACCATTAGTTTCTTTAACTTTGTCTGGCAGCTAAATGGTGCCACTGGAAACAAAGCTACTGTTCTGGAAAAAAAAAAAAAAGTGCAGTATGTTATTTTCAAGGGAAAAAGAAAGTGGAAGAGCTATTGGAGTTTTCAAATGTGATGGTGAAAGAAAACATTCATAATGAAGGAGAACAGATCTGCAACAGCAGTACTTTGATCAATTTAGCCAACATGCTTATTTAGTAAGACCTGAAACTCTGCTTCTGGCTACAGATTTTGTCATTTACTTACAGAGGAGATTAATATTCTAAGTCGGGAAAAAAGGGCACCAAAAGAGGAGCCAATTAAAAAAAAAACAAACAAACAGAACAACAACAAAAAACAAAACCAAAAACTTAAAAATGCAGTGTCCTAAGAATGGCCATACCAGGGCAGACCAAAGGGCTACCTAAGCCCAACGGTGAAAGCCTAGATAAAAATACATGAAAAGGGCAAGTATGCTACCTCCCTATATAATTTTCCAATTTCAGAAGCCCTTCTCAGGAAGTTCCTGAGCCCTAAGCCAAGGTAGTTTTGTATCAAGTGTGTTCTGATGACTTTTCTTCTATGAACTTGGTCTGTGTCTTTTGAATCTACAAACTTCTGTCATCCACAAGTCAAATCTAAGGGAAATCAAATCCAAATGCTTTGCATCACTGGACATGGTGATGTCAGTCATAAGATCAAGACTGAAGATCCAAAAAAAGGGATTAAAATGCAGGCACTGAGAAAAGTGGATCAAAGTATTCTTTTATAAGAACTGTCAAAACCAACCAGAAGGGTCATGGAAAAAAAGGACAGTTCATTAAAACACCTATAGAAGACACTATGTTCAGGCTACAGCAAATACACGTTCCCCAACTCCACAGCTACTGGTGATACAAACAGCTTCAGAACAACAGCAAATGCGCTCTGTGAGTCTCATGCAGCTTCACTTTCATTTAAAGGATGCTTACGATGACAAATGAGGGCCTAGTGTAGGGTAGATGCCAATCAACCTTAACTTCAATGGGCAGGAATGAAGAAAAGCTATTTTATTCCTGTGTTATTAGTGCCAGCTCACTAACTTTCCTTCATCTTCTCACCCTGTTAATAACCAGAAATCCATTGCTAACTCCTGAAAGGATACAGGAGACAAGAGCTTTAACTCACTTACTCAGTCCCTACGATAAAGTGGGATGACTGCGTTGCAGTATGAAGATAGGATCCTGAGTGTCCTCACTTCTTGTTAGGTAGAACAGGTACTATGAAGTTACTTATGAACCTCTTAGCACATAGTATGTTGTCATACCTTCACAAAGGTATACTTACTCCTCGTGCCTGTTAGCTACTTCAATAGAGAAAATAAGACACACTGAATCTTCCTTTTTTGGAGAACTGTGGTCAAACCCAGTTTTTCCTCTACAGCAGAGTTTCTTAAAGGAAAGGAATATTTATACAAGAGAATGCTACAATGTATTCTTTGATGAATGAGTTTTCAAATGGTACATTTGGCAGTAGGACATTTAAAGAAATTAATCCTAATTCCTAATTAATCTACACAGGAAATATCCCTGTTAAACCAAAGGCCAAACCCACTGCAATTCCTTCTGTACAAAGAGAAGCTGAGAGTTAACCCAGTACTGGTACTGCTTATTCTGTAATTATTCACTTTTTAAGCATTATACATTTCTATATATTTTCAGCTGCTTTCTCTAGATCCTGTTCTTAAAGGGAAAGTCAAACAGAGAATGAGCTCTCACTGCTTATTACAAATCTCAAATCAGGCTAACTCAGACACGCCCAAAAGAAAAGCAAAATTAAATACGACCCCTTCTTACAGCAAAACTCTCTAGTGTTCTTTACCACACATTTGTGAACCTGACCTAAAAAAATGGAAAGGATCCCACCTGTTACACCCAACGATAAACTTTAGAGTGGAACTGACAGACAGAAACACCATAGTATATACACCTTTTGATATAAGAGCAGCAGCAACACAAAGTGCCCCACTTTCCAAATTCAATATCCCCACAGCAGAGAGTAAACACTTCCATAGCAGATGTACGCTAGAGGGTCAGAGTAATTTAATTACTTACTGCCTAGCTCAGGAGAGACCAAAAAAATACACTGGCATTGGGTTACAAAAAGGTGAGAGTTACAAAGAGAGCATTATAATCTGCAAGAGCTCTGTGCCAAGGGCCAGGGACATAAAGGAAGCTACTCTTTTTAGCTTTTCCCATGTGTGAGCTCATTATATCCAGCAGTGACGCAGAGCTCTGAGGAGGCCAGTTCCAGACAAGTGAAAATAACTAGCAGCTTGGCTCATGTTGCATTTGTGCAGCAGAGAGGAGGAAGGTAATACAGGAAGAAATTATATTCCCCTATAGTTAATAACAAGCTTCCTTCCTCAGCTACTTGATCAAACTCTTAATTACAGGCAGATCTCAATGCTTGGTAACAAAATTGAGCCTTTTAAAAATTTCTGTCAGTGTCTTTGATCTCTCCTTGCAGTAAATTCCACAAGTTGTACACTGTTTTAAAAATCAAGCGAAGTTGCTTCTTTTTATATAAATTCTGTGCAGCGAATTTTTTGGTTTTTGCCCTAAACAGAGTTAGAAATCCTATTTCCAACTAATTAGAAAGATTCAACCAACCACCCAATTTCAGAAATGTTAAAATATTTATTCCTATTTTTTTTAGCCTTCTATCAACCACTCAGAATCTAACATGTTAATTGTTTACATTCAACCACTGAAATTAGTTGCCTATTTACTCCTATTAAAACAACCCAAACAGGTTACTATGGGGCCAGTATCACAAATATTTATTTTACCATCAGGTCACATTTGATCTTCCCACACTTGTTGGAAAGGCATATAATTATTTAGAACAGCTAAAACCCTGCTAGCTTGCACCTATAGGAGACTTTAATTTACTCAGGCTCTAAGGCATTGCTACACATTCTTATTCAGTAGGAAAAAAAACACACAACACCCAAAATCTTCACAAAACAATCTTGAGCATTTAAGAACCATTCAGGAGTAAAAGCCCCTAAAGAATTAGTGATTATGGCCCAGAAAAATAAATCACACAGAACATATGTTATGCTGCATTGCATTGGAAGAAACTTCCAGTTGAAGAAGAATGCCAAAGAATGCATGTTAAAATTAATGCCCTTGGCAAAGAGAAACTTACCTGCATTTTTTAAATCACTTTTCTCAGAAAAAAGAGTAACTGGTGACATGAATGAACTTGCAAGTGAAAAATGCAATTCATAAGAGCAGTTATTTTTCTCCTCTAACCATGACTGTACTCATCTAAATAAAAAACCCCAATCTTTATTCCTTTAAATGACTTTGTATTGCATAACTAGCTACTGAAGTGATTTTCTCAGCATGAAGCATCTACAGTGAACCTCAGAAACTGGTAAATGCCAATGCCAGTTTTGAAGAGTGTTTCAGCACCCTAGTGAGAGCTTAGGGGCATTCCAAGCTCCAACACTGGTTTGGAAAGGCTGGAAGGTTATGATGGTGTAAGATGCTCTTGGAGCTTAATGTAACATCCATCATATGTTCCTCTGTAGTTGTAGTCTCACTGGGACAGGACAATTATGCCCCTCATTGAATTTCAGGTCTTGGTGAAAAAGAAACAACCCTTACCATTTTTAGACTTGACCTAGTAATCTTTTTTTTTYCCCTGGATAATTATCTAAAAACATTTTCCAAGATTTTTTAATCCTAGAAATGCATCCTCTTGATTTCTGCAAAATAATATAACGTGAGACTATAAAACATGAAAATGTCACAATTATTTCAATATCAACAAAGAAGCAACTGTGGTTTATTTGGAACACTCCTACTGTAACTATTTGGCATCATAAGTAGTTTTGTAACAAAATGAAGAAAAATTAACGATGAACCTGATCTTCCAAATTGCCTGGCAAAACTGACTATGAAAGCACAAGACTTCACAAAAAGCAAAGATCTTTTTCTGTTTGTTTGCCCAAGAGAGCAGGCTTGTGAGAATTCATCACTAGCACACTGATTTTGTAATAATGAGACTTGAAACATCACTGGAGAACATATCCCGAGACAAGTCTTCTCTTTGTGGAGCTGCTGACTAGTACTTAGCCACTAAACATCAATCAGGCAGACCCAATTCTGACAAGAAATGAAAGACACTAAACTTCAACTAGGCAGATCCATTTCTGACAGGAAATAAAACCGATGCAGTTTTCCTGAAAGTGCTTCCCCAAGAGCATTTTTCATACCTGAAAAGCTTTTGTACTAAGATGAAGTCTAAAAGCATGTACATTTGACTATACCCCTGGACTGAGAAATAAATCAACCCCCTGCTATTTACTGAAGCTTTTAGTGGAGGGCACTTCCATGCTATGTGTTGATTGCTGCATTTACTTACAATGAACTCATTACATTAGAAGCAAGTTTATTACYGGTGCCACTTCCTCCTCATTTCTATCCTGTGCTCCCCAAAGCGGGTTAGGTTACATTTTCATTTTTATTTCATATTATTATATAAACAGCTAAGACATCAAGTAATGGCATTTATTCCATTTAACTGCAGAAACTGAGTTACACACCACAAGCCTCAAAGATTTTTAATGTCTGCCATCACTAGCCTGAGCCACATATTACTGCCCTGACTGTGACATCCCTCCTAGTTATTCAAATCAGGTACAGGTGATACAATGTCCAAGATACCTTGAAATTAGCTTTCCACTTCCTGCCCCTGACACAGAAGCCCTCTTGTAGCATGAAAGGGCTCAGCAGGAAATTTAAATGTAAAAGATTTGACTTGTTTGTGCACACACATGCACAGAGAACTGAATTTGCTACTATTTTAGCCTTTCTGCCATCTGCTTACATTGCTTTCCAAATAAAATATCAATCYAAATGGTATTTCTTCCCACTGTATTAGATTAAACATTAACTTTTCAGACTTCCAAGTTTAGATTAATATACAGTTTGCCATACATCATGATTTTACATCTATATCTTACTATGCACTGGGCAGACTACTTCATTGTTTTTGCTGCACTTCTAAAATGGTGTGACCCTTCCCATTATAAAGATGCTTGAAAAGATTCCCAAGGAAATAAAAAAGTGCTTTCCTATTTGCAGAGCCAGCAGCACTTAAGACAGTAAGTTATCAACATGAAATAGTTGGCTATACACTCATGCTGTGACCAGGACTGGTACAATATGCATCAAGCACATTAATCGTATTCATTACTCTGCATCTTTGGTTTGTGCTTTTATGAGCAAGTTTATTCCCCTGATCCAGTCACAAGGCTAGCCTTATTTGGGATGCTTCAGTCCTTTGATTTCTTGCAGAGATGCAATTACCAGGGAGGAAAACAAGGAATGTGAATTGAAAGAAAAGATAGTATAATTTATCACTGATAAGACAGCAGAATAAAAAAAAAAAAACCAAAGCACAAAAACCTCATATCCAGAACACCATCAAACCATCAAGAACACTCAGCACATGGTAAACTTCTCAACTCTATTTACAATACAAAAACCATTTTGCATAAGCTGGAGAGATTTTCTAAGTGACTTCTTCAGACAAATTGGTGCTACCTCATAGCTTAAGAAAGACGACTTCTCTTTTAAAATAGAAAACCTGGAACAAAGCCCCTGCTGCCACACGTACCTGTACTGCACTCTCTCCTATGGCTTGACGAATTTCCCTCAGTGTCTGGTAGTGTTCTAGCAGGTGATCACCACATATTATGTCTACCTGTGAACGAACACAACCATAGTCAAGTTCAACCTACCTTTGAACTAGCGTAACAGTATCTGAGCCCTTTACATTTCATTAGAAGAGTTCAATTCTAGCATGTTAGACATTAAATCCATTTTTACTTTTGTTGTCCAAATGTATTTAGCATGCATAGCATTACTGCACTGTCCTAATGCCTCCCACCCCTCACCCCTGATGTGGGGCTCACTTCTGGAACAGAGAGGACAGTTTATTGTTTCTCTCCCAGTTTGGTGCATCTGCTGAAAAAACCTGTTTAGTAATAACTGTGATGAATTTAATGGGAATTTAGATCATGTATTAAACAATTCCACAAACATCCAGAGTCATTTATCAGTTGCAAAAGAGAGCAAGTTGTTTGTCCCACTGACAGAAAATGAGCCATTGCTAGCCTCATTCTTATCCTGAAGTGGGAAAACACGTGAATAAGTCTGCTTAATATGACTGTTCGGAAGAAGTGTTTTAATAGAAAAGAACAGCTCACTGTATGCCACTGTCAGCAATTACTTCACACAGTCCTCCTTCAAAATGCAATCAATACTTCCGTGATGCAAGTGAAGGGCATACTCAGCAATTCTAAGCAATGCCCTCTACTGCAGCTAAACTATGTCAACGATGTCTGCAATTCTGGAGGAGGCACTTTCGTCAAGTAACTGCCCACAAAAACAGCAATCCTGGGGGGGGGAAAGAAATCATAGTGAGGTATTCTGAATTCCTTGCCTTGACTATTATGAAAAATAAGCTTCTTTATAAAGTTACTATGAATTTACTGTGCATAATCTAAATCCAGTCTCTAACATTCCAAATTAGAGCAGCTAACACAGCACTGTTTCCCTCTCAACTGCAGCCTGGTTACAGTTTCCTTATGAACAATTTCTAGATATGGAAATGAGAGGGCTCTCATCTGTGAACTACAATGACGAAACCTCAAAATTAAAGTTAAGAGCATTGAGAATGTGCTGTCCCACAGCTTTCTGCAAGAAAAACGTCTAAGCTCTGCCACTGCAGTAGTCAGGGAGCATACTGCAATATCATTACGTATTCTCTTACATGGTCACTTTCCAGTAGAGCATGCACTCTGTGCTTCAGCTATTCAACTCCCCTGGATGTGTGCTCTTCTGCATGCTGACCCAATATCCCTCTCTTGTTCTTCATGAAAAAAATTAGAAAGATTTATGCCTCATGCTGGCAGACCACATTGTTCTGAGAATCAGGAACACGGGAATTCTACTCCTTAGAGGCTCAAAAAGGGCTAATTTACTTCACCATCTGTACAGTATGAGAACGATGTAGAATACTCTATTCATGTTAGGTTGAATCTTAATGTGCAGAAGATGTAAACTGTTTAGTATTACTTCTGCTTTTAGCTTCTAGAAGGAAACCAGCAAGTAAATACTAATCTGGACATAACGTTAAATATTGATCCATATATACACATGTGTATATATACTTAACATCAACATTTGATGTATTTAACACAGAACCTGAAAGAAATATATTTCTTTTTCTTTTTGAAAGCTGGTTACAGTTATTTCTGCTGTTTCCCATGCATTCTAGCCTCTACTGTTATTACTGTAGGAAGACAGACACGTCTGCTTTGCTTTCCAGTGATATACGCGTTTAATTACTTGTGCTTTATAAGCTTACTTTTCTAATTTTTATACTATAAGGCACTGAAAACTCAATCCTGCTCTCACTGAAACACACATTTTACATATTCTACAGAAACAGAAAATCTAACCTATTTGCCCAATATAGGATGCAAACAGACGTAGTGACAACTGCTGACAAGCTTTCAAAACAGAATCAGAATGCTTGTTTGAAAATATCCCATTGTTGATCCTGCTGCTCCAGTTTCAAATGGTAGTCATTAATGATCCATGTCTTCTAATAAATTGAGAAGAGTTTTTCACATTTACCATGTTAGAGTGCTCTGAATACCAAATGCCTAATCCCCTCATTCCAGCACCAAAGCCTGAATTTCTGCCTGCAAATTGTTATGCTAGGATTCATTCTATAAGGACAAGAGAATAAAATGTACAATGAAAAAATACCAGTTCAGTGTGAAAATCAGTTGTGAAATGTGTCTCAGAGGAATCCTTGTGCCATACAGGAATTAATATATTCAATTACAAAAGAGACACCAGCAACACAAGTGCTATGAATTTACTACAATTTCAATTGACTGGTAAAATTGAAGCCAGCTAGTACTAACAGCTAGTGAGACAGCAGTAAATATAGTTTGACCTTTTGCTGAAAGGAAACATGAAGGTGTAGCTGCTGAATATTCAGTCACTTCTGTTAAAATTCTTATTAAAATAATTTAATTATTATTAAAATAATGATGCCATTTATTTTCTTCAGGTGGCATGTTTGCTATTAGAGCTATTTCTCTAAAAGCCATGATAACAGACMATTATAAATTAATACTCACCAAGTAAGACAGAGATAAAAATGGAAAACTTTCATGAAAGGRACATCCCACATAAGATTCATCCCAAGGGGGAATTTGGCCTAGAAAGCAGTAAATCTCAATCAATAGTTTCTAAGCCAACCCATACCATCCAGGGAAGGACAAGGAAAACACAAAGTTTTAGAGATTGACATGAGTATTTGGGCTAGTTATTAAAAAAGCTGGCAAAGTCTTCCATTTCCTCTAGCCACTATTTACTTTTCAGAAGTACCAGGTCTAAGACTGGCATAAAGAAACTGCATCAACAACTACACTGTATGGGCACAGACTTTCTTCCAATCTTTCCCCGGGCTGCAGTTTACAAACACTTTCAGGAATGCACATCTGATTATGGAACATTTCTGTTCCATAAGCTACATTAACACATTCAGACCAGCCAAGCCACAAGTCTTTCAGCAGACTCTCTCGTCCTTACAGAATGAATGGCAAGAAGGGATAATGCTGCTAAAGGATGACCTCAAAGGAAATAACGCTTTAAGGAAAACTTATTTTTCTCCCCACTTTTCAGCCGAACATAAACTATACAGACGTGCATCACATGTCCAAGCCAAGTACCTAATGGATTCCAAACACCATAATCTGTGCTTAGCTCAAATTAAATGATACCTACTTAGCTATTACTAGCAATTCTAGTTGCTCAAAAACTATTTTCACAACTTCCCCCAACAAATTCCAGCAAGAATATTCAAGAAAGACCTTGTAATTAAAAATATATATAAACAGATACAGAAAATTAATCATTGCCCAAAGCATAGAGATCAAAAAGCACCAGAAAGAGTAAACTACAGTCTGTCAGCTCAAGTGGCAGACAAAAATAAATGAAGCCTTAACCTTTCAAATAAACCAGGAAATTTGGATCATAATCCATTTGCAAACTCAAATACAGAAGTCTGAAAACAATTTGAGGCCTCAGACTAGGAAAAAAGAACAAAGGCAGTGGCTTCAAAACGGCTTTTTAAACTTTTATATAGATCGTCACATATGAATCAGATGTCTTATTTCACATTTTCATTAACCTCAATCCAACCCACTTGTGCAGGCCAACGAAGAAGGGCAAATATTAGCTAATATTCCACATGAACAAATTAAGTCAAAGAGGTCCAAGTACAGTCAGTAGTTGAGGAGAATGGGTAACATACTTTCTATCACTTGGTCACTGCATCAGCTCTAACAGAGAACAAGTTAAACATTCTTAAATAATACTTTTGCAGGCTGTCAAACTACTAAGCTGATATTCAGTAGGAACTGATTGCATTCACAAAATAACCACACCTAACGTTTTTACTGGAAATTTCAACAATGAAACCAAGGATGCAATTGATATACTGAGGAGAGAAAGGAGGAAAGACTCTGTTCCCTCCTTACAGCCAAATCTTTTCAAGTCCCAGGTAAGCCACAATTAAACACTCTGGCAGTAAGTCTTCTGTAGATAAATGTGGGAAAAAATACTGTGAATGCAGTGCATTTTAGCTCAATAGTGCCTGAAATGTGTATTTCAGAAAGAAATTTCCTAGCTTCCCAAGGGAATCTAGTTCTTAGACTCTAGTCCCAAAAGTTGAGCTCACCAAACTCATAACACYTTATATAAAAATTGATTATTTTACGTAATGAAGAACTGGAGAGAGTTAGAAATCAAGACTAAAGAAGTAATATTAAAAAGAAAAGCTTGTTTTCCTAAGTTAGTATCTATTTCTTCTTTAACATACTTTGGGGAAGCCTACAGGAAATGAACCACTGCCTCAACTCTCTTCCAAATTTCTACAGCAAACTAAAAAACCAGCCAAGCACCCTCTACATTTATATTCTTTGCACATATGGTTTACAACCTATTTCCCCAAATTCTTCTGCCTGTGCTAACTTATATTCAGGTTCTCCCTGATTTTGTTTTACAGTTTCTGTTTTATTAGCCATCCTGGGAAGTTAAGACATGATTCATTAGTCTTATTAACCTTCCAGTGACATATCTGACACTTCTTTCGCTTTCTGCACRTTTACCAACAAACCATCAGCTTCAGTTCTGCATACTACAATGAGAAGGTGACAGCTCAGTACATACACTCCTTCAATCATAAGTCCCCATATGACAAAGAAATGATCAATCAGGATAGGAAAAATACTTCCTGCTTAATTTCCCTAAATCCCTAATCTTTTAAAAATAAGCCTGAACACCTTCAAGAAATCAGTCATGATTTGTCACATGAAAATCGACTACAGGTTTCCAGTGACCAAAAAAACATACTCACTGAAAAAAAACGGGAGCAGATCAGTTAAGAGGGGAAAAAAAAGCAGCCAAAAGATCTGACTGTAGAAGAAAGCAGATTTAACATTTCCTCCAGACAGGCAGGGCTTGCACAGAAGAGACCAAGAGATTAGAACTAGCCAATGACTGTGCCTTACTTCAGAATGGCAAACTGGATACTAGCAAAGGTAAAAGTGACTGGGTCAGCATCAAGCAACATCTTGAGAAAGAAAGTCTATGAAATCATCAGCTTTTGAGACACAGTAACATTTACCGAGTAACAGTGGATCATAACCTGTCTGGTGAAGTCCAAGCAGAAACTAATGGGGGAAAAATTCTCAAGTTCTCTATTAGATGATCTCAAGATTGCAAAATCTGGAAGACACCTAACACACAGACCTAGCTTGATTTTGAAAGATGGGTAACTGCAGTTTCCTTTACAGATGCTCAGTGTTCCTGAAAATTGAAATTCTAATGTACTACTAAAGAAAACCCAGACAAACAAAACAATTCCTTCCCCTCAAATAAAAACCAACTCAATCAACACAAGAAGTTTCTCTAGCCTCATTTTGAGGATACTTTTATTTGTTCAGAATACCAAGTCACCACCACCTGAAAGCTACAGAGACTCTCACTGAGAGGAAACCAGCAAATGAGAATACATTACTTCCTCAGAATGATGAATAAATTATATCTGATTTGCTTTGTCACCACTGAAACGTAAGCAGCATGAATAAATACTCATTACTGAGGCACGCAGTCATGCTGTATTGTCTCAGACAGCTACTGCTGTATGAAAACACAGCCTTAACTACAAAGCTACTTAACTTCCACCATTTGCCTATTCACATCAGTATCAGCTTGATTTACCAATCATTGACAGCTTTAAGAATCGTTTATATATTACGGAACTCCTTCACCTTCTTAACTGAATGGTTGCTGAAATATACGGAAGAATTGAAAACTGGTTTTGACATGCAATTCCTATCAAAATGATTGAGAAATATGAAATTAAATTCTTTTGTACCATATTCTGCTCCTTTGAATTCTTATTTGGAGGTACATGCCTACATTTGCATTCATACCTTTCATTTCAATACATCCATCCACAGTATCATTCTTTCTTAGCTCGTTTGCTTCTTCAACATTCATTTAAATTTATGTTATTCAGCTCCTACCTATCTCTGCCTTCATATCCTCCCACACTTACACACTTCCCTGTCTATATACAGAGTTTTATCTTTGAAACAGCAGTATCTTTTGGTTTTGAATTTCATCCGGTGAAATCTTACATGGCACTTCAGAAACTCTCTACAAATAATAAAGTATTATAATGGAAATTTAAACATGTTGCAAATGAGTTGCGAAAGTTGTTCCTTGCGGATCACATTTCAAGCATTTCATTTTTTAATCCTTACTGCATTAAAAAAAYTAACATTACTTCTAGACTCTAATGAACAATGGAAACGTTCTGTCTGAAGTGCAGGCATTACATTGATCACAGTGAACTTGTAAGTGCCAGTACAAGTGGCATACCTGACAAGTAGGGTCCAGATCCATTTTTCTTCTGAGGAATTTCTCCACATGTCCAATTGTTGCCTCCCCTGAAACACGCACAAACTTCTTTTCCAAAGGCTGCAAAGAATAAATGTAAGATTTTAAAACAATGTACATTTTCAGCCATCATCCCTCATAAACCCCAAATGCAAGTGAAAGCCCAGTAACAGAAGGAGACAGCTTAAATTTTTGGACCCTTCTCTGATCTACTTCCAGATTGCCCCATAGGGAAAGGACTAAATATGTATTATGACTCCAGGTTCTAACTACATCCTGTTTAAAACAACATTTAAAAATAACCAACTACTGACTTCAGTCCTATTTCACAATCAAGTACTGGAGAACGRTATTTGCTATTAATTCCACATAGAAATTAGTATTACACAGCATTTTAAGAACTCCTCCCCCCACAACCATTTACTCAACAGAAACACATGAATTATTTCCTAAAGTATCCTAATTTTCCCCAAATCAGGCTTGTGTACCAAACATGATTCAGATAATTAAACCATGCCTTTTTATAATGCAAGGAGCTTAAGYCTTTTAGCATTCTAGAAGTATTATGGCTTGGGCTGGAATCAGCTTAATAGTCCATGAAATTCCAGAATCAATTAAAATATACTACTATGCAGAACACAAGGGCAAGACTGGTCTGAAATCTTTTTGTATCATTTCTAAATACTTTCACAGCAAGGACTGCAACAACAAGACATTTATTACACCAGCCTCAAAAATTTTAACGCGTTTCTCTTCTATGGATAAAATTTTCAACAGCTGACTGATGACACGGGCAGCTAAGCGAAGAGGCACAAAGGCAGAGCAGATTACTGCATTCAGTGTGATAAATGGATTACCTTTTGTGTCAATTAATTGGATTTTTATGTTGACTTCTGAACATCTGTGATTTACTATTACTATCCAGGTTAATCATATTCTTTCAATTTGAAAGAAGGGGCAGAGGGTCATGGACTACCCTTGAATTCAATCATGAATTTAAATATGTATCTATGATAACTGTGGTTTTGGAACTATAGTTTGATTTATTCATGTACAAGAGCTAGAAATGACAGTCAGACCTGATCTAGGGAACCATGCTGCTGCAAGCTTGATGATGCTGAATTTATGCTTGCTGCATGTATAAATCACAGTTTATGGCCACGGACCTTGTAATCTCTTCTCTCTCCCCCAATTTCCACTTAAAAAAAAAAAGGTTGAAAACCGTTCATATATGAAGTTCAACATCTAGTTCAGAAAAATAAGACAGATAAACAATTGAGGACAGAGCAATGCTAAAAATGGATCAGGGTATGTTTTGTGAGAAGTGGATATGAAAGAAGGTTTGGAAGATTGATGAGTAAACCTCTTGGTCATGTAGTGGAATAAAAAAGCATGAAGATATAAGTGTAATGAAGAAAACAAGGACAGAAAGGAAGAAGAGAGAGTGAAGCGGGGGGGTTAACATACAGCAAAGAATTTGAGTAATGGTGGGCAGCCTTTCATCTTCAACGTCCTCAGAACACTAGAGTTTAAGTGAGCAGGAATATTTATGGCTTAAAGGGGAAAAACAACAACAAAAAACCCACTTACAAAAAAAATCCCTTTCTTCAATCACAAACACTCCTTAATGATATTTGAGCCAAGTATCTTTTTTAAAAGGCAAACCTACTTGCATTGGAATGGCATGTTTCAGAGGAAATAAGTGTCTGACACAAATTTTAATATTACAACATGTAAGTTAATAAAATGGTTGAACTCCCCTACAGCCATTCTTGTGTGGCCCAAAATGAACGGGATAAAAAACAAAGCAGAAAGATGGGCAAAGACGAGACAGGAAGGATGGGAGGTGATACAAGGGCAAGAAGATGAAAAAAACAGTGTGAAATGTAAGGGTAAAAAGAAGACAAAAAAATGCTGGGGAGGTGCAGGGGTATAACAGATGAAGAAAACTGACTGCAGATGTTCTCAGGAACATTGGCCCCCTTCTACAGATTAATTTTGTTTTACAAAACTATACTCACATTTCAACTCTCTATGAAAATTCTTATTTCTGTATTTGAAAGTTTGAAATTGCCTCCTAAGCTCTACCATAGCAAATGTAATTACTATTAAAAATACTATGAATAACTGCAATCAAATCTAACAGTTCAGATTTGTGCCTGAAAATATATTGATTAGAAATCAACCCAGCTGAAAACATGAAGGAAGTTAGTAAAATGCTACAATCAGGAAAATTCATATTTAAGTTACTAACATGCTTTTTTCTCAAATTCTTCAACAGTAAAATTTCTGCTAACTGTACCAGTTAGGTGTCTCTTATATTCTATTATTATGTGCCATTCCATCTTTTGAGTCCTACGATTCCAATACAATGAAAGATTAAATGCAACGGATACTGAGTAATTTCAAATTACATCCCCTTCTTGCTCTTGAATAGTCTTGTTTTCTAAATGTTTAGCAAAAATAGTGAAGTGACACACTCTGAGCATCTCTAACTACAGCATATGAAATCATGAAGGCAGTAAACAATGTGCAGTTCCTCTATGAATTTTTACCGAAGCAGCTCAGTAAGAAGATCTGTATTGGAAGAAGAGCCATATTCTTTAGTAAGGATTGGGAATGCTATTTTTTTTTGTTTAGCAGAACAGCCACCATTCAGACAACAAACGTTATTAGTGAAGGGATGGAGAAAAGAATAAGCTTTCTGCTGGCTAAGGAAGTGTATTGTGCCAGCTAGACAATTTGTGGTTTTTTTTTTTGTTATATGTTTAAGCACATCGCAATTTATTATACTCACATTTTTATACCTCAGGCTACGCTTCCTCTGAATAACCTATGCAAGCTTTCCACTACAATTAGAGAATCTTCTTCAAAAGTGTCCCTGCCCACTGCAGGGGGGTTGGACTAGATGACCTTTAAAGGTCCCTTCCAACCCAAACTATTCTATGATTCTAAAACCCAGTATTTTAGACAATGTCTACACTTTCGTTTAGGATTCCAGTAAAAGCCTAGTATTCACCTTTTGGAGAGAGATGCAAGAATAACAAGCTAGAATCACCTAGGTGAAATTTCATGAGTACCATACCCATTCTCCCACCAAAACTTTAATTACGTGGCCTCAGAAGCATTCTTTTCCTATTCTGTGATGCCATACAATAATACGTTTGAAAGTACTCTGTAATCTAAGGTTGGTTATTACTATGCTGATGAAAGTTCAGGCTGCACTCAGTGTAAGAAAAACAAACTACATTAAATATGTTCACATTATACATATTTCTGAAGTAAATCGTAAGAGAAAAATTCAAATCACATCTGCACCTTAAAATTCCCTGTGCCTTCGTTAGCTCTGAAAAACAAGAGAAGAGTAAACACAATCAATATTGCTAAGTTTAACAGTTATTAACAGCCTCAAGCTCTTTATTATAATAGTGACTTACTGATTTAGTAGTCTGGCATATCAACCTTAATTTCCAAATCATGCGCTTGCTTTCATTAAACTAATACATGAAATAATATTAGACTGAATTTATGTATCTTCTTCTACCCTTTATTTGGTACTCCACTTTTCTTGTGAATTCAGCTATTTATGACTTTAAGGTTTGTCTACCTGAAATGGAAAAAAACCAACACAGCCTAAAGCCATTTTTAAACCAACATAACATTCATTTTCACAGGAATAGGTTGTAATATTAATGCTGCTTTAACATCCATACTTCATCATCCTTGGTATTTGGAACTTTAACAGACAGTACCTAAGACGTTGCTGACAGAACATGCCCAATCACCRAAGAGGCTTTCTGGGCCAGCTGTTGGCCTTCCAGACTATTTATATCACAGGATTAATTCTAATGCTATCTAGGAACTCAGGAAAGCAGCAGGTGTTTCTCTGGAAGGTGAAATACACACAAAGGTGGCAAATGACCAAATTCCCAGCTGGCTTCAACAGAGGTTCATTGATTTGCACAGTCTGAGCATGTGACCTACTACTGATCATCTGTACTCCACACCTCCATCTTGTAATGCAATGTATAAATTTCTCAATTAATTAAGCCCAATTCATGACATTTCACTATTCTTGCATTGCATTAGCAAGTATGTATATATGAGAGAGGAAAAAATGCAGCATTACATTGCACTGGAGAGAGCAAAAATCAAACATCACTATAAATCCACTATACTTCTACTGACCATTTGACATAGCAAACAAAAGTATTTGTAATGCTTGTGCAGACCACACGTTAGCGTGGCACTTCAAGTTACTGTAATTGAGTATCTCCACCTCTAAACATATACCAGCTACCAGACAGAGTTAAGTAAAACGATCATCAAATTCTGCTGCTGAAATGAAATTTAAAGWTACTAAGAAACAAACACAGAAAAGCTTTTCCACTACAGCTGTCATTTTCTTTGATACAGTTCCACAGCCACAGGAGAGTAGGTAATATACTCTAAAGACACAATATACACAGTCAGACTTTCAAAATAACAATTCCTGCTGGCTGGTCCAATCTACTCCAAGTTTTCTTTATCCAAAGAGCTTTCTTAATCTCTCATCACCAAGAAAAGCTCTTTGATTTTGACCTTTGAAGGGGAAAACATATTAACCCTTAGACATCTAAAGTATAAAACAAAATCAAAGGTTAAAAAAGTCACTAAAATAAATTGCCAAGTAGATGCTGTTAAGCCATCACCCTTTTTTTTGTTAGAAATATTCTGTGCTTCCCTTCATATAAGTAACATAAACACAGCACACAGTTTCACATAGTATAGATGGTRTTTGCACAGTATTACCTGCTTTGCTGCCAACACTGGAATGGAAGCTTGGAATAAAACTACCAGAAAAACAAATACAACAACACAGATTCAAAAGTCATTTTGTTTCACAGACAGGCAGATACATGTTTACTAGTTTTGAGGTCTAAGTTGCCTGACATCTTCCTCTTGCTCTGAAAAAAGAAAAATGTACCTGCTGAGAATCACAGGGGCAGGGGGGAGAGGAGGGCTAGTAACCAGGATACTTTCACAGTGGAGATCTAAACCAAAGTACTTTCACTACAATGAATTCAAACTGTACCTAATCCTGCAGTCAAGACAATCTAAGGAAGCTTTCCTATAGAGTCACCAAGCATTCCACCCTGAAAGCGACATCCTTGGAACTAAAATCTAATTCCCATTTTTAAAGTAATTTTACATTGAAATTATCATTGAAAAGACGCGGGGCTGTTGGTACAAAAGCATGTTCCTATACCCCTTTACTCCACACGCTCCCTCTGCCACCTGCCGGGCCACCACAGCAGTGGTCAGTACCCATCACGGGTCCCAGAATGAGCATCCTTCAAAGATGGATCCTATCTAGATCCTAACTTAACGAGATACAGTCACAGCCAAGGCAATAAAATAACTGCATATCTTCCTAACATTCCTAACCCAACATAAATGTAGGGTAAATAGCATTATATTTACACTTTTCTACTGATATTTTAGTCAAAGAATTTTACTTTATGTCTGTATTTATCCATTTAATCACATTTTACCCAATGTGGTAAAAAGCATGCCTGAGCACCAGGTCACTGGGACCCTGTACTAATTACATCATGTGTTTTATACCATATTAAAAGGAAAAAAGCCTTTATAAGTACAATTAAAAACTATATTTAAATTAAGTTTTGAGTGTACAATACACAATGGTCACAGGCTGAAAAGTTATATAATGTCTTTGCTTTCCTCTCCTGTTTGACACACAGCTCTTGGCTTTACTTATGCCAAATCTGCTCTTAATGCAAAAGCATTAATTTCCTTGGTCTCATTTCTCTCTTCCCATACCATCCTACTCAGAAGAATGGCAGAATACTACCTTGTTTAAAAAGAGGAACATGGAGACAGACTGTGTTGAAAGGTAACCAAGAACTGCAAATGCCCAATTTGGGACAGCAAAGATTGGATTTGTCTGCAGAACACTCGACACTACAGTTTTAGTCATGATTCCCACTGCTTTCACCTGTGCTTGTAAACATTCACCACTTCTGCAAGTCAGACATAAAGAAAATGAACACTGAAATTAAGTCTGGTATGTGGATTCACAAGGACATTCTATAGCACAGTCAGGCATTGTTCCCTAGAGGTTTAGCTCTAAGACCTTCTCTTTTCTTCCTGCAGTCCCACTTCTCATCCATTTAAAGAAATAAAGAAGCCATGTGATGGGCAACACAAAAATAAAGCCAACAAAACAAAAACCCACAAACCTACCTGACCAAAATTTACCCATGGAGGAAATTTGTTCTGTACTCTGAATAAAGTGAGACACAGTGGAGACATCGGACATAACATATAAAAAGACTAGGACATGATGTCTACAAAGAGTGAGGTTGAATCAAGATATGCTTTGCTGCTAGAATTTCCCAATTTCTGAGGGCTTGATTTTATACCATTTGTGTAATAGTTTGCTATAATTACGTATTGGAGTTCTCTGAACATTTTGTTTAGACAAAGTCAGGCCAAAAGCAGACACAATCTGGGTAGAGGGRTAAGAGTTGCATGAAAGTCAAGCCGCTTACCCCCACAATTGAGGTTCTGCACTGTGTGGTGCTAGCAGAGTAGTTACGGCTTTCAATCCTCTCTCAGCTACCCTCTCTCAATTACTAACGTATAAATCTGCATACGGCCAATACAATTTTTCCTTCTTGTGTTCCTGAAAACAACTCAAGTGTTTCGGCTAGATTTCCCCCCACAATCCACGGCTAAAGCTGACTCCTGGTACAAAAGCTCCAGCAYAATTCATTGAAGTCTGGGAAACTGTCAGGCAAACTTAATAGTAGACCACATTATCACCCCCACCTATAACATTTAGAGGAACTCTTGCTGCCCAGGTTGTAGCTGCAGTTCCCAAGACACATGAGCAAGTCCTGGCATAGTCAGCATTAATGATACTGCCACCTACAGGGATTGAGGAAGTGTAAGAAACAGATATTTCATCATTCAGTTTACTGAGACTACACTACTTTCTAAAAATAAAATAAACACGTGTAAGTCTTAAAACTACACTTTTTAGGAAGCTATTTGCATAGGAAGACACCTTACACATTTAATTATCTGCATCATCTAGCTATGTATAGTTGGCTGTCACTATTGCACTTTAAGTTAAAACCAGCTCCCCATTGCTATTTGAGATGGAGAAAATGCACATTCAATGAAAACTAAGAGCCAGTAACGGTCCAAAACACACAAGCAGCACCCTCACATCAGCCATGTGCTCTTACATTTGCCCACAACTCACCCAATGAACTCCAGAAGTATGGAGATGTCAAGTTCTGGTGGGATCCGGAACACGGAGCCCAGAACTTTTCGAGGTCTTCCTCTGCTCACTGGAACTGGCTGTGGGACAGCTAAAATATTCAAATAGCCAAAATGCAAACACAGCTTGAAATAAAAGCAGCATAAGACACTAACATGCGCCAAGCAAAACAGATGAGCTCGTAAGGAAAAAGAGCCCATGCAATTCATCCTATTTTTTTTTTATGACTAAATCAGCTCTTTGTACATTTCATGCTGTGTATCTGAACCAGCATTTTATTAGCTTTCAGCGTGGCAACTCTACGAAGAGCTGTTTATTTGATAGTAAGACAAAAAAAATAATTAGAATAATCCCTCATCTGTCAACAGACTTTAAAGTTCTTATTTTTATTCCTTTGTAACATCTATTATTTATTAAGGGCCAGAAAATAAAATTAATGCACATTTTGTATTTTGCCTACAACCAGGAAATATATATAATCTATTTAAAAAAAAATCCAACCATGATCTGGGTTTAAGTGCTGCCAGATCCATCTTCTATTTTTGTAATTTGAGAACTTTGACAAATCACAGTTATCAGACAACCAAGAACCCCGTATTTCCAATACTACATATCTTCAGTTGTGAGCTAATATTTCAAGGAAAACCCTTAAAAATAAATGGCATAGTAAACATTTCCTTAACAGTGTCCTCTAAAGTGATTACAGCTCACCTGGTTTGGGCACTTCTAATCCTCTTTCTTTATAGAAGTCATGCATTTGTTTTTTCTCTCCTGAAGAAAACCCACAACACAGAACAGATTAGAATGTTATTTCAGATGCTGAGAATATCCATAGTTTCCACTGGTCAGAACAGCAAAAACTTTCCAAGTTCCTACAGAACTTCACCATCACTAGCATTCCATATGAGGCTGGGACACTTAAGATACCCAGACCAAGAGTTTGTTAGTAAAAACTGGGAAGAAATCAGAGCAACTGGCCATAAATCATACTGAAATAGCTGCAAAAACTAGTATCCTTCTGGCTGTCATGACTCTATTTTTATACCATCTACAGTCCATATATATCCACCAGATGTGTATATTTCATCCAGTCCACCTAGGTGGACTGTGCAGATTCATTGGCTCCCCAGGCTCAAGGTAAATGACATGTGACAGTGAACACACCTAAAGTCAGAAAAATGTATGTGGCAGTGAGAAAAAAACAAAAGCATTTGAGAGAATCAGTCTTAGCAACTTTTTTCAACTGAAGCAAGTGAACTTATTAGATGGAATGATATTTTCTGTACTTACACAAAAATATGAGGCATGACTATGAAATATTATCCATTACATTTATCTGGATACAGTGACACCTGTGTTTCATGAGATAGGGTACATACTGCTACCTGTAACAGCATTTAGCAGCCAGAAAGATGCCAGCTGGCACARTTAATTCATTAAGATTTATAACCAAACATTACAAAACTATTTTAAAGAGCCCAGAGTAGAAGCGGGGCTTTGAATTACTCTGTTTTCTGTTCAGTCTTTTCAATCTCTAGATGGTAATAAAGGGACTTACTCTCCTCCAAATTGACAACTAATTTATAGACTATGTCTTGCAGTTGCCGGTCCAGTCTATCAAAGAGAAAAAAAATGAAAGTGTCTTTGGTGCAGTACAGAATGGTTTTCATTAAATTGTAACAGAGATGACAAATACACCATTGAAATATGACATACGCAAAGAGTGATAGAGCAGCAACTCCGTATCTACCTAAATTTGTGTCCTGACAGCAGAGCTCCAACAGAAGTAGCCACGTAAAGTTAAAACCACCACCCCTCAAGAATTCATGAACAGTTTGAGAAACTAAAACTCAATTTTCAGAGTTAGTAAGTATACCATGCCAACAAAGCTTTGTCTAAAAGGAAATAAAAGGAAATAGTTAAGATCTCATATCACCTGTAACACTGAGCAAATGCATAAAAATACCCAGGGTGGGGGGTAAGAAACCCTAGAAAGGGATACAAACTAGATAAAACAAGAAATTGAGTATTTTTATCTTCACTATTGAGATGAAGCTTACATAAACAAAGAACACATTGCGTTTCTCATAACTGTTCCTTCATTTGAAATAGGAAAACACTACAAGTCTGTAAAACAAAACATTTAAAAGCAAGCAGCAAAACCTGAAAAAAATTATACTTATAAAAATGACATTAACTTATTACCTGATATTATAAAGGGGCTGTGTCTGATGTACAACGATATTGCACTTTGGACATCTGTTGCTGTAGTAGAAGTGTCTCACTATGCAGCTTTTACAAACTGTAAAGAAAAGAAACCCCTTAAGAGTCCCATGTCCATTATATAATACCATCTGTTTAAGCAAAAGGAGCAATTACACCCAGACTTCTCAAATAAAATTTGTCAGAGACAAAACGAAGCAAGTCTTTCAACTTTAAAACTCAAGTAAACAGCAGCTCTCTGCCTGTACAGGATACAACACTCTTGAATACTCAATTAGGATTATTTCTATGAACAATCCTGATCCAACTGATGCAACAGTAGGTGTTCAATGTCGTAACTGTGTTACCCAGAACAAGAGTAGAGCTAAGACAACAGATTACTGACTTCTGCAGACAAAAGGTTTGCTGAAAAGCACTCTACAAGCAGTTTCAATAGAAAAAACAAGGTAAGAAATTATAATTCTACCATTTTAATTGTATTTTATATGTACTTTAAAAATTTGGAAGGAAAGCTAAAGAGTGGAAATACTTAGAATAAACAACTTGCTGTCGAATCAGCTCCATACCGGCCTGAACACATCAAACTTTTCCACAACATTTACCAGGAAACTTCTAAAAGATCACCACAGTTGCACGTGCAATATTACGCTGTCCTTACTAACAGCTGTGCATTTTCCTAAATTACAGACTGCACTGAATATTACACGGTTTAGATCAAACTAGTAAGCAATGCCCCATTAAAAAAAAAAAAAAAGAAAAGAAGAAAAAAAAAAAAAAAAAAAGAGATCTCCCTCTATGTAGTGTTAGTAGAGATTCTTGGATTCAGGTAGGAATGTGGGTGTGGCTGAAAGAGTCAGCTTTACAGAAAGGGTTTTATTAGCTTTGAGAGAAAATAGTTTTGTTACCAACAGAAAAACTGTTAACACAACACAAGGATTGAGAGGAAAAATAACAAGAAAAGAACACTGAAATCAGTTTTTTATTATCCATCTATTTCTATTCATCAGGCTATAGACTAACTGTTCCATGGGTGCACATAACCATTTCTGTAACTGAACTGGTATTTCCACACAGTTTTGTGAGTGGAGTTTTGTGAATCCACAGGCTCATATCAGCAACAGTTTAGGAAACTCTCTAGTTCATTATGAGCAGAGTCACTCACCTTTCTTTTCACAATTACATACTCAAATTCCTAGAGCCTACTCAAAAAAAAAGAAAAAAGTATGTAGCAGCTCTGGTTTTTTCCTACTTGGGCTTTATTATTCCCTACATCATCTTCCCTCTTAACCTGGGAAACTAAGCTGACTTCATGATTGATTGATTGATTAAATGATTTTCTGATGCTTAAAATATCACAAATACATTTGCCTTTAGGAACAGAAAAAACACAACACACATCCACATCAAACAGAGAATTATCTTTGTGAAGCCAGAACATCTTAACAGCTAATTTTTGTTTGAATTTGCAACTAAACTCTTAGAATGACAACACTGATACTTACAGGTATGCAGACATTCTGTAATAGTTGTAGCATCAATAAAGTAACCTTTGCAGATGGAACACAAGATGTAAGGGGTCAACTCTGCGAGGTTTATCATACGCTACAAACAAAGACAGTTTGCAAGAGTTTGAGTACACAGGCTAAGCCATGAAATTTCCTGACTGCAGCTTCCAAAATATCACAGCCTTAAACCATGATAAAAATCTAGATCAACATGCTACAGAAATGGGTTTTCCTAAGGGTCAATCATTCCTCACATACAGCTTTTTTCTAAAGACTTTAATCCAGTCTTCTGAATTGACCTTTTTGTGAATAGCAATCCATTTTGATTCATGAATCATATCTGAAAAGCAAACTATAAACAACCCTTTTGGGAAGAGTTCTTTTGGATAAACTCTTTAACAGACTATCACGTAATCAACAAGCCTGAAGTGGATACTGGTAGCATATAATATTACTACTTGAAAATGCTCAGCAAGCTTGTTGGGGCCCCAAATCAAGATATATAACTAGTGCCATCTCTTGTTTCTACACAGGTAGGGATTATACAAATATATATTGAAGCGGAGACTGAAATGTCACTACTCTGAATTCTGGTTATGAAGTACTTTTATCAGCAATGCATACAAGTAGTTTCACAACAATTTTCCTGTCAGAAGTCTACTATTTCAAAAAAGGACAATTTCTTCTATAGCAATGATCTGAGATCTGTCTGAGAAAGGTAACAGATTAGATTTTTATGTTCCATTTCCTCTAGTCTCAAAGCCAGAYCAAGGGGCTTTCTTCCCCTCCATGACACCATTCATTTCGCCCACGTGCCACTGTTTACCACCCTCTCAGCTATGCCAAGAGTTTGTAAGGGCTCCATTTAAATAAGACAGATAAAATGAACTTAGGTAATAATAAAAAGCCTATTACCATATGGCTTACGTTGCCTAAGGAGGGGTCCAGATTCGCACCTGGAAGTTTTCAGAAGTCCCCAAAAGCACGTAAGTTGAAGTCCACTGCTTACAGGACCTGCCCGAAAACCGGACTTCTGCAGACGCCAGGCCTCACCTGAAGACGCTGCGTTTCACACCCAGCAGCCTCCCCACAGCAGGACAGGCTGCCCGCCCCGCCAGCTCGCGCCCTCCTCACGCTCACACCCCCGCCCGCGTCTCACAGCTGCCCCCGCGGTGCCCTGCTCCGCGCTGGGGCCGCCCCGCCATTGCGGCGGCAGGGAGCGCGCGCCCCCACCTCGAGCCGCACGCGCCCCCCGGCGGCGCGGGGCACGCCGGGAACGCGGCCTGGCGCGCGAGAGAGCCGTTGCGCGGGTGGCGACCGGTGCGTGCCCTCCCCTCAGAGGACTCTCCCCCTCCCCCCCCCACCCCCCGCTTACCTCCCGGTCGTCGTCCGAGTCGAGCTCCCCGTCGTCCGTCCCGAACCGAGCCCCGGGGTCGCCCTCCATCTCCTCTTCCTCCATCTCCTCTTCCTCGTCGTCTTCGTCGTCGTCCTCATCGCCGCTGGACTCCGAGCGGCTCCGCTCGAACTCGAAGGGGAGGGAGCGCGACCCCGAGCAGCTGGGAGCCCCCTCCATCTCCTGGTCCTCATCGGCCGGGCCCGCGGCTGCTCCTCCATCCCCGCCCGACAGCCCCGAGACCACAGAGCCGACGTCCACCTCCATGTCCATGGCTCGGGGTGGGGGGCGGGGACCGGGGCAAACGCGGGACCGTCTGCTGGCCGCCCGCGGGGGGMGGCGGGAGCGGTAGTCCGCCAGGGCAGCCCTCCTAAGGCGCGTGCGCGGTACCGGCGCGGGGCGTGCTGGGAATTGTGGTTTTAGCGGCCGCGGGGCCGCGCTTTTGCGCATGTGCTGAGACTCAACCGGCTAGTAATCTTTATAGCTTGCAGCTTTCTTTCCTCATAGTTTTATTACACTTGTCGCTCCTCCAACTGAGAATTAAGTGACTCGCTAATGAAGCACAGGCAAACGTTCAAAAAAGCGCGTCAATCACAAGATACCAGTTTCATTCAAAAAAAAGTTTTAATTCTGTAATATCAACAAATCTGTATTTACCAAACACGAATAAAATAAGCAATAGTAGAAATACCTGGAAAACTAAGTGACCCAGCCGTAATTAATTTAATTCGGAGCAAGGCCCGTAAGGGTGCACAGTCCCAAGGCCATCCTTGGTCGACTCCAAGGAGGGCACCGGTAGTGGTTTATTAACACCAAAGCAATCCGTTTCTGAACGAGGTTTCTCGCACACGCACACCGCAAGCACTGCTGAGCTCCGTGATTCATAGCCGCACAGTCACTACCCAAAATTACACTTACCTAGCGCCAGGACGCCCACGCCGCCACAGTCGCCTCACCCACAACCGCTCCTCCAGACTCATGCCACTCCCGCTGCCATAAAGCGCTCGTGGCAGCGTCGCAAAATGAAGCCGCGAGAGCCTAGGTAGGCAGCAGTACCCGTCCTTTGCCCTCACTGTCGCAAGAGCGCCCGCGCCTGGCGGCAGCCGTCCGCTGCCGGCGAATGGGGGGCGATGCAAGATGGCGGCACTACCTGAGGAGCCGGCAGAGGTGGTGGCGGTAAAGCCGGACCCTGACGCGGGGACGCCGTCACAGCCCCCTGCTGCTCCTCCAGCCACCGCCGCCGCTCCCGCCGCTCCCCCGGTCGCGGCGGCGGAGGGGGAGGCGGCGGGGAGCGGTGGGGAGGCGGCGCCCCCTAAGCCTGCGGCACCGGGCCCGGCCGCCTCCCCGGCGGCGCTGGACCGGCAGACGCTTGTGGCCGTGCTGCAGTTCCTGCGGCGCAGCAACCTCCGCGAGTCCGAGGAGATCCTGCGCCGCGAAGCCCGTCTGCTCGGCGACGACCTCGGCGCTGCTGCCCTCAGCCCCGCCGGCGCCGGGCTTCTGGGAGCCCCGGGCGGTGATGCGGATTCCACCGGCGGCGAGGCGCTGCTCAGCCGGGTCACCGCCGCTGCCGCCATCACGATAGGAGGCAGCGCCGCCACTGTCGCTTCTTCCAGCCCCGGGGTGGCGGCGGTGGCCGCCGTGGCGCCGGGGAAAGGTGGGGCCCGCGCGGGGGCTGCGGGGTCGCTGTCCGGGGCGGGAGGCCGCCCCCTCCTGGCGGGAGCCCTGGGGACTGGGCGGGCCCTGTGCCTCCCGCGGCCTCGCGGGCTCTCCGTGATGCTGTTGGCATAAGGTCGGCGTCAGGTTGTGCCACCGTTGGGGTGGCCCTCCCTGGGGGGCAAGGCGAGAGTCTACCCCGGCTTTCTGCGGGGGGGGACCCCTGAGTGTATCATTCTCCCATACAACTCGGGAAGAGATCGGGATCTCCTGGGGCAAGGGACCAAGGACAGGGTATCTGTTGTATTTGCAGGGAGCACTGTCAAAGTGAGAGGAGCTTCCCCTTGTCTTTGTGTCCCATCTCGACTAACAGCGTAGCAGRAGGCTGAAGGTTTTCTTTGTAGTCAGAGGTGATGGTTCGAGATGTGACCRCAGGGATGAGAACGGAGGCCTGATGTACAGGCTGCATTTTGAAGCAAGAGCCGTAAGATACTTGTAGAGGAGGTTTTGTACGTTTCTGGATCGAATTGCTGGGTACTTGAGATGTTCTTTGGATGATTGGAGTCTAAGTATTTTTAATCAGGGTGTTCTGTGGGGCAGCTTTACAGAATAGTATAAAGAAAGTTCAGGAACTTACATGTCTGAGTTCCAGTAAATGTATAGTATAAAGTCAACTTGTTCCTGGTATCACCCGATATGATTGGTTTTGTATAGAAGGCAAAACAGTGAAAACATTTAATGGCTGCTATGGAGGACAGAGCTCTCAGAGCATTAGCAAGTGACAAGAAGTCACTGCCCTGTAATGGTTGTGTAGTAGTCTTGGTGAATTGTTCACTTGATGAACTTAGTTTGCTTGTTTACTGGAAGCAAAATAATTATAGTGGGTATATCTTACAGGSTTTGAAAGATTCTGCTCCTCATTTGACAGTTTCTAGCCTTAGCAGTAAAGTTAACTTATTTTGGTGATGTTAGTGGCTTCTTCCTTTACACTTACAATCCTAGCTGAATTAGGCACTGTGTTAAATACATTATAAGGCAACTGTTGGCAGGGAAAGTGCAAAAAACGGCTRAAGGTGCTAGGAGAATTGGCTGCTGGACTATAGATAGTGTGCTACCATCCTCTCACTTGTATCGTTTAAACTTAGTGCTGAACAAGCACAAGACTTAATGTCATGTTTTGCTCAGAGCGCCTCCCCTTACCAGTGGAGTTGTTAGCCACTGTACATTTGTTGGCTCTTTCAGGCTGTCTTACAAGCTCTTGTTATATGCTTTTGCAGTTGGAGGAGGTGTTGTTGTGGAAGATCAGCCAGATGTGAGTGCAGTTTTGTCTGCCTACAATCAACAAGGGGACCCGACGCTGTATGAGGAATACTACAGTGGATTAAAACACTTCATTGAGTGTTCCCTGGACTGTCATCGAGCGGAATTGTCTCAGCTGTTTTATCCTCTCTTTGTGCACATGTACTTGGAATTGGTCTACAATCAGCATGAGAGTGAAGCAAAGTCTTTTTTTGAAAGGTAATTTATTTTTGTTTGTGCATTTGCATTATTTTGTGTTTGCTACTTTGATTAAGTCTGTAAGCTGTAGTAGCATAGTTTTTTTTTTTTATATATATGTATGTATGTATTATTTTTCTTCTCTAATGTTGAAGAGATTTGGAATCTGAAATAATGATGCCATGGATTACAGTAACTGTTATTAAATCCTTTTCCAATCTCCTATGTTAGAAAGATGTGCAAACTACATGCTTTTGAACTGTCCATGGGCAGATTTTGAACCATCTTTATGGTGAGCTGATGGGCTCCTTGCTGCAAAAGTATCAATGAAGAGATGCTGCTTCTTTAGGGAAAAATTGTGGGGTCATTTTTTAGCACTGGAAAATTACACTGAGATGCCAAAGTAATGTACGCTGTAAGTATTTGCTAATGTCATAGCATGTATATTGAAATTCTTCAAATGAGATTAAAGGAATTAATTTATGGCTAATCTATAATTTTCTGTGCTCTTACTATGTTTCATTTCTTTATAATTTGAGAATAAAATGAGATTTAATTTGTTTTCTGGATTCAGACCAATTATGAAATATTTCATTCCAAAAGGATAACTTTGTCTCCCTCCAGTATGGTCAGCAAAAATGGTTCTGTGAATAGTAAAAATGTTCCCTGCCACAACTATTTTATAACGTGGTTTGAGTAAAAATGGAAAACTCTAGACATATGTTAGCTATTAGATAATGCAAGTGGAGAGTGAGAAACATATACACTGTGAAATATGCATATTCATATAATGAATCAGATATAAATACATCCAAGTAATCTTGTGTAATAAAAAAGGCCCTGTACTTTATGATACCACAAATTAGGGTTTCATTTCTGTAAATAAACACGTTAGTGTAACTATTTACTTCAGGCAAGAACCCTTTGGGTGTATGAAATTCTGTAAGGTTCCATTTGTGTGTTCTCTTCATCTTGTTTTTTAACTGTTGAATGCTCTTACTGTATACAGTAAGTCGCTGGTGTATCTTCCCCAGGATGAAATTTATTTCAGCAGAAAAATAATCCCGTATGTAGTCAGTAGCTTCCAAAAGGTCCTTACATATATGTTTTATGTTAATGTACATAAGTGTGCACTTAGGAGATAATGTTTTTGTAATAAATCTTTTATCATATCTTAAATTGCTTCAATAGATTTCATGGGGATCAAGAGTGCTATTACCAGGATGACCTGCGTGTATTATCTAGCTTAACCAAAAAAGAACATATGAAAGGTAATGAGACCATGCTGGATTTCAGAACAAGCAAGTTTGTGCTGCGTATTTCCCGTGACTCTTACCAACTCTTGAAGAGGCATCTTCAGGAAAAGCAGAACAATCAGATCTGGAACATTGTTCAGGAACATCTTTACATTGATATCTTTGATGGAATGCCTCGCAGTAAACAACAGATAGATGCTATGGTTGGAAGCTTGGCTGGGGAGGCAAAACGAGAGGCTAATAAAGCAAAGGTAGGAGGCAAAGATTGTTGCACTTTTATAATTAAACAATTCTCCCTAGTTTTGCAGGGCGATACCTTAGTATAGACTGACAATGGTCACTTGAGATCTTAAAAGACA
The DNA here is from genome assembly GCA_030449065.1 of Oceanodroma leucorhoa. Taxonomy (NCBI): domain Eukaryota; kingdom Metazoa; phylum Chordata; class Aves; order Procellariiformes; genus Oceanodroma; species Oceanodroma leucorhoa. The sequence goes on from JASVER010000017.1 coordinate 596,725, forward strand.
TCATGAACAGAACAAAGGAGGAGAACTGTACAAATAGTTATTGGCAGGTGTAGAGAGATGTGTCACTGCATGGTAGAAGAAACTGTTGAACCCCTCTGAGAGACAACCTTGTATTCAACCCACTGAACTAAACTTAAAGTAATTCATGAATTACTCTGTGGTTTTAAAATGGACACCTCACTATTTGGCTTCCTCTTTTGTACAACAGATTGCTGCCAGTTGTTACTGCAAGGGCTGTTTGTGTAGACCTTGACAGTGTAGTACCACAGTACTATACAGATAAATTATGTAACCTGTAGGGATTCTGCTTTAAGGAAGTGCTAAGAGGTGGTAGGAGAACTTACCGTTGTCCAGATCAGTTGCTTGGTAAAACAGCAGAACATGTACTACATTTGTTAAGGGCTAACCAGTAATGTATGCAGTAATATTAAACATAGCAGTTTCAAAGGGGCAGCTCTATTGCTTGGACTATTACATTGAAAAGTTTCCATTAAAAAAATTAGTTTTCAGTAAGAACAGCAATTACTGTTTTGTCTCGTGTGTTTTATTGGCTTGCAGGTTTTCTTTGGCTTATTGAAAGAACCAGAGTTTGACGTGCCTTTGGATGATGAAGATGAAGAAGGAGAAAATGAGGAAGGAAAGCCAAAGAAGAAGAAACCTAAAAAAGATAGTGTAGGGTCAAAAAGTAAAAAACAAGACCCTAATGCTCCTCCCCAAAACAGGTACCAAGGGAACAATGTGTAGAGAAGTCTTGTTAAGTCCAGTCTTGTCATGCCAAATCTGCATCGCTGTTAACATGACATTTTTAGCATTTTGGCCATTTCACCTGTACACAGCCTTAGCCATAAGACGTCTAAGGGACGTAATGGAAAACTTAGCATATAACCGTCTGTCTTTGCCCTTCAAGTCAATTTAGATTTCCCTTGATAAAATTTTGCTCAGTTACCCACTAATCTTTTCAGGTCATGCTCGATTATTTATCTTGTTCCACTGCCTGTCTAAAATTCTTAAAGCTACTGGCTCTTTTTCTGATCAATTAATCATCTGCTTTCATTTTTTCTAATTCTTGTTTCATATTTGAATCTTAAGGTATAGGGTTGCATGCAAAGGTTTTGCTTTCTTTGTTTAGATTAACAATATGGAAAGTGCTTTTAGTTTGTAAAAATGTGTGCTTCTTGTAGAATTCCTCTGCCTGAACTGAAAGACTCTGACAAGCTGGATAAAGTAATGAATATGAAGGAAGCTGCAAGGCGTGTGCGTCTTGGCCCGGAGTGCCTGCCCTCCATCTGTTTCTACACATTCCTTAATGCTTACCAGGTTGGTAAAAGAAGAGTTTGGGTAATATGGAAAAGGGAATCAAAATTATAAACATCACTCTTTAATAAAGAAAGAAGACTTAACAGCATTGGCAAGGGTTGTTGGAGTATTTGGAATAAGCGTTGCAAAGTTTATGTTCCAAAATGTTCAAAATTCTCTTTAAAGACTCCTTAAACTATATAATTTCCATGTTCCTTGCTTTTGCTCTGATTTTGCCATAATTCCTTCTTTCTCTTTTCCTGCGGGGCCCTAAGTGTATTCTACAGAATGCAGTAGACGTTTTGCACCAAAATACTGGAAAACAGTACTGTTTTGTCACTATTGACTGTGCTTCATTCATATAGCTTTATTTTTAACGGTGCAAGAATTTATGTGTGTTTATGTCTATCTTAGAATAATTCCCTCCTATTTTTGTAAATAAGTTGAATTAATTTTCTTATTAATACTAGGATTTTGTCATATTTGAAATGCATCATGAAAGATACAAACAATATAAATGGATATTTTGTGTATAGGGTCTGACTGCAGTGGATATTACAGATGATTCTAGCATGATTGTAGGAGGCTTTGCTGACTCTACTGTCAGAGTGTGGTCTGTGACTCCGAAAAAGCTACGCAGTGTGAAAACAGCAGCAGGTAATTAAGACAGTAACACTTAACATGAGCATGCATTACTTGTGACAGCTATGTTTTGCCTTAACAGCGTGTCTGTGGCGGGAGAGTTGTCTTCAGCAGTTAGATGCTTTCACTTTGAAGAAACAATATGTGCACAGATGTATGATTGCATCTTATATACTACCATTAGAAACATTTTTAAAGGAATGAGAAATCTGGTTTTGTACATCTGCTATGAGGTGGRCAGTGCACAGAGCTTGGAACTAGCCATCTTACTTCTTAACTGGATGGTAACTAAAGGGTGTAGTAGACAGTTGGGTTTAGGTGATSTAGGGGAGAGATTAGAGGTATTCTGGGGAAAATTATAGGAGGGATGTCTGAGAAGAATGGAGGAGAATGTCCTGTAGCTCAACACCTATGCAAATTCATGGAAACCAGGCTGCTTTAATTCTGCTGTTCATGTAACAATGTGTTGCGGTTGAAGCTAGATACCACACAAATGTTTCTTAATCTTAACTGAGGTATGGTCATGATGTTCAGTAAACAGTAACCTACAGACTAAAAGTTATTTTGTGTGTATTGTGCAGCTGTAAAAACATGTCTGTAAAGCGTGTTTGTGGCATATTAACTTCCTGGGAAAAGGCGTGAAAATTTAGCATCTCTTTCAAGAAGATGTTACTGTGTTTGGGGGCTGAACAATATATATGTGTGAAAAATAACACGTCAGGATTAATTTATTTTAGCTCAGTGAAGACTTAAGAAAGAGTGATTATTTATGTAAAGCATTATTTTCCCCTTTTACAATGGTAAAAAATATTTTAAATGCCGTTGTACATTTAAATGTCATTGTATATTTCAACTTACCAATTCCCAGGTACTTGTCATGTTCACATCATACTTGCCTCTTTTAGAGAGAATATTATGTGTTTTCCTGTTCATGGCATTTATCTTTGAACTTCTGACAGTTATTATGATACATGAACTTTGAAATATTGCAGACCTCAGTCTCATTGACAAAGAATCAGACGATGTCTTGGAGAGGATCATGGATGAGAAAACAGCAAGTGAGTTGAAGATTTTATATGGTCACAGTGGACCTGTCTATGGCACCAGCTTCAGTCCTGATAGGTAAAATAAGTTTACAAGCTAACTAGTTTGTTTGTCTTGAGTTTTAATTGTATGCTGTTGAATGCAAACATGTTCTTAATGCAGCTTTTTCCAGAAGGTTAAAGCAATTCTTGTTTATGGAGCTTTTAAGAAACTGATTGCAAGCCCAAGTGCTCATTACGGTCAGGGTGTTGGGCACAGTCAGCTATTACTGAAATCAACTGGAGCTGAGGATGCCAGCACCTTTTTTGAGGTTCAGGACTTAGATGGCAAAATAGACTATCTTTTTTGCAAACTGTAGTTTAAGCTGTATTTTAACTAACTGAATTGTAGAGAGGGAAAATACTGCAGCAGTGATTTCACTTACATTATTGCAAAACATAAAACCAGATTGAGTAGCGTGTCGTTGCACTTCAAGTTTCTCATATTCTACTGAGTCTTTATTGTCAAAATGTATGGAATAGTATCTTTAAGATAAGAGATTTAAAACCATTATGTAATTATGAGAGTCTGGACAGTAGAAGGGAGGTTTAAATGTCTAAAGATTTGCTTTTGCATTTGTCTAGTCAGGAAACAGCCACCACAGGAATATAGCTGAGAAGTAAACTTTGTGTGGAACATGAATATAGAGTCTGTAATTATGAATTGAGAATGTGAACATGATATGAATTCTCTTTCAGAGAATCCTGAAATTTTGTTTAGAGTTATATTAAAAGATTTTTTTTTTCCAAGCAACATAGCATAGCAGTTTACTAGTAATTTTTTTCATATAACTGGAATTCCTGACTCTGTTGTTTTTGTTTTTAATTTTTTTTCCTCCCCTCAGTATTGCTCTAAGTGTCATCAGAATTAGTCATCAACATCCAATCGTCTCTTCTGCATAAGGGCCTAAGACTGGATTCTGCTTGAATTGGTTATTGTTGCTTACCCCACCAAAATGCTGATTTATATGTGACGTGCTAAACAGATGCTGATCAGTGGACAGTTTTTCTTATCATAGATATCTCACAGTGTTTATGCAATGGTTACACAGTCCTTGTGTAAGTTTGATATGTAATATGCTATACTTTCTCCTGTGACAGGAACTATCTGTTGTCCTGTTCTGAGGATGGCACTGTAAGATTGTGGAGTCTCCAAACATTCACGTGTTTGGTGGGATATAAAGGACACAACTATCCAGTATGGGATACACAATTCTCTCCTTATGGTTATTACTTTGTGTCAGGGGGACATGACAGAGTGGCTCGGTAAGAAACTGATGGCTTTTTTACTTATCTGGGTCAGTTTGTAATGGATTAACCCTGAAAATGATTAGCTGATATACTCTAGCCTACCCTGTTACTGGAAATAAATTTTATTTCATGTCAATTAAAATACTGAGCAAATGTTTTAATGTAGGTTTTGTTTTTTTTCAACACACATCAGATTATCTGATGACTAAAGAGATGGTGTTCTCTTATGTGACCACCTGATTAGAAGTATTCTCTTCCAGTTGTTTAACAACTTGACAGAATACTCTTTATTTCTCCCTTCTGAAAAGTATACTTTTCCAAAACAGATCCTGCTAATTCAATAAAATGACCAGTAAGAAACCACTGCATAATTAATTCCTTTTACTCCTCATTGTGCAACAGATACTGAACTTCATTAGGGTTCTTTTTATTAATAAAAGCTTTTTCTTTTTCAGTCTGTGGGCAACGGATCACTACCAGCCTTTGCGGATATTTGCTGGCCATCTTGCTGATGTGACGTGTACCCGATTTCATCCAAACTCGAACTATATTGCCACGGGCTCGGCAGACAGGACTATACGGCTCTGGGATGTTTTGAATGGCAATTGTGTAAGAATATTCACTGGACATAAGGTAAAGGCATAYCACTCACAGTGTGAGAGTGATTTTATTTCTGTGATGAGATTCTGAAGAGTAGTGTTCAGAACAAATACGGCTTGACTAACTGAATGTGAGTAGACTTAATTAACTTGTTTGGTCCCCCCCAAATGTCTGTTTTAGGGACCAATTCATTCATTGGCATTTTCTCCTAATGGACGATTCCTGGCTACTGGAGCAACAGATGGAAGAGTTCTGCTGTGGGATATTGGACATGGCTTGATGGTTGGAGAATTGAAAGGGCACACTGACACTATCTACGCGCTCAGATTCAGCAGAGATGGGGAGATTTTAGCATCAGGTAAAATTCACTGGAAACAATGAAGTTTCCGTTGTGTTCCATAAGTCTGAAGAGGAATGATATAATTGGTTCCTTAAATTGAGGAAGACAAGGTAGAATCGCTTGCTTAGCAAAAGCAGCAACTTAAAACTGATGGTACAAGGCAAGTGCTTCACTGGACTGTGAAGTATGACCCCTCACTTTTCCAGGAACTGAAGGAGAGGTGTTATGCAGTTAGACGATAATGAAGGTTGGGATCTGTGTACAGTGTTGGGGGTGGAATTGGAAATTAGAAATAACAGAAGACAAGAAGTGGCTGGACTAGAGAGGCACAGGGTACTAGAACAGGAGTGGGACATGCAGCAGGACTAAAAAGAAGAGAGGAAGGGATAGAAAGGAAGATGGGTTAACCACACCCTTACTATTTCTTCATGGTAGATTTTTGATATAGAAATGTATGTGTAATATTAACAGTCAGGTCTACGAGCAGCAGAACTTGTGAAGCCTGCTTGTTTTGCCTGCTTGTCCACATGGATTCTCTGGTGTCTAACATAGCAGAGCTCCTGTGTCAGTTTTCCCTTCATGGAGGCACAAAGTTTTGTCTCTCCATGTTTAGTGAACTGTTTTCTTAAAATGTACAGGAATTTAATGAATTTGAAACTTGTTCTGTTCTGTCAACTGGTTGAAATTAGCCAACAAGTTCAAGTTACTGACAGAAGAAACCGATGGAAGACACTGTAATTACATCAGGGTAATTTCCTCATGAAACCAGGCTAGGAATGTTCTAGATTTATTTAGTAGTATGTTCCTAAATGCAGTGCAGTGAGAATCCTTGATGAGCCACTACTGCAGGAGTGAAAGTTAACAGAGAGGGTACACGTTTGATCCAGCCTGCAGGGTGGTTACTTCAATTTATCTACCAACGCTCCAGTAAAGCACAGGCCACTGGGCCTGCAAAATTCCGTCTGTCTTCCCTGCATCAAACAAAGAAGCTGTTGTGACTTAGAATCATATACATTTCCTGAAATTGCCATCTAACCCACAGGATGGTCCTGCTTTTTCAGTGCTAGGTGATATAATCCAAACCCAAGTGTTTTGAGAGAATTCTTTGTGCTTTATCCACAGGGCATTCAGGTTAGATTACAGGAAAGCTGAAATTATGGTAACTTTTATGTGTGCATTCAGTACATTAGAGGCTTGTTAAAATCTGTTTCCTTGCAGGATGAGGGCATAAGTCTACAGTTATGAGCAAACCCGCTTTTTGAGCTTTAATTTCTGTTAACTTGCTCCCCAGTAACTTTTTTATATACCTTTTTTATTAATTGTGCCGGTTTTGGCTGGGATAGAGTTAATTTTGTTCATAGTAGCTTGTATGAGGCTATGTTTTGGATTTGTGCTGAAAACAGCCTTGACAAGAGAGATGTTTTCATTATGGCTCAGAAGTGCTTACACAGCGTCAAGGCCTTCTCAGCTTCTCATGCCCTACCGACKGAGAAGGCTGGAGATACAGAAGAAGCTGGGAGGGGGCACAGCCAGGACAGCTGACCCAAACTGGCCAAAGGGCTATTCCATACCATATGATGTCATGCTCAGTATATAAACTAGGGAAAAGCTAGCTGGGGGGTCACTGCTCAGGTACTGGCTGGGCATCGGCCCGTGGGTGGTGAGCAATTGTTTTTGTTTTTTTTCATTTGCATCGCTTGTCTGTCTTGGGTTTTATTTCCCTCTCTTTTTGTTATCTTTCTTTTATTACTTAGTATTATTATCATCATCATTTTTGTTAGTATATTATTTTATTTCAATTATTAAACTGTTCTTATCTCAACCCCTAGTGTTCTCATTTTTACTCTTCCAATTTTCTCTCCTCCATCCCACTGTGGGGGGAGCGAGTGGACAGCTGTGTGGTGCTTAGCTGCCTGCCGGGTTAAACCACAACATTAATAAAAGACTTCAAACTGTTGTTCTTTTTTCTTTTTAGGTTCAATGGATAATACAGTTCGTCTGTGGGATGCTGTGAARGCATTTGAAGATTTAGAAACCGATGACTTTACTACAGCCACTGGACATATAAACTTGCCTGAAAACTCACAGGACTTGTTACTAGGTACATACATGACGAAATCAACCCCGGTTGTACACCTCCATTTTACACGCAGAAACTTGCTGCTGGCTGCAGGAGCCTACAGTTCACAGTAAATTGGGAAGCTGTAAGACTGACTGTGCCAAGTCATTGCAGTAGTGACCTCAGGATGTGAGACGAGGAGGAATGTCTTGCACAGGTGGATCCCACTAGTGTGTTGCAGGAAAAATGAAACTATGTAAACTAACGCAAGCAGTGTTTCTCAGTTCTGCTATTTCATATTTATCCACAGTTTGAAAATGCTGGAGATTGACAAGACATCATGGCTGTAAAAGAAGGAATTGTTCATGGTGCTTTTGATAAATATATATATATATATGTATATGAAAATGGCTGTCTCCTCAGAGATGGTATTGAGCTCTGCTGAAACTTGTGGAAATTAACAGCCTTGGTATGTGTTCTCAAATGATTTTTTTTAAAGCACTTAATTTATGGTTAGCAAATGTTTAATCAATCTCAAACACAAGCAAAAACTGTTCAGTTTCAGAAAAGAAGAATGTAGTTTGTCACTATAGCCTGGGCTGGGCAACAGGTATGGTGAGAGTATCACAGCAAGAAACCGGGCATTGAAAGAGTAAGTCCTACAGGCAGAGGCTTGTGGGGAACTGCTGCGAAGCTGCATGTGTGGGTTTTATGCATCCAGGTACCAAGTCCTGAAAAGATTTCAAACTCCTGTGCTCCTTTGAGGTATTGGAAACGCAGATCTTGTTATTCTGTTTTCACAGGTAGCTAATGCTCTAAGTGTGATAAGCAACCAGAAGTGCAATGTGAACTTTACTATCATACTTTATTGTATGAAGAAAAAAAAAGGGGGGGGACACTGAGGCACAACTGAAATACCCATTATTAAAAAAGTGGACTTAAACCCTTTTACGTTGTATTAGATGTAAAAGAACTTTAAAAATCTGTGTCCTTTCTGCATAAGGTTTAATTTATCAAAATGTAAAACTAGCCTAGAAATTGCCAACATTTATTGCAGAGTAAAAGGATTCATCAGTCCTAAGTGTATTATCAGTTTGCTTTTGAAAGGCCAGCTTGTCTACTGAAGTGACAACTTCCACCCACAAAAACATTGTACCCCAGTAAGTCCTCCTGGACAACGAATAAAGCTCAGTGCTTTATTTCTAAGGAAGAATAAAACATGCAAAACACTGGGAAGTATAACTTCTTTTTGGGTCTTTGAACAGAAGACACCACCACCAAAGGACAGGCCCAGTTTGGTGTGGTTTTGGGTTGGTGGTTGGTTTTTTGTTTTTTTTTTTTTGTGTGTGTTTTTTTTTTGTTTGTTTTTGTTTTTTTTCTTTGTGTGTGTTGTTTTTGTTTTTTGGTTTTTTTTTAAATCTCTTACAAGCTGTACACAGGGAGATCTATTTTGTGTTCCTCACTACTTCCAGTAAGGGCTTGGACACTTGGAACAATCTGCTGGTTCTCTAGTGAAAATAAAAACAAGACTTGTCTAAGGTAAAGTAAATGGAGAGCTACCTCCCCTCTCGTCCCTTCTCTAACTCTTGGAGTAAAGGTATATTACAGGCATTATATATCAAAATAAAGGGGGGAAAATTCATTAGGAAGCTCACCTGGAAATTTTCTTTAAGGAAAAAAAGGTTAAAACTAAGTTGTTATGGATTTTTTTGTGTAATGGTACCTCAACAAAGTTTCCTAGCTCTCAATATGACCAGTTGGATTTAAGTACAATTACGGTGAATCAAACAAGCATGTACAGTTTTGACAGCTTAAAGAAAACACTGCCACATTCTGCCTTTGTATTTTGTACAGTTTTATACTTTTGATATTATAATAAATACTAAAACCATGTAATTTTTGTCTGTATGTTACAAGAAGGTATTTTCTTCCTTGATGGCTGCAATGGAAGCAAAAGCAGTGCTTTTAACAGTGAGCACCCTTCTAAGAGAAACAAAGTAATTCAGAAAAGGTAAGTTGATGACTACCCATCTCATGTAAATGTGGTGCTAAGGGTAGGTGATGGGTTTTAGCTAATTAGATCTATTATACTGTTACAACCACCATTATTCATCTGGAAAGTTGAATACAGCAGAGGCCATTTATGCAAACAAACTCATAGGAGAGGAAGATGACTAGATTTATTCAGAAGGCCCAGCATGTACAAGTGGCTTTAAGATGCATGAACTACGGAGCACAGCGCAAAGATGCTGTCATCCCTGTCATTTATCCCTCCCTTTTTTTCCAGCAACCATGCCTACCTCCTGCTGCCCTCAGTTTGCGAAGTGTATTTGCATGTTTTAGCATCAGAAGTCCCAGGTTAAGTTCAAGAAATCCCCTACTTAAGTCACTGTTTATGAACATGCAGAGTTGTAAGAGCTTAACATCAGCAAAGCAAGCCATTTTCTTTCTGGCAGTTACCTCCGCAAGAGAAGCCTGTAACAGAAAAAGCTCAAATACCATAATTTGATCAGTCTACTTTAGGAGGCTCTCCATCAAAACCAAACAGGTTCTATGCAAAATACAGACAACTGAGGCAGAAGTTGTAATCTGCATTGTATTAACAATAGTGAAGGAGTCACTGTTTCCAYGTAAGCTACTAGCTTGGAATGCAAAAAATGGGAGCAACCAGGTAACTGCAAACCACATAAGCTTACTGTTATCTACTATGACATGGAAGTGTGGAGATGCTTTGATCAGCTGTAAGCTCTGTGCTATGGTCTTTCCTAGGTTACTACCASGTACTCGAAACACTTTAGAGTGTGTTATAACAGCAGAAGAGTTTAGTTAAGATCGTAACAACAGGAATCAGATAATCCATYTCCAGTACAAAAAACTATTTTTGACAGAGAAAAAAAACCAAAGTGCCACATTTATGCTTTTTTGCACCATTTCATATTTCCAACAAAACAAGTAATTATTTATATTTTATTAGCCACAACAGGTCATCAGCTTGCATTACATTGACACAGATTGGAGGTTCAGACATGCCAGCAACCTGCCAAGAGAAGAGAGATCAAACATAGCAAGTCTTGCACAGTGGTACTAGTAACTGAGCATCCCCCTTCCTCAAGCCCAAACAATTTCAATTATGAGCAGGCAAATTTCAGCAAACCCAGGAAGGAAATGACTGATGTCCCTTTATCATACAACAACAACGCTTAAGCTTATTGTTTTCTACCCCTTTTTGCAGACTATGAAGACGGCCCATAGGTTTTTTCAAAATGCCATTTCAGTGGAAATTTTGTATTTGAAAGTGACTCTGGAATGTTTTAACACTTGTTTGTTGCTATACAAGAACAAGTCCAATCACTTCTATATGAGCCTTGCATATTCATTCAGGTGTGCAATATATACAGTTCCATTGTATGATGCTCCTTTTCTCTGTTCAAAACGAGGTTTTGCATTAATCTCTCCTTGGAATTCTCTAATACAACTAAGTCCTCAAGTACTACTTCATTATTTYAATAACCTACAAAGCAACAGTTATCCCTATTTTACTGCAAAAGAGCAGACCAGAGGCATGTAATAGTTGTAGGCAAAGCCTGATRTACCTAGCTGCAACATCCTTCGATTCCTCCTTCCTTTCTTACTCTTCCTCTCTGCATGATGTCCCTAATCCCATTTACCATGTCAGAAGAACAAAAAGAATACTGGTATCCCATACTTTCTGCATCCCTCTTTAACAACCCACTTCATTCAGAATGCCCCAAATAAGCTGATGCTATAGTTTAGCTAAGGTTTAAAATGATAAATACAAAGTTCACATGCCTGTGTTTCTTTCTCTCTCTTATTATATTGTATTATTAGCAATTTGTCCTTTGTCACTCTCTCTTCCTGGGCTGGCATTGAATCATTTTGGTCCTGGAAAAAAAACAGCCACTTACCATTTACTTATCTGCCACAGCAGGAGTTTTCTTTTTAGGTCTAAGCTTGAAATACAAGACGAGCATTGCAATGCTTGTGTATGTTGCTATTACATACTGGAAAACATAAAAGTTAAGTTTATTTTCATTCTAAAACCCAGAAAACACCATTATACTGGACTACAAAAGTTAATATACATAATACATACATTCCTCCTGCCTGTGATGGTATAGGAATTGAAGTACTTCTGAAATCCCGTGAACTGGTGTTGAGATCCCGAGTCATGGCCAGCCATGGTTGCTTGTCCTAACAAGCAATACAGGACAGTTAACAAGTTTTACAGTCAGTTGGACAGGATCAATAGAAAAAAATCACACTAATCTCTACACTGAACCTTACACTTCCGTTGTCAGCTATTAAATCTGCTTTCAGGACATTCAACAGACAGTGGATATACATAAGGAGCAGGCACATTCAGAGCACTGTATCATCTGTTTTGTGCCTTAAGAGCAGACAAGGAAATGAGGGGTTCTGAAGGGAAGAACATTTATGATTTTCAGCATTCATTCAACCGAATTTAAACAGGGGGAAAAAAAAGTCAATCTGATGGTGATGACAAAAGGGAAAATTCCTGAAAGCGCTTATAAAGAAGAGACCTGCCAGCCCTGCCTACACAGCCATTCAACACAGGCAAATTTCTACCAGTTGTTCAGGAATCTGCATTACTGAATTAAGATAAATCTTCACTAGTTCAGCTAAGAAACAGCTTCAATTACATACCTAAAAACTTGGTGACAAGATTCAGACTAGACCACTACTGTGTTTTGTGATTCAAAATGCCGCTTTACAACTTTCATGCCATATTAGAGTGCAAGTGTTGTTAACAAGAACTGCCCTGCTCTCAGYTGCACATTTCTATTGCATCTTACTTGCCCACCCTAGTACTCACAGATCTAGATAAAAATATACTTTTTTTTCCCCAGTTAGTTTTTCAGCTAGATCAGCAAGTTACTTGAGCCAGCTACAAAGCCTCAGAAGTGCTTTCACAGGAACAACAAAGACACTAAGTACATGAGGGCACACTTTTGTATTTTGTCTGTGTCTGGACCGAAGTTTCAGGTCTACCGTAAGAAGTTCATTAACACAAAAGCCTGGCATGGCTACAGTAGCATACTTGCAGATTCACTGAATTGTTCAGGTTGGCACCTCTGGAGATCGCATAGTCCAGCCCCAACCTGCTCAAAGCAGGGGCAGCTACAGCAGGTCACTCAGGAACATGCCCACTTAGGTTTTTAGTATCTTCAGAGATGGAGACTCCACAACTGCTCTGCGGAACCTGTTCCAGTGTTTGATCACCCTTATAATAAAAGGGATTTTCTTTTTAATGTTTAGAGATATATTTTTCTAATATTTAAGGGGATTTTATGTTTAGGACAAACATTTGTTGTTTATCTTTAACTCACCTCAAAAGAAGCACACATGCCATACGGTTACCTACCAAACCAGGCAGATGCTGTAGCCAGCAGTACCCCAGAARAGGGATACAAGAAACTGCTATAGCAGGTGCTATATTCATTAACACAGCTCTTACGCCAACCCAACCCAGTAATGTCTGGTGTATGATCAGGTAAGCATGCCTGTAACTGGACTGACTACATAATAGCTAGAAATATTAACGAAATAACTCCTCTAAACATCTGCCGTACATGACTGGGAAAGCCAAGGTCATCTTTTCTTATGCCTGACCAATGCAAAAGYCTAGAGAAGAGTCACTGCGTCCTTCCGAGGACGGCTCAGAGCCCAGACATCACAAGTGTTCTTTTTCGGAAGAGCCCGGTGCCCTTGCCAGGCGCGGCCCGTCCGCCGGCTATCCTGACACCGGGCGCCACCGGCTGCCGCGCTCGCCCCAGCCCCGCACAGAAGCCGGGCCCATCTCGCTGACGCAGACAACCGCGACCCCCGCGCTCCCTCGCCCCAGGCCACCTCCGGCCGGGGAAAGGGCCGCGGCGGCGCCTGGTACTCGGAGGGGAGCGACGCTGCGGCTGAAGGTCGCGGGCGCCCCGGGGGACAAGCCGCGGCTCGGGGCCACAGAGAGCCGCTCTCCCGCCCGGCGGCGCAGCCCTACAGGAGGGGGCGMGGGCAGGGGCCTGCGGCCGGGGCGGGCACCCTCCCCCGCGGGCGCCCAGGGGTACCTCAGCCACCGTCCCGCCGCCGCTCTCTGCCCTTCGCCAGCGCCCTCCCACAAAATGGCGGCCGCCGAGCCCTGCGCGCAGCCACCGCGATCTGCGCGGATTGGCTGCACCCCCCAGCGAGCGGGTTCTCCCCGCCCCCTGCCCTCTGGTTGGCTGAGAAGCAGTTCCGCTGCTTCCGCTTGCCCTTTCCCCCTTACCCCGCGCACTGCGTCCGGCTGGCTCGCGGCGCTGCCCGCGTGCGCCTGCCGGTCCCGCTCCTCCCTCCCGGGCTCYCCCGGCAGCGGCCCGCGGCCCGGCGGCAGCGAGTGAGGGGCTGCGGGGGGCACGAGCGGCAGCGGCTGGGGGAGGTAAGGCCCCTGCGGGCAGAGCTCCAGCCCTGCCTGGTCCAGCTGCGTGGCGTGGCCGGTGCGGCCGGCTCAGTTACCGGCCGCGGAAGGTGTCTGTGTTGCCCAGCGAGCCCTGTGATGAAGCGTGCCGTGGTGAACTTTAGTTTATGATGTGTTTTCGCGTTTAAAGTAGTTTTATATATCTAACAGACTACTTTAAATTTGACAAAATAGTGTTTCAGTGCTAATTTCTGTAGAAGTTCTGTTGGCCAAAGTAATAAATAGCATGTGAATCGTGACCTAATAGATAAGGTGGTATTTACTGATTGAAACGTAGTAAGGTTAAACATATTAGACCTTACTGCAGCCTTTCAGTACTTCAAGGGGGCTTATAAGAAAGATGGGGACAAACTTTTTAGCAGGGCCTGTTGTGACAGGGCAAAGGGGAATGGTTTTAAACTAAGMGAGGGTACACTTAGACTAGATATAAGGAAGAAATTTTTTACAATGAGAGTGGTGAAACACTGGAACATGTTGCYCAGAGAGGTGGTAGATGCCCCATCCCTGGAAACATTCAAGGTCAGGTTGAATGGGGCTCTGAGCAACCTGATCTAGTTGAAGATGTCCCTGCTCATTGCAGCAGGGYTGGRCTAGATGACCTTTAACGGTCCCTTCCAATCCCAACTATTCTATGATATCTATTATATATATATATATATGTATACACTTACAGCTTAGACGAAGATGTATCAAATGATATTAAGCTTTAAGGGTGGTATCCAAGAAGTAAAAGTGCAGACCAAGCTTACTTAGCGTTTCAGTCACAACTTCCTCCTTGATGACTGAAGCTGGTAATGTCAGCTTGCCCACTGAATGTGATAAAGATCTGTTTAGGAAACTTATGGGTAAAGCAGTTTTATGAATATCTATGTAGTGCATCTATCTGCCTTAAAAAATTAATACTTTAGTACAATTGGGCAATAGTAAAAAGCGTTAGGGATGCATGCATTTAGATGGACCATTGCAACACTTCAGTGTAGTCAAACAGAAACGAGTTTCTATTTTGTCACTGACTAACTGTAATGTAGCCRTCTGAATTCTTTCTTAGTTTGGGGGTAATTGACTCATGTCTCTTCAGTGTTTGTGAGGAACAAGTGTAACAACTGCAAGTTTAATCTCTATTTTGTCGTTTGTCCTATAGAAGTGCAAGCATGGCATCCATGGAAGAAAACTTTCCTCGAGGGGGCAYCCAGAAAAAACCTACAGAGGGAAAAGCCCCCAACCCAAAGTTAGAGCGGGACAATTTGTTTGATGTATGTTGTTTGCGTGTTCTCAATTAACTCTTCTCAGAGCTCTCCCACTGTYAGAATATGACCCGTGATTCTTCCCAGCCCTTACTTCTATAGTAAACTATACATGGGACTTCCAGAAAGAGATAACTGCTGACATGCACCTTTCTTCTGATCTGTTAAAGATCCCTGATGTATGTTGAATGTGATGACAGAAAAAGTTCAACCAAAATTATGGATGGGGGTTTAGCTTTTAAACTTTCCCCAAGCATCTTGTCCTGATGTTAATGGATACATGCTAAGTTTGGTCTTTCTTCTTCTGTTTAGTGGAGTGTGGTGCAGATCACTTGCGCTGCTCTTTTCCATTCCCAAGATTCACAGTTTTATAAATGATCAGCCTCTGCCCAAAAGGAGATATTTTGGAAGACTTGCATGTAGACATATAGCAGTTAGCAAGGTCACTCTCTTTTTTTTTCTCCAATCCTAGTGWTTTCTTCTAATTTTATTCCTGGCAGCGGCATTCTGCCTTAGTGCAAAGTTTGTCTCTTTTTCCACTTTTGTTTTTTTCATCTATGCTTATAATCTGCTTTAGGTTCACCATGAAGAACAATCTCAGAAAAGAAAAAGAAGCCAAAGGGATCAAGGAAAGCAGAAAAAGTTCAAGGCAGATAAAATAGCTGCTGCTAAAGACAATGTTGTCAATATTGAACCACTCACAATTGAGGTTTGTGGATAAATGTTTGTTGTGTGCATCTCTCTTCTGGGCTGTCTAAAAATGGCATTTCTTCCTCACTAAACCTTTAAAATACATCAGTGATTCAGGACACAAGTGTGTTTACCAYCCTGTTATCACTGACTTGCCAAGATACCCACCGTATGCTATTCTTCCTGCTTTCCCAGGCACTCTGTGAGGGGATGCTACTCCTTGGTTGTATAAAAGAGGTCAGTGACTACGAGCTAGTCATCAGCTTGCCCAATGGACTTTCAGGATTTGTGCCAGTCACACAGATCAGCGATGCCTACAGCAAAATGCTGAGCAAGCAGGTGGCCCAAGGAGAACTCCTGGAGGTGAGACCTTGGATTGGGGCTGTGATTTGTGCCTGGGAGCTAGGGAGTATTAATAATACCTCAGAACCAACCCTGARGCCTTGCTTAGGAGCTTGGTTTCTGGTGTCTCACAGTTGACTTGAATTTGATTGCTTGCAGTGCCTTAGCCTTGGCTGAATAGTCCTTGAACTTCATAGACAGCCTGTTKAACATGAAGAGATTTGTGCTGCCTATCTGCTGCTGAAGCTAAATACTGATCCCTGGCTGTAGGCAAGGGTGGGAGGAAGTTAGGGAAGTGGTTGGAAGATGATGTGAGGGCATGGGAGTTAGCATGGTCCTTGCAATTTCATTGTGTGTTGCTGCATGCAACGTGCTGCTGCATAGTGCTAACGTAGGCTGACCTTGGTTTGGAACTGGCTTTTCCAAGCAAACTTTGGGATTTCCTGATAATGATGATTGCTAGAAAGAATGAGAATGGAGTAGTCTGTTAYCCTGTCTCTCTGGTGTCAGCGCTCCATAAATTTTTCCAAGGTGGTGTGGAATGTGGTATCTGCCAGCTGTGCTAGCCTTTTGGTTGTAGTGGTTTTCCCTGCTGAAGATGGAGGTGAGGTTAGGGTCACTGTTGGCTCTGTAGACATGCTTTCTCAGCTGCAACCTCCTGACTCTGGCCCACACAGTATTCCTTTTTAAGCAAAGCCTGCTAGACTTGCCAACATCATGTAATGTCATCCCTGCCTCTGTATTGAGATCCTGGTGTTTGTGGCATTTCCCGTCTTTTATTGTAGTGTTGACAAAGAAAGAGAGAAACAGGACTTTCCTATGGGATTTTGATTTCAAGAGCTACTTCAGTAATAAATTCTGGCTGCCTTATATTATTTAATATTGTAAAATTTGTGTGTTTCTCTCTCGATCGTCTCGCTGGGCAGGACTTGCATTCTCTCTCAGACATGTATTCTCCAGGGACACTGGTCAGGTGCGTTGTAACCAGTGTTGAGAAAAGTGCTGACGGACGTCGGAGTATCAAATTATCGATCGACCCCAAGAAGGTCAATAAGGGTCTGAATGCTTCAGCACTTGCATCAGGCATGGTACGTGTTCTGGGTCTGTCACAGCCTTTTAGGCTTTGGAGGTGCTTCTTGCACAGTGCGTGGGAGAATATTTCAGTTTGCCTTGCGTGGGATCAGAGCAGAACGTGGAGCTGCTCCCACCATGGAAGAGACCTGGGAGAAGAGGGCARTATTGGGTCTTGGTTCCAGGTTGTCACTCATGAAATTCATTCACCTGATTCTGTTTCAACATGGACAAGTTATTTAATGACTTATTTCTGAGTAGGTTTCTTTGTTATTTATGCAGAGAATAATATTTAACCTGCTTTGCAGAGGTGCTTAGTTGTTTAGGTTTTGTGTTTCCCGCTGTATGGTTGCAGGCATGTGCCTGCAATTAGAGCACCTGCTATTTTTGAGCATCCCACTTTTTTTCCCTACTGGTTTGTGAACTCCATACGTGCATAGTTGGATAAGTGTGGAGTTGAGACCCCATTGCCAGATGAGCTCTGTAATAAGAAAGAATGTAGTGTTCTTTCTGCTGCTCTAGAAACCTCAGCTCTCTGTCCTCATGAAACAATTGAGTATTTGAGTGGGGAATCTCTTACCAGATGTGCATTCTTTGAAGACCCAGCTGTTTCATCATGTTACTGAATTGCAGTGCTTCCCTCCCAACAGCTGCTCTCTGGCTTTGTGTCTAGTGTGGAAGACCATGGCTACCTCATTGATATTGGAGTCAGTGGGACTCATGCTTTCCTGCCTCGTCAGAAAGCCCAAAATTACATCAAAGCAGTCAAAAGAGGTAAGAAGTAGTGCAGGAGGAGCTGCTGGGGTTAAAATGTAGGTGGGGAATGACAGGGATTAAAGCTTGTTATATCTGTGGTGTTAGTGAACCTCAATGAGATTGGGTCAAGGTGGAGTCTTTGCGAGTTGCTGGAAACAGCAGTTTTGTGGCTGGTCTGCAACAAGCTTTCGGGTTTCAGCCTGTTTTTTGACAGGCTATGCTACTGTTCCAAGCCCATCCCATCCATTCTGGCAGTAGAATTCACTTATATTGAGAGGAGTTCTAACTTCCTAAAATAGAGGGAACTCTGAAAAAGCTTTGGAAGGAATGGAAGGGAATCCCTGAGTGTTCCTGGTGGAGGTTTTATGCTGTGACTTATATTTGTAGGGCCTGACTTGAAAATAGGCCAGAACCTGAACTGTGTCATTGYGGAAGTAAAGAATGAGGGAAGAGTGGTCCGTTTGTCCATTGATCGATCAGAGGTTGCTGCATCCCTTGCAACAGAGCGACAGAACTGGACCCTCTCTAATTTATTACCAGGGCTGGTGGTGAAAGCTCGAGTGCAGAAGGTAAGCTCTGGTTTGGGGTTTTTGGAGGGGCGAGGGTTGAGCCTTGCTGAAGGTAGGGAGACAGGTGAAGTAGAGATGGAAGTTTATGCCCTGGAAAATTTTGTGCTCGGGCTCAATTACTTTATAATATCAAACACTATTATTTGCTAGACACTTCCTCCACTTCATTCACCTAAGGTCTGATCTCTGTCCTGGTTGTGATGCTGTGAGTATAAAGGCTTCAGCCTGGAGTTGGTGATGAAGCTTGAAGCAGAACAGGATCCATTTTGTGCTTCTCTGGCCTTTGTGTAGGAAAAGTATTCCACAGGTTAGCAGTCATCTTCAGAGTAGACACAGCATTATTGAAAAACTAAAGGATTGTTTTTGCAAAACAATGTAGAAAGCAGAATTGTTAGCGGTTTTCCTGTCTCTTGTGATGCGCTTGTTGATTAGCACTGACAGTACCTTCATGTGAAGTGTGTGAATTGCTCCCTCTTTCTGAGCTGCATGAAAGCTGTGTGCAATTTTTTTTTTGGGCATCTTTTCCTTCCACTTTGTAGGTGGCCCCACTSGGGATCAAAGTGAGCTTTCTGTCTTCCTTCACTGGCATTGTGGATTTCATGCACATGGACCCAGAGAAATCCATGAACTATTCTCCAGATCAAGTGGTAAGGACGGTGAAGGATGGCTGGAGTTGGTATGTTGCTTGCAACRTCTCTTATCTTCTCCAACATTTCAGTGGAATATCTCTGAAATCTTACTGATGATAGCTGACTCTCATCTTTTATTTGCGTTACTGTCATGGCTGCTTTAGGGCTTTAAAGAGCAAAGCCATTCCTGGGGTAACGGAAGACTTATTTGGGAAGCACAAAAGACTTGCAAGTGATAGAAAATTTCTTGTGCAGTTATGTACCAGACCAGCCCCAGACCAGCCCTTAAACAACAGACAAAAGCAAAAATCCCTCATCAGTGAAGCTGTTAGAAGTGAAATGATATCTTAGTAGCAATATTGGGAAGTGCTTGTACATGGATAGTGTTCAGGTACCAAGCATAATGTCTAAAAAYATGAGCAATGTGCCTTTCAGCTCTTTTGTTTACAAACTTGTATTTAATGAACATATTATCTTCTCCCAGATGAAAGCTTGCATTCTCTCTGTCCACCCCACCTCCAAGGTGGTGCGGCTTACTCTACGGCAGGCCTTCCTCCACCCTGGGGGAWCCCCAAACCAGCTCTCCAATGATCGCATGGGGGCAGTGGTGGAAGATTCAACAGTGAAAGCTTTCTACAAGCAGTTTGGTGCYGTCTTTGAGCTTGATGATGGCACTCTTGCATTTGCACGGGTAAGTACCAGGGCGGTGAGGGAAGTCCTCCATAGCTATCTTTGCCTCCTGGGGAAGGAGGCTAGGACAAGGTTTTATCTTCTACCTTTATGTACTTTGTGAGACAAATACAACAAAATTAGAACAAYGTGGAAGGTGTTTGCCAAATCATACCTCCCCTTGTTTGGGTTGGAATGTAGGAGGGTTGTTGAGGAAGAACTGGTGAAACCTGCTGCATAGAGCAAGTGTGTTAGAGGAACGATTTGGTCAGATGCTACCACTTCAACCTAAGGTCTGTATCAGTGCTTCCATTTTCCAAACACTAAATTGTAATTTGTTTTTTCTAGTTGAAACATCTTTCAAAAACCAGAAAATCCTTTAAACCTGGGGCATTTAAGACAGGATGCAAACATAAATGTCGGATCATTGACTACAGCCTGATGGATGAGATGTGTATTGTATCTCTGAAGTAGTAAGTTTCATAGACTCTTCCAGGAAATGGGTTGGGGGATTAGAAGGGTTTGGTCGAGAGTGGAAARTACCACATTGGTTTGCTGGACTGGAACTTGCCGTTTGGGGTTTTTGGCTTGTGTCTCTGTTGTCTCACATAAGGTTGTCTGGACACCTCGCGCATCCTCCCCATATTATAGGGAGTTGGGACACCATCAATATAGTTGGTGGGCTTAGGCACAGGGAGGCTAGATTAATTCTGCTGAGATCATGTCAGAAGACTGTGGCTGAAGAGAAAATTGAACCTTTATCTTCCAAGTCCCAGCCCATTTTGCTTCTCCCTCTTAGTGTTACCATCTATGTGGCTTTAAGCAATGCAGATGATGGGTACCCCACCATGGGACTGGTGGCCATAACTGTGTGGCTGTCACCTGGAATGGAGTCTGGTGAACCTCCCTGAGCTTGTATGTCCAGAGAGCTGTTTTGGGAGGTGGGTCAGTTGGAGTAAAACAGAACTCTGAAGTTGTAGAGCACTGGGGGGTGTGTGGGATAATGGATATTTGGGACAAGGCAAAGATCCTGGATTTCCTTCAAGTTGACTGATTGGTCATCTCTTGCTGTGTCTCTTAGTCAGATTATTGAAGCACGGTTTCTGCAATACCAAGATATCCACACAGGGGATGTGGTGCAGGTGAGCTTCTGAAGGACTGACACAGTACTGGGTGGCCRTTATGCTTAGAATGGTGATCTAGCTAATGTGCATTTCCGCTGCTTAATATGTATATTCAACTTCTGATCCAGACTAGTGAGATCAAAGTGAGGAGAAAAACCTCTCCATGCAGGACTCGATTAATGGAATGCGATACTTTTCTTTCCCCATTTTGTCAGGTTTTCATTCATGATGCTGCCAAGGCAATAAAATTTTAGCCGCAGTCAGTCATTTATTTATGGCCATGAATACATTTTTAGAAAGATGAGTGAAAGAAACTAAAACTTGCCTTGCACTCAAAGTAAAAGTTCATGTGTGGACCATCATAATCAGCTGATGGGCAGAAAGTTACTCAGTTACGATCATTCTTGTGTCAGAATCATGACTGTATTGGATATGTCTCCGGAAACAATTCTAGTTTGCCAATCAGGATTTTGCAGAAGTAGCCTATGCTTAAGGAAAAGAGGCTGTGAAACAACTTCGTGTAATGTGTAAAAGTTAATGGGTCAGATTGGTTGGGTGGAGTGTGGGTTGGACTAAGATTTTATTTTTTGGAGAGTGATTAGATTTGGTGATAATAGGTGGTGCAATGTCTTGTCTGTTCCCTACCTGTGCATGGTCTGCTTTTCATGCTGAATTTACTGATCCTTTTCCCTATTTTGGGTTCTAGGGCAAAGTGTTCGCACTGAAACCCATTGGGATGCAGGTGAAAGTGACTGATGGGATTAAAGGGCTTGTGCCATCCATGCATCTCGCTGATGTGATCCTGAAGCAGCCCGAGAAGAAGTACAGTATAGGAGATGAAGTCAGGTGTCGGGTGAGAGCTGCCAGGCAGGGTCTTCAGCTGCTTTGCACTCTTTTGTTCTGAGTATTTAGCAACTGGATTGATCAGACAATGGGAGACATGCTTTTTGAACCTTCTTGTACTCCATTCTTGTAGGTGCTAGAGTGCAGTCCTGCAGGAAGGAAGCTGATCCTTACTCTAAAGAAAAGTCTTGTCCAATCAAAGCTTCCAGTCCTCTCCAATTATGAAGATGCAAAACCAGGTCTGATCACACATGGCTTTGTGGTGTGTGCGAGGGAGTTTGGCTGCATTGTGAAGTTCTATAATGATGTCAAAGGTCTGGTACCCAAGAATGAGCTGAGCCCGGAACCCATATCTTGTCCAGATAAAGTCTTCCATGAAGGCCAGGTAATTAATGTACCTATGCCRTGCCTTGTGTTTGAATGCAAAAGAGAAATCTGCAGTTGAGTTGGCTCCAACATGTGTTTTCCCCTGGAGGAACCAGCTGCACCAAGAGATGTTCATGTCCTTTCACTTTAAGTAATAGTCATGCTCCATTTAAACAGATCAGGCTATGAAAGGGGCCGCTCTTTTTTGAGTATTTCACAGAGCTGTCTTTGTTTCTAGGCTCTCTCTGCTCTGATGTGCAGGAGACATCATGGTATGTGATGTAGGGACTACACTTGGTTGAGTTACTGAGATCTTAGTAGAAGTTTGGGGTTCTAGGCTGCAGTTTCTTCTAAGGAAGTTAAAACTCTTACCTACAGAATCAGAAGGATGAGGTTTTCTGCCTCTGCATTGTTTTTATTTTCCTGTTTGTTTCAAATGCTGCACATCTTGAAACAGGCACTCTGGGAACCACGCTGTTCACCAGGTTCTGGTCTTTGTTATGGGTAAGCTTATAGAGATCTCAGCCCTCTGTTATTTTGTATGATGCTTTTGTTTGTCTTTAATCCTGCTGGTTTTGGCTGGCTAAGGAGAAGAGTAATTTTCTAGTCAACATTTCTRACTGCAAATCTGGAGATCTGAATTTTATTCTCAACTCTGCTACACACTTGCCACATACAGGTCATTTAACGATTATGTACTTCCGTTTTCCATATGAGTGATCAGACAGACATTTGTCTCTGTTTGAACCTGTTAAGTTATAGTCACTGGCCTGCTGTCCTAGGTKTGAGAGAAGAGTGTACTGTGTATGCATTTCCCTGTCTCATTTTGTAGGTGGTAGCACACTGAGGAGGAGGGTCAACTGAATTAAACTTTCGTTTTATCTTTTTTGCTGCAGGTTGTTAAAGTAATGGTCTTAAAATGTGAGCCCCAGCAGGAAAGACTCTTGTTGTCCTTCAGGTTATCAAGCAAGCCTGCCCCTGAGGACAAAAAGGAATGTACTCCAAAGAAGAAACAGGAAGTGAAATATCAAATAGGAGAGGTATTGAATTCAATGACTGCTCCCTTTTTTGCCTTTTCCTATTTGTTTTCCAAACAATTTGGTATCACTTTGAACAATTTTGCTTCAAGAAAAGCTGTTGGTGGTCAGGAACTAGCATTAGATGTGCATTTCTTATTGTGTGGTTGGCCTCCTGGATCAAAAACAGGATCTCTCTTGTCAGAGGTCAGGATAAAGGAGTTCCAGGACAGTCCTTCTGGAGGTACCAATTACTGCTCCTACTCCTAGGTGGAGTCCTCTTTCTTCTGGATGCTGCTGATGTTCTCACTCCAAAAGCAGCTGGTTTTGCTCCCTGGAAAAAGACAACTTCAGAGAAATGTTTTRAAATGCTTCCCTGTTGTCTTTGGAATGAACACGGTTTCCAACACCCTGCAGATATTGCTAATGCAGGAACAGGACAGTTCTAATCTTTAAATTATTCCCTTCGCCCTTCAAATAGGAAGTCACAACCAAGAGAATGTCTCTAGCTCTTGATTTCTCTGGGAGCTGAGAATTACTTTTATTTTACTATGAGTGTTGGCGTGCTTTTTAGGCTCAGCCCTGTTGATGTGAGATGTTCTCATATATAGCTGGGAGGCCATGTCAGAGCCCCTGCAGCACAGCATTTGGTACCCTGTGCCTCAAAAGGGATGACTTCAAAGACACTTGGGGTTTTATATCACTGTATTTGTTCTCTTTTCAGATGGTTGATGTSAAAGTCTTGAAGAAGAAAGATAACGGGCTAGAGGTTTCTGTCTTAGAAGGTGAAGGCAATGTGATAGCCTCGATTCCCACAGTACACCTCTCTGACTTTGTTGCTAACTGCAAGCTCCTGTGGCATTGTCTTCAAGAGGGAGATGTCCTGCCCAGAGTTATGTGCCTAAGTGACAAGGGAGAGCATATCGTATCCTTTGCCACCTCAACCAGCCAAACAAAGCAGGGGGAAGGAGATATCTGTCAGGAATCCAGAGTATCTGCAACAAAAAGAAGATACACTAGTTAGTGTGTTGAAGTGGAAGTGCCTGTCAAGCTAGTGATGCTTCAAAGAGTCATAACTTGCTTGTTTTAAAAGTGAGCCTCAGCTGCTGCTAGAATTCCCATCAGAACCAGGACTTGGTTGTGAATTGACTGATCTTCCCAACCAGCTTCTGGACTATTAATCATATCACAACCTTAGCAAAAATTTTGCTGTTTTTATACCAAAAATCAGAACTGAAATATTAGGAAGTTGACATTTCTGCAAGTGTGAAGCACTCATCTTTAATGCTGAGCAGCTTAAGAGACATCGGTTGCTAAATTTTAGTGTACGGAGATCAAGACAGGAATTGGAATTGCAGGATTTTGAGCTCCTGTACTGTTTAACCTACAAAAAGTCCCCTAGCCCAATGGTTAGCAGCACCAAGAGATTTGCTTGGCATCAGGCTCCTTTCATTCATCTTTTCCCATTTTTCCTAACTGGTTGTTCAGATCTTGAGCAGAAAGTCTGCAGTGATTTCTGCTGTACAGGAGGAGCAAGTTGTGAGAAGTTTCTCTGAAATCCAGCCTGGGATGCTGTTGACTGGTTACGTGAGGAATGTGATGCCTTTTGGAGTGTTTGTGGAGTTCCCTTTTGGTGTGACAGGACTGGCGCCCAAAGTGGTAAGCAGTGCATTCACTTCAGTAAACAGCATGTGTATAATCAGGCATACTTGAAACATGGCTTTTCGCAAAGGAACAATAACAAGGAGGGAACAGGAGGGTTGTGGATCCTGCATTTGCACAGCTTCCTGCAGTAGGGTAAAAGCYGCTTTTAGGTTTGTGTTTTAATTCACTTCCAAAATGAAACAAAGGACTTTATTGAAGTGAGATTAAGCTTCTACAAGGATTTCATGTGACTTCAGTAATTCATTTTAATTGATGGCTTTTCGTTAGTCTTTTTTARTTTCTCTTATGCATTTTCATGAAGTCTTAACTCAAACCCTTCTTCTGAACAGCACTGCAGGTGGTTGATAGTTAGCAGCTGTGCTCAGTAACCCTTGCCCCTTTGTTTCCTTTGGACAGAGCATGAGTGACAAGTTTGTGACGGACACCAAGGACCACTTTGTGGTGGGACAGACTGTGATTGCGAAGGTGATGAGCATTGATGAGGAGAAGCAGCGTGTGCTCCTCAATCTGAAGGTGTCAGAGTGCAGCTCAGGCGATTCTGCTGCAGAGAGCTTTGCCCTGCTGAATCAGTATTTCAAGGAGGTGAAGGAAATCAGGAACTTGTTGAGAAGAAGAGGTAAAAGATTGCACGTGTTCTGCTAAAGGGGATCATATAACAAAAAAGGGGCTCCAGAGGAACAAAAAGGGAAAACCATTTTCTTTTAAGCAAAAGAAGAGGTCAGTTCAAGCAAAGACTTGRCTTCCAAGAGAGCTTATTAGAAGAATGTGTGTGCACTGTCTGCCATTGACAAGAAGGCTTTTTGGAACTACAGCTGGAACAAGCCAAAGAAGCTGCTCTTTTCAATGAAGTCTGCTAGGCCTTTTACATTGATTTCGGGTTGAAGCTTAGAGAATTAAAAATAATGGTATAAATAGACGAACTGTGAGGTCCATATACCAAAAGAGGAAGGGAGATACAAGGGTACAAAAGGATGGGTTCCTTGAAGGGCCTGTGAAGGTGAAAATAAGAAAGGCCATGGTGAGATTGGATGTACTGTGGACAAAAGCCTTTCTCCAGCCTTGGAGACACTTTTTCGGTGTGAATATTTGTAATTGCTTTAYGAACCAATCTAAAACTTAATTGACTGAGACATGTGGCAGTATTTTTAATTTAATTACATGTCACATGAAGCATTGTCTCTATCTGTTTGTTTTGAATCTGGCAATGATTAATTTTCAGTACTCTCTGCTCTTGTATTTTAAGAGCCTTAGTCTGCAGACCTGATTTGTCTGATCAGTAAATAGATGTTAAACTCCAAAGAGCTTACAGATGTAAGGGATATTGGGCCAAGCTGTGAAACCTCTCTAATGTGCCAACAGAGGTGTAAGCGTATGGTTTTCCTGTTGTGTTTTTTTTTTTTTTTTTTTTTTAAATGGAAGAAGGACTCGTGGAAGTCCAGAAGGAGTTTATTTCTATGTGCCTGAGTGAATTGCCACAAAGCACCAGTGAAGCAAAACAGGCTGCCCAAACCTGAATTTCCCCAAATGCTTGAAAAGAGAATAGTGATAAGCAATGTGGGAGGCTCTCATTGGGTGCAAACTGATGTATTAGAAACAGCCCCTGCTAATTACTTAGTTTAGGAAAAACAGCACTGGTGSCTGGATACTAGGGTGATAGGCACATAAGAATCAGAATGCACATCATGTTAGTTTTCTGAACTCAAAAGTGATGGAAGGACAGAAGACAACTGGAAGTGGCCTGAGTCAGTGCATCAGTGTCACCTGCTGTGACATTAGAAAGGCTGGGCAAGTTAGCTGTCCGATGGTAAAGCCGTGATCTTTTTTCCCTTTGTGCTTTCTAAAGAAAAGCACATCTGTTTAAAGTGAATGATGCTTTTGGAGGGTTAAAATAATAAAGAAGGCGGCTTTGATTTAAGAAGAATTTCCTTACTTGCCTATTATACACTGGAGGCAGCAGGYGCTCTTACTGTGTTTAAGCCAATAGGACTAGCTTTGTCCATCAGAATAAGAGGAATCATTGACAAGAGTAACGATGTATTATTTATATGCATACTGTATTTGCTGGTAACTCATAACTGATGAGAAATTACTTTTTTTACCTTCATCTAACAGTGCTTTTTTAACCATGATGGTGAAGGACATTAGCATTATTTTTTACTGGCAGTCAAGAACTGCTCCTACTATTCTTATGGTACAGAAATCTGTATTGTGCATGCTGTGATCATCAAGTTGTTTTTTATTGTTGATATTTGTGCATGGGATGCCTGATTATCACAGAGGGATTTTTTCAACCGCCCTGAGCCTTAGGCAGGATCTGCTTAACTAGCAAGTACAAGGATAATTATGCTGGTACTCAAGTGCTTGTGACAACCCAAACCTAGTACTCACACGAGGCTGAGTTTGTACAAATAGATTTGCYTACTTGTATTACAGGTTTGCTGAACGAGTCCTGCAGCAAAGGTTTTCTCACATGCTGTTTTTCTAGTGTTAGGAATAATGGATATATTGCAGTTTATTTTTATCAAATTCTAACTTTGCCTTTTTAGATTCTTTTTATATCCAGTAGCGTTTAGTGTTTTGTTTCCTACAATTGTGAAGTGACATGTCTGCTTTGTGTTTTTGGTATTGATCTATTTTGCTTTCACCTTTTTCTATATGCAATGCTGTGTGCCAGTGTTTCTATAACAATTGGAAAATGTTTTCTCCAAAGTTATGAGATCCTTAAGTGTTTCTACTTTGATTAAACCTTAGAATTTACTTTGTATTTCTACAGATTCAGGAGCCTAAACTTGGTTTTCCATTATGAAGGTGGATATAAATGCTTGTTCGTGCACTCTTGAGCAAATGTGAAAGCTGTCTTTGTTTTGCAAAGAAACAACATAGGTAAMACTGACTTCCCACTTTTTCTTCCCTTTATTTAGGGGAGCCCAGCATGGCCCAAGGCCTTTGTGAGTTGATGCCTGGGAAGGAGCTGCAGCTGGTCATGCAGGGTGTGAAGGAGGATGGCTCAGCACTGTTCAGTGGCAGCTGTGTCAAAGGCTTGACTGTAACAGCCACTTGTTACCATTTGGGAGGTGAGGGTCTTGTCTTTGCTTGCTTTGGTTTTCACTCTTGTACTTTGAAGTCTCTGTCCTGAAATGAATTCTGCTGATGAGGAACTAACATGGGAGGAGTCTGATCAGAGTAGGGATGGGCTTGAAGAGTAGTTTAGTTTCCTAATGTGTTGACGATCCATTTGCATGATTCGGAACACATCACTTAAACCTACCTGTGCATCTGTTACCCCATCTGTAAACCAGACCTAATCCTGCCTCATCTCTATGGCATCTTGTAAGGTCTAGTTTGTGCTCTGAGATCCTTAGTTGAAGCATACTCTATATAGACAAAATATTAATGCAAGCTCCAGCTTTCTCATTTATTTTTTTTCTTCTCACTTTAGAAATATGTTCCTTGGAGTATGCTATATCTGAAATTGCTGTTAATTTTTCTTTTAAATCAGCGTGACTTTAAAACAGGACTGCAATTTCAGTACTTCACAATTCAAAAATTAAAGGAGAAAAGTGCTGTATTATGCAGAACCAAATAAGTACATTCAGAGATAATGAATAAACCAATGAAACCAGTATAAGCTTCTAACTTCAGCAGGAATAATATCCCAGCAGTTCTGTGTTCAGAAGAGTTTCTGTTTCCTCAGCAACAGATAGACTGATGATGGTTTTGTGCAACTGTTAGCATACTTTTTTCAAAACCTATATTACCTTGAATTTGTGTTTAATCAGCCTTGTCTGCGTTATTTAAGAGTTGCATCTTCATAAAATCAATTTAGTTCTTCCATGAAAGCATCAGACACTTTATCCAAATAAAAAGCCCGCTTTTTTTTTTCCTCCTTGCCATTAATGTTGGAGGAATCTGTTCTTTTCTTAGAGACTTATTATACATTTGGTACTAAGTTGACTTTGTTACAGTAACTTAAGTTACAATTAGTAATTAAGAAGTCTTTTTATCACTATGGTCTTCAGGAATTAAACTGAACCACAGGCAACCCTTCTTATCTGTCATGTGCCACTAGCTCAGTTGCTCAAAATTCTTCACTGTCATCAGGAGATAATCTCCTTCTTCTCATTTGTAGACAAAAATATTGTTCCTGGTGATAAAACCAAGGCATTGGTTCTTCATGTGGATGCCCTCACATCSAAGGTGTATGTTTCTCTTCGGGAAGAACTGTTAAAACAAAGAGCCAAGCAAGTATGTGTTCAGTGTTTGGATTTGTGTGTTTCTGTTCATCTAGCAAACTCTAGCCAATTAATGAATTTTGAGGGGGGTCTGTTTCCTCCTTTAGAACTGTGGGAGGTAGAGTGGAGGGAATAAAAATCTCAGCACGAGAAGTCACTATCTCCATTTCTGTCTAGCAGCTCACAGAGAACTCCCAGCACTCTGCCATCGTGCAGCACATAGCAGAAGAGTTTGCCATCGTGTCTTTGTCGGAAACAGGACAGCTGGCAGCTATCCCCATAGCCTCTCACTTCAATGACACCTTCCGCTTTGACTCAGAAAAACTGAAGGTGGGACAAACAATCTCTGCAACCTTAAAATTAGTGAAGGCGAATGACCACGGAGTCTTGTTAGCAGTACAAGGACCAGCAAAGAAGAATGTTTTTGTAAGGGTCCRGAACGAATCTGAGACAGCATTAGAAGAGACGCTTGCTGCTGTGAAACACTCACTTTCCCTGGGGGATATTGTTACTGGTACTGTTAAATCCRTCAAACCAACCCATGTCACAGTTGCTATTGATGACAAGCTCACAGGTTCAATCCATGCATCCCGGATTCTGGATGAAGTGCCCATAGGCTCTTTTCCAACGTATACTCTGAAAGCTAGACAGAAGGTGACTGCCCGAGTCATTGGAGGCAGAGATGTGAATACTCACAGGTGGGAAAACATGCTCATAATATTACTTCTTGGGGAATGCAAGGGGTGCAACAGTTATTCAGTTTGAATGATCTAGGATGCTCCCTCTGTCACCAGATACTGTTACAGCTGTACTTGCTGAGTTGCTGAGGCCTGAGGAAATCTGCTGTTACATTTTATCTGAGATCCAGGTTTCATTGAATGAGCTCTCTACCTGTGTCACTGTATTTATCTTGTGTATAGATTGCAAGAAAAAAAGACGTCTAAACTCTTAAAGTCCAGTGGAAGTCTTAAATGCAAGCAGGATTTGGCCCCAGGGGCTAAATTTGSCAGAGTATTTTGCATACCTAAATTGCCACTGAAATAGTACTAAGAAGAACTGGAACTGGAAGGCTTTGGTAGTTTTAGAGGGCTTACAGCTATTTTTTTTGCCAGTGCAGAGGAATTACAGGTGGGTGACTGGGCCTGGGGAGATGATGAGAAATTTTGATCCTTTTCCTGTTCTTTAGGTACCTGCCCATCACCCATCCACACTTCACACGGTCCATTCCAGAGCTCAGCATTCGACCAAGGTAAGTGTTGGCCTCTGTGCGGTCTGCAGATGCTTCACAGACCTTGTATCCTTGTAGGTTCCCTCCCTTGTTCCTCCCATTTGTGAAGGAGCTGGCCATGAGCAAGGACCTCCACATATATGCAGTGTGGCAAGGCCTCTTACTCTCTCTTTCACACTAACTTGCGTCTGGGAGCTGTGTTAAACGTCACAGTGCTCTCCTAGCACATGATTTCCTTTGAATGTCCTTTTGGCTTTAGGTTCTGCCAGTCTGGCCTCTGGCATGTCCATTCATGTCAGAAGGATTCCCTCTTAAGCCCAGGGAAGAATTAATTCCCTGCAGAAGGATGCAGCTGGGGAGGGGATGGGGATGAATGTCACGAAGGCACTGTCACAGTAGTACTGTCTCACCATAATCTCCTGGGTTTCTAACTCCTATCTTCATCATAAGGACCAAAGTCATCTTACTGATGTCCTCTTTCTTTGTTTGCAAACAGCGAAATAGAAGGGAAAGTCACAGCAATGCTGAACGTTAAAGAAGACAGTGCCCTCAAGAAACTTGGACTCTACAATGTTGGACAGACAGTCACCTGTTTTGTGAAAAAGGTGAGGTC
Source organism: Oceanodroma leucorhoa (assembly GCA_030449065.1). NCBI lineage: Eukaryota > Metazoa > Chordata > Aves > Procellariiformes > Oceanodroma > Oceanodroma leucorhoa. The sequence goes on from JASVER010000017.1 coordinate 627,536, forward strand.
AGAGTCTTCCTAAGAAGTATGCTGGGGGAGGCAGCAAGTGGGGGTGACCTCAGGGGCCTTAGTTCAGACCTAAACACTGACACTACTGTGGTCTTCATTAACTGTGAGAGTGGCCCATGCAAAGTGCAGTGTCTTACCGGGAGAGTAGGAGAAGGAAGTCACATTTTCTATACTTGACAGAGTCGAGCTGACTCACCCTCTTCGACATGCCTGTTTGTTGCCAGTAGATGCTTCCCACCCTGCACTCTAGCAAAATGGTCTTTGAGAAATTGCGTATGCCACCAGCACAAAGTACGCTCACTGCTGATCCCCTGTGTGCACTTGCCTGTGAACCAAGTGAACCACAGCAGCGTTATGCTTGTAAGAGTAGAAGCCAAATCACCATGTTTGTTTGGTGCAAGAGCCAAGGCTGGAGCAGTTCTTTCTAACCTTAAAAATTAGCGAGTCCACCAGGGAAGGGTTTTTTCCCCAAGGTCTCATGCTGCCTTCTCTGGTTATTTGGTGTCTTCTCAGTACAACATCCTCAAAAATTGGCTGGAGGTAGAAGTCGCCCCTGACATTCGAGGAAGAGTTCCTCATCTGCTGCTGTCTCTGAACACCAAGGTAAGAGGCCATTACAGATAAGCTACGCAAATTTTTTTTCCATGCACATGGCTGCATGTAATGACTGCAGACACTTCTGACATCCAYGTGAACTCATAATCCAGTGCTCTGCCCTTTAGGCATCACTGCCCCTCACTGACAAGCAAGTACTATGCCTGTAGCTAGTTTGGCTCACGATAGCAGAGCCATTGAAGCAATGCTGAGCTATCAGTCAAGTGTACTCATCAAAGATGTGTATAGAAAGTGTAAAGCTTCATAGGAGAAACACYGGTCAGAGTTGTGCAAAGCTCCTTTTCTGGTAATAAGTGGAAATTTGTCTTTTCTTTCAGGTTTTAAAACATCCAGAAAAGAGCTTCAAAAATGGCCAGGCAATATCAGCTACAGTGACTGGAACAGATGTCACCGAAACAAACCTCTGCTTGTCACTCACAGGTATTGTGAAGCCTTAACAGCAGGACCCCACCGCATATGATGCTTTACTCAGAGGTGGGCCTGCACTGACCCCTCAGGTGAAGATGTTACACCCCAGAGCCAAGCTGTACCTACCTGTAGAACAGAACTAACCCCCAGGGCCTTGACCCAGATGTAGCAGCATGCAAGGCAAGAGAGATCAGACCTTTAGCCTAAAGAATCACTTTCCTACTGTCTCAGACTGAAGCCCTTCTCTGAGCCCTTATGAACGTATTCCCTTCTGATCTCAGACGCGAGATGGTACATTTGTCAATATTTGTCAGTTATTCCGGATCCTGGATCCTGGAACTGTGCAACTAGGGGACCTTGTCTGGGCTACCAAGACAAACGTTGGTGTGAACTGAGAGAGTGCATAGACTGCACTTTACCAAATGGTGGGTTTGATATGTGACTGGGCAACTAAAATCAGCTTCGCTGACTCATTACCCCTGTTGCTTTGATTGCATACTTTTGGAGTATTACGAAGCTCTCTCCCTCCTTCACTTTTTCCAGGAATTCAGTCACTGGAGCAGGGCACYATCACTGTAGGCATGGTAACAAAGGTGACTCCACACATTGGTTTGACTGTTGCGCTGCCAGGTGGGAAGACTGGCAAAGTCAGCATCTTTCACCTGAATGATACTTACACGGAGAATCCTCTGGGTGACTTCAAAGTTGGCAAGATTGTCAGGTCAGTGATTCTCTTTCTTGTTCCCTCAAGCTGCAAGGCTTAGAAATATCCTCCTTTGGTGACAGGCTGTTTGCTGTCATAAGGTGATGCCTGACTTGTAAGGTTCAGACTGTAGCTAAGAAGTAATGCTGACTTATGACCTTATATGTGTTTGGGTGAAAGTCTTGCATTTTCCATGTAGGAAGAATCCCCTTTTCAGCTGCCTTCTTGGCAGCAAAACTGTGTTTTGAGAGTAGCTACTCTCTTAGCTAAGGTGCTGATGGGACTGAGGGAAGCCAGTTATCCCAGCTCTGCTGTGGTTCTGTGGGCTGTTTGGCAAGTCAGTTGTCTTTACATTTGTAATGCACAAGTAATTGCATTTCCCTGYTTCACAGACTTGTTGGGAATGCTGGAGAGTGCAAGAGGCCAAGTGATTCAGCTGTAACAATCTTTAAGTCTTTTGTACTAGCAATAGAGACTGGGTAAAGCAAGTAGATATGTTTCAAAAAGCCCTTTAGCTGGTTTCATGAACTGTTGTGTCACGCTGGTTTGTGTTAAACAGCAAGTGCTCCAAGGGACAGAGTGGTTTGTTTCTTCTAGAGCTTCATTCTGCTAGTGAAAATATCTATTTTCTACCTGTGGCTTTTTTTAACAGGTAAAAGAGCTTTCTGTTTTCTYCCCTTACTCTGCCATGCAGGTGTTACATCCTTTCCAATGAGAACGGCAAAATCCAGTTATCTCTCCGGCAGTCCCGGTATGTGTCGTCCCTCCAGCCTGTTGATCTCCTACTAGTGAAGAAAAGGATAGTGAAATACAGTAACTGTTGGTTTGGGCAGATCATTGTGAAGTGTTGAAAGGACAAGGACTACATTTTTTTTAAGGAATGAGAATTGTTYCTACTTCACAAAAATTTTCCTGTCTATTGGCAAATGTGGAGGTGTCTGACACTTAATGTAGAGCTGATCAAGTGGGTTTAGATTTAATTTCTGTTAATCATAGTTTCTAGACCTGACTTAACTTTTTTGTTTGTTTATTTGGGAAGAAAGGGAAAGTTCCACCATTGAATTTGCAATACAAACACATGACTTTTCAATGTTCAGCTGCATTTTAACCATTTTGATTAATTAGCAGACTTAGTCCTAAATGTMTCTTAAAACTGAGCCTCTTGCTTTGTCTTCTCTGTGGAACAAAAATGCATAAACCATGTGGAATGAASTATCTTGGAAATAAATGGGAAAAAACCCCAAGCCAATGCTGTGCAGAATTTCAGACAGCATTTTACTCTTGTCATTTTCTTAGTGTCAGAGGAAACCAGGCTGATCTGTTTTGTTTGGCTTTGTTTACAGCAACATGTCTATTCCCTAATGCTATGTATAGCTTGGCAGASATGCAGATAGTCCATTAATACATTTGAATAAACTGAAGGGTGTCTCTGATCTGGTACGTTTTCCAGAAAGTACTAGCTGTTGTTAATACTGATTTCTTTTTTTTGATATCCAGAGCAGAATGTGGATTATTCAGGTGAGTGCTTTAACTTCTAACCTCTCTTTTCTTTTAGGCTAAACCCAAAGAGCAACAGCAAAGTGGAGGATGTTGAAATAACATGTATTAAGGATGTTAAAAAAGGCCAGCTAGTGAGAGGCTATGTCAAATCAATCACTCCATCAGGTGTATTCTTTGGGTGAGTAGCATAAGAAAATTATTCTGGGAAATGAGGGGTCTTGGAGAACTTATTTTGAATGTACAATTCTGGAATCTTGTTTGGGGGCAGTCTCTGGTGTAATGCGATGTCACAAAATGAATCTCCTCCTGGGACTCAAGAGGTCATTGCTGCTTTCTTGAGCCTATGAAATTAAAGTAGGGAAAGTTTGTGTGACACTATGTAGAACTGGTGRTGCCACAGATATAGTCACTTGCACCTTTTTTTTTATTTATTTTCCCCCACTATGGAATACTTATTTTTGTTTTTCCTCCTCTTCTCAGCTTGTCCACATCTCTTTTGGGCCGAATCCTGTTCCAGAATGTTTCCCCTTACTTTGTACAGCAACAGTCCTTATATGAAAAGCACCTGCCTGAAGGAAAGCTGCTCACTGCCAAGGTGCTTGGGTAGGTCCAATGTTCTTTAAAAAGGTCCATGAATTAATAGAAAGGAGAGGATGGAAAGAGGGAGGATAAAACCCGGGAAGATTTGAAAGAAGTTCATATCCTTGCAGTTATTGTAAGTGCTCTGATTTTTTTTTTTTTTTTCCTCTTCTCTTCTGCTACTCCTGGTAACGCACCACAGTGTAAATGGAAAAGAAAAACATATTGAGCTTTCTCTCTTGCCCGAGGACACCGGGATGCCAAGCGTCTTGCCTGAATCCCTAGGCCTACCACGATATGATGCAGAGGAAGARAAAAGAGAGGCAGATGATAGGGAAAAGAGAGAAGAGCTTAAGCTGAAGACAAAACGGAGAAGAGGAAACTCTGAAAGTGAGCAGGTATGGATGTGATTGCGCAGGACATGCTAAAGGACTTGGTTGGCCCAAATACTGAAGGGATTAGGAAGATCCACTGGGATCAGGCTGAGGAATTATACAGAGTAGGAAAAAAAAGATTAAATTGCATTGGAGATTAGCAAAGATCAGAAACTATTCCATTTGGGTAAGAGTTAACTGAATTGGCAGCCCGATTGTGTTGCCTGTGTGGCCTGTCCTGTTGGTCTTGGCACCATACGTAGGTGATTGTGGGTTTATTCTCTGTTGTGTCTGTTACRTGATAGTGGGGGATGCTGCACCAGGGCACCACCCTCTCTCTGCTGTCAGGCTCTTTACTTTGTGATCAGAATTGCCTTTAAGATTCATCCCAGTTGTTGCCCTCCACCATCCACTCATTTCTCCTTGTTGCAGGAGGCGAAGCCAAAAAAAAGGAAGATCTGCCCAGCAGATGAAAATGACAGTGGAATTGAGGTTTATTACCGGGAGGAAGAGGATGATGACCAGGAGGAAGAGGCAGCTAAAAAGAAATCCAAGGTGAGAAGTTTGGAGGAGAGCATGAGCCTGAAATGACTTTCCAGCCCTATTGAGATGTCATCCAAGTCAAACTGACGCAATAAGTATCACTGCTGCAGATAGGAGTGACACAGACTGGTGTTTGTGTCATCTGAAAATGGCTTGAGATGGACTGAGTTTAAATTACAGCAAAGATGACCAGAGTTTAATGGTTTTGCTGGTGGGCTGTTTGCAAGTGTGAAAAGTCAATAGTACTGGCCAGAGAGAAGCCAAAAGCAAACAGCTGTTGTCTGAACTCAGTGTAAAAACGTCARATTAAAACCTGGGGCATTCCCTGTCTTCCTCCAAACAGATAAGGAAACCTGGTGAAGCTCCGAGGCTGCAGGTGTCCATGGGCTTCACCTGGGATGAGGACATGAATGCAATGGATATACCTGTGCTGAATCAGAAGGAAGAGAGCTCAGAGAGTGAGGAGGAGGAGGATCTGCAGTCGAAGGTACTGTGTACTAGTGTTGCCTGCACAGGAGACACCACATGGTGGCTCTAATGTCATGTCTCAGTATTTGCATGTCTGTCTGCCCCATAGCAAAGCCTTTTAACCCAAGGTAACATCTGTGACAGCTAATACAGAACTTCCTTAMCTACTCGGAGCACTGGGCTTAGCAGCAGATATCTCTGAAGCAGAGGAGAAAAGGCCCTATTTTAGCATGGCTGCATGAAAATAGGGCTTCTCATGTTGACATGCTAAAAAAATAATTATTTAGGGTCAAACAAACATTTTCATGAAAGTAAAATTTTTGTATTTTATGTCAGCTCTGTTTTTTACTTTTCTGAGTGTTGTAAATTTACAGGAAAACCTGGAGATTAAAAACCTTTTCAAATTATAGTCCTCTTATTTAGAAAAACACCAAAAATTATTCTTTTATGCTGTAATTTTTTAGAAGAGTTTTCCAGTGTGAGCAATTCAGCAAAATCAGAAACAAGCTCATGAATTGCTTTCATGTTTGCTCTTCAGGATTTCCTCTGTCCCTCAAAACTCACCTCTGCAAAGGCCATGCATGGCCTATGCTTTGCTGCCCAACATATAGCTGCCTTGTGCAGAGAACTATGGCACTGTCAGTTCCCAATTTAGACCTAAGTCACCCTAGTGATGCAGCAACATACCCCAGTCTTGCACAATTTCTCCCCATGTATCCTGGATTTTTACAGAGTGCAGGGTGGTGGTGAGCACTGGCCTGGAGGGTAAAGATGGAAGAATGAGAGGGAGGGGTGACGTGTCAATCCTGCAGTTGGGGTGCAAGACTAACAAAGTATTTGGTCCCTCAATGTGTTTCATTACAAGAAATGAGATTTCATGTACTGCTGCTCTTGGAGGTGTGAACTGTGTGTGTCCGTGTGTGAAGGGGTGGAGTGCGTGTGCCATTTTCCTCCCCTCTTAAACAATTGGCCCCATCTCTTCCTGTGAAAACTGCCTAGCCTTTGACATACTGGGGTCTGTCTGTGCTTTAGCTGGGCCTGCCTATTCCAACATTAAGTGCCTGCTATTCCCCAGTTCTCCTTTTTTTCTCTTTCAGCTGAAGAAACAAACAAAGAAGGAGARGGAGCTAGAGAAGCAGAAGAAGGAGAAGGAGCTCTGCAAATTAGAGGCAGCCCTGATGGACCCCAGTCGACAGCCCCAGTCAGCAGATGACTTTGACCGCCTGGTGCTGAGCAGTCCCAACAGCTCCATCCTCTGGCTACAGTACATGGCTTTCCACCTCCAGGCTACCGAGATTGAGAAGGCCAGAGCTGTGGCAGAGAGAGCGCTTAAAACAATCTGCTTCAGGTAATAATGGGGCTCTGCCTTTCTTTGCCCTAAAGAATAAATCATGGTGGGATAGTGGTGATGGGAGAAGAGCATTGGTTGCATCATCTCTGTGTGTTGTGTATGTGTGTGGAGTGCCAGGGTCTGTTTGTGAGCTCAAAAGGATTAAATGGTGGCAATTGTCAGCTGGCCCTTTGAAGGTCTGGCCTGAGTCACCACACTTGCCCTGTTCCTGACTTGCTGCACCTCATGAGCACAGTAACTCCTCAAGGTATCACCGAGCACACAGACATACCTCTGAGCAATCAGAAAGATTTGGAAGAGCATAATGTTGTCAGTGTTGTTGTCCTTAAATCAAAACATGAAACAAACTGTGAAACTTGTTGCTCTTTCCATAGGGCTGCACCCTTGTGTATTAAATCATCTCTGTAGCATGATTAAGTATATTGTGCTTTCTTGAATCATCCTTGTGGTTTTTAATTACAAACAACAGTGATCAAAAGTTGTAGTGTGAAACAACTGCTATGCTCTATTTCTGAAGTGGTGTTTCAGTGAGCAGTATGCCACCTTCCTTTGTCCTGGAGACAGGCTACAAGCCAGTGAGTCTTTGCAGGGTCGTTTGCAAAAAGCTTAAGAAGGCTGGTAAAAGGCTAAATATTCTTGTTCACATCTGTTTTAAGGGAAGAACAGGAGAAGCTGAACGTCTGGGTAGCTCTGCTGAACTTGGAGAACATGTATGGTACTGAGGAGACACTGATGAAGGTCTTTGAGAGAGCTGTTCAATACAATGAACCTTTGAAAGTCTTCCAGCATCTGTGTGACATCTATGCCAATTCTGAGAAGTACAAGGTAAGATAGTGCAAGCAGGTCCCAGGCACTTATTCCATTCAGTCATGCCGGTAAACTGCCAATGCTAGCTGTATAATCTTCTRGCTGTCAGACATTAGGCCTATCTTGTTCCTAACTGGGATTAAKAGTTATGACTGACAGTGGACAAGGAACTATCAATACCTGCTTCTCTCTCATAAGCATTTGGAGATACCTGGGCCAAGAGTAAGAGTTTTAAATCTACAAGGCTTTATTATGAATCTGTGTGATCTAACCCAGCTCTGCCCTTCTAGCAAGCAGAAGAATTGTACCACACGATGCTGAAGCGTTTCCGTCAGGAGAAATCTGTGTGGTTGAAATACGCCTCTTTCCTCCTGAAGCAAGGCCAGACTGAGGCTACACACAGGCTTCTGGAGCGTGCTCTCAGGGCTTTGCCCACCAAAGAACGTAAGCACTCTCCTCCCTATTCATAATGGGGACCATGTGTTGACAGGTCTCCAGTAGATGGGCTGCTTTCTGATAGCTCTGCCTGTGACAATGTTTGAAGTAAGTGAAAAGTGCAAACATTGGTGCTAAACATGCTGCCCTTGACTGTAAGGGGAGGGGAGATTTCAGCCTGGTTATCAATGCTAAACCCTCCTGTAATAAAACTTGCTGTGATGGGCAAAAGCAAAGCACCCAAAGCAAAGAAGACTTTGAGTCTTACAGCCCTCTAGAAGAGTTCAGTTGGTCTAGTCCCAGGTTTGTGGGGCTGCCTGTGGATGCTGCAAGATGCATTTTGAATGTAAGAATAAACTTCTGTCCCCTGCAGAGAGCTGAAATGGGAAGTGAACTGTGACCCTTCTCTCTCCCACTCTGATCACCTTGGTCCAGAACCACTTTACAACAGAGCCTTTTGTCTCTGTGCATAAATGGTGCTGTCTCTGTGCCTGCCTCTGTTCTGTGTAATTATCACTCGTGTGTTTTTTCATAGGGAAGAGGGCTGCTATGATACCCTAACATGTCATTACTTGTTCCAGATGTGGATGTAATTTCAAGGTTTGCACAGCTGGAGTTCCGTTTTGGGGACCCAGAACATGCCAAGGCCCTCTTTGAGAGCACCCTCAACAGCTATCCCAAGCGGACAGACATCTGGTCCATCTACATGGACGTCATGATCAAACACGGCAGCCAGAAGGAAGTACGGTGAGTTGTGCTACAGCAGGCTGGGAAGGGGCAGAGTACAGTGCTTGGAGAGGTACCCTGCAGCACGAGGTTGTATAGGGCCTCCCAGAGCAGAGTGAAAGAGCATTTTTATCACCTAGAGAAAGAAAACTGGGGTGTATGGAAGGGTTTATCCTTGCCAGGACTGGGGAGACTCCAAGGAGATCCATAGGGCAGAGAAGGACTGATTTGTAAGTAGTGACCTGCATGACAGAAACTAGAGGACTTGTACTGAGGTTCACCTGTCCCTCTGGCAGGATTGCCTTATTGTATCTGAAGGGTGAGAGCAAGCCCTTGTGTATCTTGTAACATAAAAATGGAGAAACTTTTTTTATTTTCCCTTTTCTTGTCTGAGAGTTGACAAAAGGAAGTCCAGCTTCTGACACTATGGATCCAGCCACATCCACTTAATGAACGCAGGGTCAAATACAGTGGCTGGATCTTAGCTTAAATTGACCAGCAGCCTTAGAGTTCTGCAAGCAAATAGAAGGCTTCTGCTTTGAGGTTTTGGTCAGTTGTCAGGAATCTCTTTCTTCAAGCACCAGCACTTTGCAGCAGGTTGAATGGCTCCCCTGACTTTCTGCTCTTTGTTCAAAGGCAGGATACAGAGCTTGTGTAGAGTGCTGTCACCAACACAGTGATCTGAATCACTTTGGTTTCTTGCAGGGACATCTTTGAGAGGGTCATACACCTGAGCTTGGCACCAAAGAAGATGAAATTCTTCTTTAAACGCTACCTGGATTATGAGAAGAAATTTGGTACAGCAGAAAGTGTCCTGGCTGTTAAAAGAGCAGCACTTGAGTATGTGGAGACCAAGAGTTCCCTTGCTGACACCTAAGTATGGCGCAAGTAAAAGCAGAGAGACTCAGCTCTCCATGCAGTGTGGGAACTGAGAGGTGTGGAGGTCCACCGTGAGTGTCCATGGACAGTGAGTTTCTGGAGAGTATTGGTCTATAACCAAACCAAACTGGAAAGAACAAACAATCTAAGGAAAAGATTTTATAAGTGTTTGCAGTTTTGTCCAGATGTTACAAATAATCCTAATCTGTTGATGACTTTGAAGACACGTTTTTAAATATAGACTGTTTTATAACCAACACAAACATCAGCYATACGTGTTCTGCTTTCCTGGGGAAATGGTGTAGTTATGATCCACTATTTTTAAGTACAGTGATGTCTTATAAATYGATTTCTGTCTTTGTCAAGATGTCAGAGAAGATTCTTGCCTTTCGGCTGAATTAACACTTTGAAAGATTTATCTCAAGTGCCTTTGTATTCCTCGCAGTTGGCAGAGCAACGTGGAATTGTGRCATAGTTGAGGTTGGAAGGGACCTCTGGAGATCATCTGGTTCAAACCCCTGCTCAAAGCAGGGGTCAGCTAGACTAGGTTGCTCAGGATCATGTCCAGTTTGGTTTTGATTTCTCCAAGGATGGAGACCCTACAACCTCTCTGGGCAACCTGTTCCAGAGTTTGACCATGTTCACAGTAAAAAAGTGTTTTCTTATCTTTAAATGGAATTTCTTGTATTTCAGTTTGTGCCCACTTCCTCTTGTCCTGTCACTGAGCACCACGAAGAAGAGTCTGATTCCACCTTTTTTTACACCCTTGTGTCAGGTATTTATACATGTAGATAAGATCCACCTTGAGCCTTCTCTTGAAGCTGAACAGCCCCAGCTCTCTCAGCCTCTCCTTGTATGATGGATGCTCCAATCCCATAATCATTTTCCTGTCCCTCTGCTGGACTCGCTCCAGTAAGCCTGTATCTCTCCTGTACTGGGGAACCCAGTACTAGACACATTACCCCAGATGTCTCACCACTGCAGAGTAGAGGGGAGGGGTGACCTCCCTCGACCTGCTGGTAGTGYTCTTCCTAAGGCAGCCCAGGATGCTTGTGGCCTCTTCAGCTGAAAGGGCACATGCCTTTAAAGCCCACAGCATCCAGTTATGATGGATCCCATGATCACAGCCATGTCTCATAACAATTGCCAATGATTGATGACAGAAAGAATTAGTGATTTTCAGTAGTGGTCGTCCCTTAAGATAAATCAATGAAGTCAAAGAAAAAAAGTGGTTTTCTGTGCTGAAAAAAAGTCATCCCAATCTAACCTTCTGCTTGAAAAAAGCCAAGTATCTAGGATACTTAAGTAGGCTCTATCACTGGCATCGTTGGTGCCTTATGATCTGTATTCTTGTAACTCTCCAGTAAGATGTGGATGTGATCATCCACATGTTTTACAGATGAAGAACTGAAGGCAAGGGGAAAAGCAGGGTATGCAAACAGGTGTGATTATCCAATGTAGACACTAGTGAGCAGGTGCCTAGCTTTGAAATACCAAACTTGAAGAGTCTTACTCATTGTAGGTGCTATGAACTCAAAACCAGAGCTCTGCAGGACCCAGCTCTTCCGCTTCTGTGAAGGCCCAATGTTGGCAAGGCTGAATGATTGAGCATTTACTTCATTCCCAAGTCTGCTGGGATCCAGAAAGAAGTCATTTCACTTCTTGTCCCCAGGGAGAGCAGGGTGCTGTACTCAGATTTTGTATAATGCTCTTCTAGAGGCGGCGGCTGTTTGCAACATCCAGTAGCAGCTGCTGCTTTTTTTAAGAACACAGCTGCAACGATGGTGACTTTTTTTGGGGATTAATTAGTTACATAATAGAATACGTAAATAAGCATTGCAATAGAAACCAAGATCCCTTTGAGGTATTGTTTCTTCTTGACTGCTGGGACTATTATAGTCTCTACAGTAGTCAGCAGGGAAAATGAAAGACCTGTGTGTAATTCTCCATACTGGAGGAGCCTGGTTTGAACCCATCTTGCTGCTGGGAAGTGTGCCCTAACTGGCAGCCCGTAGGCTGCTCTGCGATGGGGTTGTTTTCAGCCTCTGTAGGAAAAGCAGAGAGCGTGAGAGCTCGCAGCCTGCGTGATCCGGCATGCCAGGAATACAGGCAGCTCGACTTCCCTCTTGGCGTTTCAGTGAGAAGCCTAGCCCGCTTGCTTGCGCTGGTGTAAAAAGCCACATGGGTTAACGTCCCTCACCTCAGCATCATCACTGGGGAAGGATAAGCAATGGGGTCAGCAGGGATATTTGTGAGGGTGCTGATGGGCTACAAAGTCCAGGGCTGTCTCAGCTGGGGCCGTTGTCAGGGCTGCAGAGGAGTGGAGGAAAAAAATCCCTACAATAGCAAACAAGCATTTCTGAGTGYGGTGGCTTGCTCCACTCCTTGCTGTCAGCTGTCCACTCAAACATGCCTCTCCAACAAGAGGGAGGGAAAATGGACAAGCTGGACAAGCCCCTAGCCCATCCCAGCATGTGGAAAGTGGCTCGGGTTAATGGAGAGAGAAGGGAGCTAAACAGAGCAAAAGCTGGTTTGTGCTCATGGTTTATTCTTAGGATAAACAAATCCATTCCCAAGGATTACGTGTCTTGCCCCTTTCCTTCAAAGGAGGGAAGGAAGGGGAAGGAACTGGAGTGGAGGTGGTTCAAAGGAACGACTAGGACTACCAAGGAGGGAGGCAAGGAAAGGAGAGGAAGTAAGAGGAACACGCATATGCTCATGCTGCTTTGTTTCAGCAAGTTACCTTGCATCTGCTGACCTGCGTGCGGGGGTGGCATGCGTGTCTGCATGTTCGTACCTGAAGGCCAAGGAGAAGAAATGCAAATGAACTCTTTCATCTGAAGTTAATGCAATTTCATTTAACTTGCATCTGATCGTTCCTGCAGATTAGTTGATGGTGAGGCTGGGAGCCAAGCCTTCCCACAAATGCAAGGCAAATCTGTAGAGAAGCTGAACAGGGAACCTGGGATGCCTCGCCCATTAAGCGGTGTTCCTGCCTCTTTATGCGAGGGAACACCCTCCAGCTCTTTCTTGCAAGGGGACATATTTGTAAAAAAGTTTCTAAATACATTTTCTTTCCTTTGATGCAATTGCGTATCCTGATGTACAAGATCTGTGCTATTCATTGCAAGAGTAACTAAAAATCAGTGTTGCTAACTTGTAATATGTGGTAATACTTTAAAACTTTGCATCCTGGGGTCATCTGGATAGGAGGGGATCTGAAAGTTCAATAAAAGAAAAAATAAATTCCTAGTCGTTGGGCTCAAAGAGAATGTTAAAATACGCCTTTTGTCCCCCTCTGAAAAAAAACTCAGAAGGCAGTGAAAAACAACTCATTTAATAATTTATTTCAAATCTCCTTGTGTGTAAGCCCCTCTGAGTTCTGTGGGTTTGAGTCAGTTTTTGAACAATTTCAGGCTTTTCAATAAACGGCACAGTGTAAAAGGAAGTTATACCTATAAAGAGACAGTACAAGTAGGAAAAACGAACTCCATTGTCCTGCCAACTCTTGAAACAGTGTTGGGCACGTAGGGCTGACCCTCAGGAGAAAAGGGACTGCGCAGTGCCAGAAGAGCAGCCTTGAAGCCATAGTCAGCACAGTGTCATGGTGAGGGCAGTAATTTTACACCTCTCTGGCTTTGCTTTCTCAGAGTACAGTTCAGTCTGTAAAAGAGACCATCTGCTGCAGGGACCATTTAAGGCAGTGGAAAGCGKTTAAGAAAGTTCAGTGGTAGAAGGGTAGGGAGAGGGCTGCTCTCCCCATCCAGTTCCTGCTGTCCCTCGTCACCGCAGGGCTGCAGTCCCAGTGCAGCAGATGGGTGCATGTGATCTGGTCTTCTGGCTGGCAAGCTTCTCATCCCCTTTCCCTAGAAGATGCTCCATTAATACAGCTAACTAACTATAATTATATAGTATATACACTATATATATGTGTGTATACATATATGTAAAACTAATTCTGGTTGAGATCTTGCAACTCGCAACCCAAACAAGCGGGACTCTCATCCAGTGGTTGGATGAGAAATGCCATAAGCTGCAGACAGCGGTGTGGCTTACTGTAGGTACTGCTTCCTCTGAGCCGCCACCTCGCCCGAAAGCTATTCTGCTGATGGTGCCATCTTCCAGGTTTATAAACTCATGGTTGTGACCGTTTGGGCTCATTAGAGATTGCCAGGCACTTCRCTAAGAACAAAGGGAGTTTGGTGTCCTACCCAAATTCCAACTTGGTAATTACAGAGTGTCTTTCTGAATACCGGGAATATTGGTGATTCTTCTTGCCTTAGTCTCTCAGTTATTCAGTGTGCTGCTGTATTACTGACCCGTTCCTTCCCAGGTGCCATTGCATYCCCCTTGCCACAGGAATTTGCCTACTGCTTCCCTCTTTTTCCCTGCACTGTGAAGCCCTTAAAGTGGTCCAGGACCTGCCTGCATAACAGGCACTGCACAACTGCAGAAGAAGATACCGATGTCGATAAAACAAGTAGGTGTGCAGGATGGCTGGGGCTAACCCTGCCATGGGGGAGACGGGGGAGACTGCAGGAGTCGTGGTTAGAAATGTCGTGCCCACCTCTCGCTCCCCGAGGTTTCTGCTGGTGCTGCATTAAACAGCAAGGGTGCACCGGCAGCCTGGAGGTAAGGTGTGTGTCTGCTCTTTGCTCCCCTCGTCTCTCTGGGAGCAGCAGCGAGACGGTTGTCTCCAAGGGAGGGGTTCCCCAGCTCAGTGTGTTGCTTATCAGCCTCTACCTTGAGGCTGTTGATCCCTGTTTACCTGCTGAGAGAAGTAATCCTGCTGGGAGGAGTATTCCCAGTGAATCCCTCAGCTGCGCACCGATACCGATAGGCCTGTCAGGCGGTCTGGGGAACCGCTTCCAGCGCCCATCTGTCTTAGGAAGCCAAAAAGAGCATTTCGTGGCCTTCTGGGCTTGGCCCATTCCCTTCCACCCCTTTGGCCCATTTATGGAGCCGGCTGTAGAGGGGGAAGCCCTTGTTCTCCCGGTAGATGTAGACGCCCGTGATGGCGTTCCACTGGGGGCTCGGCTGGACGCCCTCCACCGGGAACTCCTGCACCAGCTCCTTCTCTTCCTTGTCCAGCGCCACAAAGCCAAAGAAGTGCTTCACGTTCTTGGCTGCCAGGATCCTGGAGTGGACCTCGGCTGTGCGGCGGAAGAGTTTGTCCTCGTTGGAGCGGTACTGGGCCCAGTAAGCCTCCTGCCGGTAGCTCAGCGGCGAGCAGCAGTGCTTCAGGCACTTGGTGAGGAAAACCAGGACCGCGACGATGCCGATGAGCAGCCAGCCGAAGAGCTGAGGGAAAAGAGAGAGGCTGCGTTAGGACAGGGCAAGGTGGTCTCACCCATTCCGTGTGGCTTTCTCCCCAGCGTGCCTACCTGGGACTCATACCTCAGCCTCCGCGTCACCTCGTCCCTGAACTTGGTGAGGTTTGCTGGCACGTCTTTACAGGGGAACCTGGCCAGCACCTCGGCCCCATACTCGGCCGGGAACTTGTCCAGGGAAGATGGCCTGACAAACTCACTGAGGGCGCAAATGTAAGCCTCCCCGCGCAGCAGCGAGATGACTGACCAGGTGACGGGTGCCACGGCCGCCCGGCCCATGATGGAGCCGAAGAGGAGGAAGGTGGCGGCGGCAGAGAAGTTCTTGGTGCCACGCTTGTGGCACTCGGCCACTAAGTTCCAGGTGTGGTTGTTCCAGATGACGCCGATGAGGAAGAGGGCCAGGGCTGGGACACCGATGGCAGCCAGTCCATAGATGTAGTTGCGGGCAGGGGAGCAGGGGCAATTGAAGGCGACGACTGAGAAGAGCTCCTCGCTGCCCACCGTGCCCAGAGCTACCAAACCATTGAAGATCATCACATCTTTGCTCTTGAAGAACAAGGAGAGGAAGCGGAAGTTCTCGGCAATGAGGGCRGCCATCTTGTCCTGCGGGCAAGAGGAGGTGTGTACTGCAGCGGGGGACCGTGCTGACCCACCTCCCAGCACTGAGGGACACGCCGATGTGGGGTGAAATGGCCTTGGGCCGGCTSGAGTGTAAGGGGCTGTTCCAGGAGCACACCACCTTCCCTGCTGTTCTTTCCTCCCGCCTGGTGTCCCAGCCTCTGGAGAGATACTTCAGGGATACTTCAACAGGAGCTGAAGAGGGATTCAGCCTAAGCAATGTGTGAAACCTCAGTCATTTCAGTTTCCCACTAAGCTCTCCAAAAGCAYCTCTGCAGCAAAGATTACCAATGGGACAGCTGTTTCTGCCCCTGTCATTTGCACGTTTGTCGTCTTTCCTTCTCTTTGGCTTTAGTCACCTCCCRCAGAGGCCATTACTGTTGGTGTCACTGCTGGCCACCCAATGATCTCCCAAGCCTGCAACGAAGGAGGATGCCGGGTTATTGGGGAAACTGGCCCGGAGYGCTGGCGTTGGGATGCGTCCCCAGCCATGCCACTGACTCACGCTAGCCCAGGCACACGCGGCACGTGCATGTTGGTACTGCGCTGCCTTGAAGGTGCTGTGTGTGGCTTTTACCTCCCTCTTTAGACCTGATGAGTTAATATTTAGTAATAGGCAAAGGTACGTCAGGTTTTGGGGGCAGAGAGATGTGGCGTTGGAGGACCAGGCAGGAGCAGCCTCTGCAGACAGGAGCGAGGGGATGCTCGGGGGCTGTTGCTACCAGCAAGAGAAGTTATTTTCTGGGAAAGCAGAGCTTATCTTGATGACCCAGGACACAAACACYAAATGCCGATAGAGCTGGGTCAGCAATTATGTAGGAGTTTTTGCTAGGATTAGGTGTGGCAGGATGATCTTCTCTCCCACAGTTGGTTGACATAACCGTACTCCCTGTCCTGGCCKGCAGTCCTGGCTCAGCCTCTAACTGCTGGCCTGAAATGGAGCCCCTTGACCTGCACACCTCAGTGCCAGAGATGCACTTCACTACCCTTTGCCTGTGCGGCTTCCTCCAGCCCCTTTTCCCAGTACAATACTGGTTATACTGGGATGCCCACCCTACCGCCAGGGCTAGGCTATGTGGACTGCAGGCACTCAGGACCAAGCAGGGGAAAGCATGTGCCCTGGTTTTTTTGAAGGACAGGGAAATAATTGGGGAGTATATCCATGCCCTCTGCAGTGATGCCCGTTCCCCCATGCCACTTGCAAGCTGTATTTAATTAATTTCTTAGTTGACTTCCCATCTGTGCTGCATCCCCACAGGGTTTCATCTTGGGAAGCCCCAAGCACCTTGCTAGCTGCGGGAGCCCTCACCTATGTGATGAAACCCACTGGCCTTCGGGGAACTGCTGTCACYGGGGTTTGCTGGAGACAGGAAGGACCTGGGCACTGGACTAGCCATTTCTGGCAGCTTGTGCAGTGCTGGCAGCATTGGCACAAATTCGGGGCTCCCGGGGACCCCTGACCCACAGCAGGGCTGCCCTGAAATCTGCCCCAATGCTGGCATCTCCCACCTGGCGTGCATGGAGCAAGACTTTCCCAGGCGAGCCCCAGCCGTGGGGAAAAGGCTACGGGGACATTCGTGCAGGGGAGACAAAGGCACCTTAATCCTTATGGTCTCTTGTCCAAGGCTTTCTCACGCACTGTGCTTTAAATCACTCCTGTGCTTTGGTTCATCTGCTGCCCCACCGAACCTTGTTTTACCCCCTTCCTCCGTGGGGCAGTGGACAGGAAAGGGGGCAGAAATTTGGCCTTGGTTCCCTGCGGTGTCTAACTCCATGGCAATCCCTTTAAAGTCACGCTGTGGTATCGCTGATTTCAAACACAAGCAGCCCTTAATGTCTTCCTGCATCTTCCCAGTTTTCCATATGCAAAACTCCCTCAGCAAAGGAGACAGACCAGCGAAAACCTGCAGCAACCTGATGGGGACCAGGCCYCCAGCTCCGGCTGCCGCACTTTGTGGTACACCGTATTTGCAGCCAGACGCTAAACCTGCAAACTTGTTCTAGTGCGTGGGGTTCAAAACCCTGTTACTAGAGTTACCAGCAAATAGCCCTGATAAACAAGGCCCTGCGACCTTCCTGACAGTGCCTGGCAACCCGCAAAGCAAAAGTAAGAGGAGCTGGCAAAGGGAGTATGCCATTTTGGGGGGGGAGTTACCCTTCCTCTGCTTAGGGTTACGGTGCCTGTCTGGGAGAGAGAGAGGGGTGGGTAGAAGGGAAGGGGAAAAGTTTTTTGCAACAGAGCATTTTTTAGCAGCCTCTGTTAAAGCGTTTCTCCAAAGTATGCATGGAAGCAAGAAAAAATGAAATCACTTACTTGAAAAGTTGTTGAAACCAGTTCTGGAGCCTTCTCAGCTCCTCGTGTGGTTTTCGCTTCGGCTGCGGGGGGTTCCCGGCGGTGCGTGGGGCTGTGCAGAAGTGGGGATGTGGCTGAGGCCGGGCTGACGGACAAAGCGAAAGCTGATGAAAACAGCGTTAAGAGTTTGGCAGTTTCCTTTTTCAGCCTGCAACGTGCCCTCGGCTGTCGACTTTTGGGAGGAGGGCGGAGGTTGTTCTTGGGCCCTGTGCTTGGGTGGGGCGATGAGCAGGCGCTTGGCTTCTGCTGGGTGCAAGGCTGAGGTTGTGCCTTTAAAAAGAAAAAAAAAAAAAAAAAAAGGAAGGCTGAGAATGAGTCACTGGAAAAATCACATCGTCCTTTTTCAGACCCGCGATGCAGCTGTGCAAAGGCTGGCTGGATCGGCCTGGGGTTTGCCTGGAGGATGGGAGCGATGGGGCACCTTCCTGGGCTGCACAGGGGAAATGCTGAGCCCCCCAGCCTGGGGGTTGGATGCAGCCGCCGTGGTCCCCAGGGGATGCAGTCGTGGATGGGAGAAGCCTTTGGTCCCACGTGAAGGGGCAGGAACTGCTGCTTTTGTGCATAGGAGCTGGCTGAGCCAGCGGGGAAGACGCCAGCCTGGCTGGGTTTTTGGGAGAAGCAGGAACCCGCCATCACGAGCTCTGTGGCGTGGCCAGGTTTTGCTTCCCGGGACTGAGCTGAGGGGCTGCCGCGGGGTGCGGYGGGGGCTGAGCGGGGCTGGGGGAGCCATGCATGCGGGGCTGGGTGCAGCCTGCGATTTGGCGAGTGCGGTGCATTCCTGCCCGGCTCAGCTTTTCCGCTCGCTGCTTCCTCTGCGGAGCTATGCCTGCGAGGCAGCCGAGCACGCCTCGCTTTCTCTTTGCGTCGCTCCCTCCTCTCCGACATCTGTCCCTTGGCTCCAGCTCCCGCCCAGCCTGTTGCAGAGGCCGGAGGCCCCTGTCCTCCCTCCCCAGCCTCCGGCATCGCCATGTGCCCGGGGTTAAACTCGGCCCTCCCCAGAGGATGTATTCAGCACAGGCAAATCTTCAGCAACACCCACGTTCCTGGCATCTTTTGGACCGAGTCCTCCTTCTTACCCCCAGATCTGGGGTCCCCAGGCGGGTTTTTTCAGCTCCCAGGTGTTTGGGTGCAGTGCTCCCCTTGGCACTCCCACATCTCCGTGCCCATCCGGGGCTGGCTCCTCTCCCGCCCGGTGCCTGCTGGCTCGGCTGGGGGCCCCGGGTCTTGCTCCGTGCTTGGGGTGCTACCGCCAACCGGGCTCAGTGCTGGGACCGCAGCCTGGCTGAAATCCCAGGGGCCATGTCAGGTTCCCTAGAGAGGGGTCTCCTCCCGAAGGCGATGAAAGATGTCCCCAAAATCCAGGAAAGAGAGGACACCCTGCCTGATCTGCGGGGACTCTCTGCGACTGCTGAAATTGCTGCGTGGGGACAGAGCTCTGATCCTAAAAATCTAAATTAAAAGTGCAAAAGCTTCTCATTGCAAATGCACGCTGTTTTTTCGGTATCTTAACGGCTCTGCTGCGGAGCCTGCCAGCCCTGCATGCTGCTTGCTGTTGTGGGGACTCTGAGCGCACCTTTCTCGGTGAGCCATTAACAGTGCTGAACTGCAAATAATAGGAGTGGAAACCGCCTTTATCTTTTAATCTTTCTTGCTTTGTAAATCAGGTTTTGTGCCTATTAATTTCTGGGCAGGTGCCTTAATTAAAATTTGGGGTGTGAAGATTAATGATAAATCTGTGTCACGCTCCTTTCTCCTGGGAGTCAGCCAGTTTCAGCCTGCCCTTGACTACGGGCTTGCTAAGGCTCTCTCACAGCAGCTCAGAGAATTTCCTTGTCATCTTGGTCCTTTGTTCTCCTCTTCTCACAGCCTCTATGGAGTTACACACCGATAATTAAGGTTTATGCAAACGACAGTCACCTCAGTTACCAGCAAGCCGTAATAAATTGGTTTGAACAAGAACGCGGCAGCAGAAATTTCAAGGGGATGAGCATTTTGAAAGGGACGTGGCAAGGGTAAAACTCGTCTCTCAAAAGGGGTTTTCCTTCTGCATATTGGTAAGAAAATCAGGGCCACTGGGGAACACTCTTCCGGGCTGCGATTTCCATAGTCACCTCGAGGGCCTGCATCCTGCCATCCTCAGTTTCTATGGAAATGGGCAGCCACCCGGTATTGCGTAGGGTCGGCGGTGCCTCCCCGGCTTCTCCTCCGAGGGCCAGGGCTGGCTCGCCGCTGGCTGCCGCGCACCAGCAAAACGCCCCGACTCGCACCGCCTCAGCACCCTGGGCTTGGCCCGGGGGCCCTCCCAGTCTTTTTCATTGCATTCAAATAAAGAAATGCCAACAGCTTTTGTAAATGGCTTTTATGAATCCTTGTGCCTAAGCGCAGGGCTTGAACAGTAAGCCTGAATTATTTATTTGGCTCCTTAAACAAACACCCAGGCGGGTTTTAACATCAGTTTTTGTGTCAGGGAGGAATCCAGGTAAAATTGGAAGAACAGACTGTCCTGCAGCAAATTTGTGGCAGGGGGTTGGCCTGGCCCCCACCCTCCATGCTGCTGAGTGATAAATACTCTCCTTGTCTAGACACCCCCTTCAAGGAGCATCTCCGTGGGCTCCTTGTTGAATAGTACCTGTGACACCAACCGTGCTGTTTCCGTCACGTGGAATGCAATATGGGATGTCCCTTCACTAGATTGTTGCTTGGGTCAAATGTATTTTAAAGCTTTTCTTGGCCTGGAAGCTCTGTGTGTCTGTGAGGATGCAGTGTGTGGAGGGGTAGTGGGGAGACTTTTGGGGTTTCACAGCTTGGCGTGARAGAGGGGCACCCCCAGCTTGTTTCCCCACCAGGGGAATTTTAATACTGCCTAAACCCACGCGCGCTGCCCAGTGCTGAGGACGTGGTAAAAGAAAGGAAGTTTTGCACATCTCGTAGTGTCTGCCTTGGCRACCGCCACAACACAAACCTGATGCTCGGTGGTGTGGGATGCACGGCRTGTCAGTCTGGCTGACGCATCGTGCCCTTCAGCATCCCTGGGGCTTGTCCATCATGGCCTCGGATAGCTGCCCTGCTCAGCACAAAGCTCCTTGCCTGAATTATCAATGCTGTACGATTGGATGTGGGAGCAGATGGGATTGCACCAGCACCGCTGAGCCCTTTGGGCGCTTGTCCCCCTGCAGCCCCCGTGGCGCTGGCCCTCGCCCCTGCCCAGCTCGGATACCTGCCTGTCTGCCCTCTCTGCAGCCCCTCTCCCAAAAGCACGACTCTGCCTGTGCAAAGCCCTGCGCCCCCTCACACCCGGCTGTAGTAGGCAGCTCTCTCCCTTCGGGGCACAGGGGGGTGCGCGGGGGGTGGCCCTTCCCCTGCCCAGCCATTGCCACTGGGGAGGGCAGGTGGGTGGAGGTGGAGCGGGGGCTTGCATCTGTGCCAGCTCTTCAGGGCCATGTTCATGGTGCCCTGGTCGGTGATGCCCAAGAGCTTCTCAGCAGCTTCCCCCCCATCAGCAGGGGCTTTCCTGGGGGGGTGGCAGCGAGTGGCCACCAGGTCTGTGCTCATGCCCTCAAAGAACTGCTGGATGCAGACCTTGGCAAAGCTCCTGGCGTGCTCCGCACATGTCTCGTCGAACAGCTTGCGCTCGATGTCGATGTAGTGGGACCAGTACCTGCTCTTCAGGAAGGCAGCTTGGGTGAAGCAGGGCCGGAGGGATCTGACCAAGAAAGCCAGCGTGGTCATCAGCAGCACAAAGCACCAGCCCAGAGCCTGTAGGGATGAGGGGGGAACCAGACCTGTCACAGGCAGGCAGAGCACGCACCCAGCACTTCCCACCAGCCTGCAGGAGCCCCTGGGCTTTGGACGAGCCTGCCTCCACTTTGGGCTGTTTGACATTTGGCTGCATTTACATTGCAAATGCCAGACGAGGAGACCCTACGTACCACGTCAGTGCATCTGTGCTGAAATTTTGTTCGATGCAGTCATGTAGGCAGCACCTTCCCGCTTCTCGCCGTGTACGGCATCAGCAGGCAGTGACCATAAATAACATCAGACTGAATGTCCTGCACCCAGCCCTCGGTCCTGCCTCTGATACGGCCGTGCCTCACTTGTGTCTAGGATAGTCTGTGTCCTCTGACTTGCAGCTAACGTCGTTCCAGATACTCCCCGGGTTTATGCAGCTGTCTAACCCTTTCCCCGAGCTGTTGGGCTTAGTAACATCTATTGTGGGTGAGCAGTGGTGACAGGCTCCCCTGTTAATGGGGTCTGACAGGAAGGGTGAGATGTCAGCAGAGCCAGGACCAGTCTGTCTTGTTCACCATCGGTCTCAGCTCAGGCTGTGCAGGCAGAGCTCACGAGGGTGAACCCCGCTCTAAATGCAACCCCCTAAAAGTGCACCTGRGAGGGGGGTATCTGGGTGGCACCTCTTGTTTTGCAGCTCCCAGTGCTTCTCGGCAGCTGGGAATTGGGGTCTACCCAGAAAAATCTGCTTTGTGTCTTTGGAGAAGTCTCTGTGCCTCCATTTCTCTTCTTAAACTGGGGAAATAATTCCTGTCTGCACTGAGGAGGTCAGGGAGAGGAGCTGCTTTTGAACAGGAGTACGTGAGTGACCAGAGTGGGTCAGACCATCTTGTCTCCAAGGTGGCCAGCAGCAGAGGGCTTGAGAGGAATTAAGCACCAGATAAGTGGTTAGTGGCACTTCTTCATTTGTGGTTCCCTGGGATGGTTAATAAACACATACTGGCTGTTTCCATGCAAGCAGCAGAGGCAAGTGGCATAGGTGGTTATCAGCCCATCGCTTGCACACATTATAATAAGCAGCAAGAGCAACCCCAGGCAACTGGTGGGTTATGAGAGGGGGTGACAGCCCACCAGCCAGGCAGTAACATCCACGTCAGCCCCTTCTGAACGTGCTCTAAATGAATCTCTGCATACAGCTTGGCCGTGTATTGCTGCCCCGCAGCCCCAGGCTGCCCAGGCAGGAGGGGGGACCGCATTATCAGGAAGACCTACAGCTTCAGTCTCTGCACCATGCTGGAGACATAACTCTCTGGAGCTGAGTCTGAACACCTTGTACCCCTGCGAAATCACCAGTCTCTTCTTCTGCAGCTTGCTTTCAAAAAGGAGATTCCCTTGAGGGAAGAGCTAAGGCTGGCAGTGCCTAACCCTAAACCACCAGCGAGGGCACAGCCATGGTGCCTCTTACCTGTGAGATGCAGCGCAGGTACCTGACGGCCACTTCGTTGGCGATGAGCTCCTGTCCATCGTAGATGTCCTTGCAGGGGATGCGGGCGAGGAMCCGCTTCATATCCCCTTGGGAGAGGCCGGGGTGGCTGGCATTGCCCAGGGTCTCCACGGGCACCGAGGTGCAGAAGGCGCAGGTGATGCACTTGCCATCCAGCAGCGTCACTGAGACCCAGACCGCCGGGGCGATCATGGCCCGCTGCGCCATGGAGCAGAACATRTAGCGCAGGACGGCCTGGTCCTTCCCTCGCTGGCCCTGGGGTCGCCTCCACTCCTCCGCCAGCATGGAGATGTTGTTGTTCAGCACGAAGCCCAGCAGGAACAAGATGAAGGGGGGCACCAGGAGGATGCCCAGCCCGTAGGCCAGGTTGTAGTGCGGCAGGCAGGGGCAGTTGAAATCAAAGGCTGAGTACATCTGGGCGCTGGCGAGGGCCATGATCCCACAGATGCCATTCATGAAGGACTCCTGGTTGGACTGGAGGAACTGGAAGATCATCCGAAACTTGTCCATCTTCCCTTGATGTGATTCCTCCCCCCACCGGGGTCCAAGCTGTAGCCTCGGGTTACTTCATTCTTTCAGCCCCACTCTTCAAAGAAGATGGGCATCAACAAGTCTCTGTGCAGTTCACTGATTCATTTATGCACTCTTACAGCCCCAATATTTAAAGCAGAAAATTAAAACATTTTTCTCTTCTGGTTTTGCTGCTTGCAAAAGTTCAGAGTTTGCTTCCTTCCGCTCTTCTTTGGGTCTGTGGGACCTGGGTTGTATCTGGTTTGCTAAGCCTGGCTTTGTTCTTCCCCACGTCCCCATTTCTGCAGTCTCCTGTCCCCTTGGCTGGAGGGTGCAGGTGTTACCATGGCTGTGCCCTCCCCAGAGCAATCTGTGCCCTGGGCAGAAAGGGGAGTTGGCTGGTCGGCTTCTGTGAACCTGCTTGCAAATGCAGGAGGTGGGTGTTCGGGACGCYCCACCTCTGCGGGACTGGCACACAAGGAAAAGCTGAGCACCAGAGCTTCCCCCCTCCCTCCGTGTCTGCATCGCCCCAGCAGCATCTAATGCAAGTGCCTCACAGGTCTGCCAGCCCCCTGGTCTGTACCTGCTTCTGCTTCACTGGGAAAAGCCTTTTCTCYGCTTTATTCTGCAGAGGGAAGGGAAGAGAAAAGAAAAGGCAGAGGAAGGAAGTATAAAGCTCTCGGTGCTCTGGGATGTTGTATCTGTACTGCCAGAAACTGTTATTTGCTCCCCTCCGTCATACAAATGTCCGCGTTTCAGCCAGACTTACAAGATGACACTTGTAGCTCCTTGGTTTTCACAGCCCTGTGCCCTCGGGGCTTGCTAAAATATCCTTCAAACCCTGTCTCGCATAGTCTGGTGACATCCAGAGGCACATAGTGCTTTTCCTGGCTTTAGGGCTGGAGAAAAACAGGCAGAGAAAGGAGAGCCAGCTGTAGGGACAGAGGTGCAGAGGACACACCCTGCTCYGCAGGCGGGTCCTGCTGAAAGCATCCAAGCTCTGGGTGCCTCTGCTTTCTCAGGAGATGCTCCCTGCCCAGCAGAGCTCTGAGATTCAGGTTTTCTTTTTCCCCTGAGATTTCTTCTTTTCACCCACTTTCAGTGAGCATTTCTGAAGGGCTTGAGTGCACTTTGCTCTGAATGGCAACGATGGAGGCTGAACGATTTTCTTGCAGCCGYGTCTTGTAGGTATAATCCCAGCCCYTTGATAAATTTGAGATGTGCAGGAATTGAGAATACAAGAAGGATGTGTAAATCCTGCCAGTGACCTCCCTGGCCCAAGGGCAGCCACTGTCCCCCGAGGGACCGTGTTTCCCAGCAGTACCAGACCACCTGCAGGCATGGACCGTGCAGAACCCTTCCTGCCCATCAGGCCAGCGGGTACCAGCAGCCCCRGGGGCTGAGGGTGCAGTGGAGCTGCCGCTTCTCTGAAGATCACTCGAATCCTGCTGGGAAGGGCAGAGCAAGGACTACMTGAGCCAGCAACGTGCATCCATTTAGCAGGAGGGGCTGGGGCTGGGATTTGGCCATATGCCTTGACCTGAGGCTAAGGTGTCTAAGGACACGTTTCCCATGCAACCAGTGCATGGTGCAGGGAGGACTGAGCTTGCGGGGTGCTGGGCTGGCTGATCCRTACAGTACAGGATTGCTGACAGTTTAGCCGTGCCACTTTACCTGGGCTTATTAATTCAGTAGCAACATCAGCTGATCTGGACCCAAGCGGACCTGAGTACCCGCATTGCCCTCCCTGCTCTTTGCACACCAGGAGCAGCCTGGGCAGAGCCAGCTCAGGTCTATGGTGGACAGGTCCCACGTGTTGATACTGGGGTGCAAAGCTTCCCCATCACTTCCACCCCTCTCCCCTTTCACAAGGGCACGGCTCAGTTCAGCTCATTGCTGTCAGCTCTGCACACCCGGGGGCTTTCCGGTGCAGAGATCCTGTGCACACTTGCCGGCCCAGAGCCATCCTGACAGACTCCTCCCCAGCTTGCCGGAACTGAGACAAACACTAATGAGATGTGATAGCTATGGTTGGGTCAGGCTTAGCTCCTACAGCACAAACCTAAAAGAAGTGGTTTGTGTTGTTGGTGCTCTCCTGCATCGCTATTCCCAGTTCACAAAGCAGCTTTGATGCACTACGTTGCTCCCTCAAGCTGGCCAAAAGATGGAGGAATATTGGGACTACAAGTGGCCGTGAAACAGATGGTTGCAGTATTGAGTACCTGCAAGGCATTCAGTCCCTCTGGTCCAGGCACCACCTGTGCTGTTGACATGAGTATCACGATACATCTGACTGTCTGGGCACCAGCGCGGCTGCATTGGTGGCTGTGAGACACRTCACCAAGGCAAGCTGTACCTAGGTGGGTGGCATGCGGGAGATACTTTTCCTCAAGGTTTTGCAGTGCTTCAGTACAGAGGTAGGAAGCCAAACGAGGTGTTTTGACCATTCGTCAGCGCGGCAGTTTCTGACGCCTCCCCCCACGCCAGCCCTGGGGCTCAGTAGATAATGCCAAGTTGACCCTGAGATGCCACCACAGAGGTGAGTGYGAAGCACGTGGGTAATACCTGGGCAGTCTTAGCTCTGCCTGCTGTGGAGAGGTTAATTGCATGATCTCATCAAATGGGAAGAGATTTGGCTGCATGAATACAGATGAGGCTTATTGTATTGCTAGCTAAGAGCTCAGGCTGGCTTCCCTGTTCACCTGGCGAGTGGCTTTTTGAAGGGCAGTTCACATCAAAGTCTGCATGAATCAACCTTGTAAAAAGCAGAGAGCTTTTTGATCTCCAGGAAATCTCTGCCTTTCATTAAACATGAATGAGGGGTCTGAGCCTGCTTGGTGTACAGCACTGGCAGTTCTCACTGAAGCCAACAATAAGTCAGTAGGATTCAAAACAGAGCCCATAGAAGCCAACGCCTGGGTCTTTCTTTCCGTGTTGCCTTGTTAGGGAGGACCTTGTTTTTGTGAGCTTGCCAGCAGGAAGTTCACTCCAACCGATTTGCAAGAGAAGGCAGAGCTGGTGCTTCCTGCCAYGATCCCAACCTGCTCGTGCTTTGGAAACCAGGTCCTGGGAGAGATGGTACTTGCCTAAGTCCCTCCCAGCATGGGGTCCTGCACCTGGACGCCAAGACAGACACCAAGCCAGGGAGTCAGGCAGGGCTTTGCATGTCCCATTCAATGTTGGATATAGAGAGGAAGGACATGAAAACAGTCACAATTCCCATCAGGAGAGTTTGGAAAGAGATTGGGGAAGCTGTCTTTGCAGTCAGCCCTGCTGTTTCACGGGCTTTTGGCAGGTGAGGAACCCTGAGCACGTCAGACATGTCTGTAGGTTCAGGCATCARACCAGCCCTGAGAGACAGAGAGCTGCTAAAGATTGTGAATGACCCTCTCTGCTCCCACTTCCACAGGAGGGTACACACTCTTAGCAGAGCTGGTAGGAAGGGACCTCTGGAGATTGTCTGGTCCACCGCCCCTGCTCAAAGCACGCTCAGGCACACATCTAATAGGGTTGTGAATATCTCCATGGATGGAGGTGCCACAATCTCTCTGGGCAGCCTGTCCCATCACTCTCAAAGTAAATAAGTGTTTTCTTCTGTTTAAATGGAATTTCCTGCATTTTGGGTTTATGCCTGTTGCCTCTTGTCCCGTCATGGGGTGCCAGATACCATTTTCTACAAGGGAGAAGAGTTCTCTGGCTTCAAAGGGGAACACAGCATGGGACTTGGGGAGGCTGGGAGGGATGAACACCCACGGCCCTGTCCAACTGGAGCTACMCCATGACCAGACTGACCCCCCCCAGCAGCGTGTGAGCCTTTGTAGAYCTGCAAAAGTCTATGGCAGTGCCCTTAAATCCTCCGGTTTTCTCCCTCCCAATACAGATAACAAAGCTCTTCCTCTTCCCCTTTTTTGCATTTTGTATTTTGTGGCCGCTCTCAGATGACTTAAAACCTGAGAACATGGAAATCAGCATGCAAAGGGGAGCTGCGGATCTCTGCTCTGAGCTGGTTAGGAAAATAGCCGATTTGACTAGCATGGAGTGGTGAATTCGAACTGAGTCTCAGCCTGAGATTTGTAATGTCGTGTCTGACAAAAGTAAACGAGAGATGAAATTCAAAGTGCAATGCTGATTTCAAAAGAGAGCTCAGAAGCTCCCTGGACCTAAAGAGCTCCTGGTGGGAAGACYGCTGTGTTATTCCCAACCAGCATGGGCCACAGCTGGCTTTGTGCCCTCCCTGAGCACGTCCAGGGGAGCTCAGGGATTCAGCCAGAGCTGTTCTTGCTATGCAAATAAGAAAAGCTCTGCAGCTCGTTCCTCTGCACCCCGCAGCTCCTGGCTGGGCCTCAGCTGGCAGAGGGGTGCAGCTGCTCACGGGTGGGCCATGGAGTTATTTGGTCTCCCTGTGTTTTACCAAGCATCTCCTCCCTCCCTGACCCCGTGCACACAAACATCCTAGGGAGGAGGTGACCCACGTCCCAGCAGCTCGACAAGTTAATCTGGGGGATTAATATGTGTTTTCAGTTCGACCCCTTGTTTTGGATTTAGTCACAAGGTGGTGGCAGGTTTCTTTGCCCCTTTCCCACCCTCTTCTTTCCCCCTGGAGGTCCTGCTTGCCCCATCCATCCATGCACGGCCAAGGAGATGTTTCTTCTTCACCCCCTCTCCTCTCAACCCCTCCACCTTGCACCCCTCACTCCCAGGGACAAAGTGGGCACCAGTGTGAGCCTCAGCCTGGAGGAATATATATGTCTGTACTGAATTAGTTTGCAGTAAAGACTTTAATGCATCCAAGCAGCAATGCCAGACAGAAATATCAGTCAAACTGGCACCATGGTTGGCACCATCTACAACAGGGGCTGGAAAAAGGCAGGYAAGAAAGTAATTAGCATTAGAGGCTCAGAGATAAGGTTACATTCAAACAGTTTTGAAACTAAGGATGGAAATACCCAACTAGGTGGTGCAAGGATGATCCTCTGGATAGATTGGTTTGTACTAAAATCTAGCAGGGACTGGTTAAAGTCTGTGTTCAGATTTCTCAGGCAGGGTCAGTGTGTCCTTTCCATGGCCCAATGCCAGTGCTTAGAGCAGCCACCTGAACCCCCGCACAGTCCCGGGGCTCTGGATATGTTAAGCAAAGCCTCCATCTCCTTTTCCTTCTGCAAATCCAACTCAATCCAGGGACACTTCTCCAGCGGTATCTTCAATTAAATTTATGCTGCTGCATGAATTTCAGTGTGTTGCCGTATTTTGTTTTGAAAATATTGGAAGTATTGGAAGTACTGGAAGTATTGACTGGTTGTTAGAGGGAGGCTGAACAGTTTGGCAGCTGGGCTGGGGGCARCCAGAGCTCTCAGCAGATGGGAAGAGGTAGGAGGTGGTTTTGTCTTTTTGAGTAAACATGTTGGTGTGGTACTAAAAGAGTTGCCAATTAAATCATTTCAGTGTCAGCACTGCTAACTCTCTGAACCAGGTTTCACTGAAGCGGGCAGCAGCTCCTCACACCTCTGTGAAGCTGCCGCTCCAGTCGGTTTGCGTGTGCAGCCAGATGTTGCTGCCTTGGTTAAATCCTTCCTSGAGCCAGAAGGGTTTTATCACAGCTGTAAGGAGCTGCAAACTCTTTAATATGACAAAAGTGCTACACAGAGCCCTTGGTTGAGCAATGTCATTAACAGTGATTGAGTCTGGGACCTGTGGAAGTTCAGAGCTAGTTTATTTTGGAGGTTTTGTTAAGCACGCCCTGGAGCAGAGCCWTTGGGTTGGGGTTTTGGAGGAAGATGTGAGCACCACTGTCACCAACCGGCTTTGTGCAGAGGTATGGCAGTGCCCCTTCGGTGTCTGCAGGACAAAACCTCCTTTACACATCAGTGTGCTGGGGGAATTTGGACCGGGTACCGGGGCTGTCTGCCCAGKGCAGAAGGGCTCTCTCTTGCCCCAGGGGATGCCTCTGGGTCACCCGGCTGACATCCAGRGGAGGTTTCTCATAGTACCACATTTTCAGAAGTTTATTCACCTGATCCTGATCTGTGATGCCCTGGAGAAGATCTTCCTCTCCTTCAGCCCCCTCTCCCTCCCTAGGCAAGCTGAAGCTGTGCAGTTTGATCTCTTGCCGCATGCTTTCAAAGAAGTGGAGGATGCATTTGTGAGCAAAGAGCCGGCTGTGCTCACAGCAGGTTTCCTGAAAAATCTTTTGCTCGATGTCAATGTAGTTGCTCCAGTGACGTGCCTGCAGCAGGGTGGCCTGGTTGAAGCAAGGTCTGAGCCAGCGGGCGAGGAAAGCTGCTATGATAAGGATCAACAAAATGCTCCAGCCAAGTGCCTGGGTGATAAGAAATAAGCAGTGGAACAGGAGCAAGACAGGCACAAGGACAGGCACRAGCTGTTTGCCTGGATCACCGAGACAGGGAATTTGTGTGGCTGGAGGGGAGATGTGGCATATCTGGACTCCCGTCCTTGATCTGACCCTGAAGTCCAGCACCCCCAAAGTGCACTCAGAGGGTCGGTGTAGTCTCCTCCCAGTGAATAGGACATTCACCTGTGCATCAATAGTTCAGTAGGATAACTGCAAAGTTAGCCTGGAGCAGCCAGGCATTTGCTTTGAGCAYGGGAGCGCCCCAGGTGAAGGGGACTTCAGTGCTCTCCTTTGGTGCTCACTTATCTCCAGTGAGATCTTCACCTGCCACCTACACTGGCTCCAGGGCCCAGGAGTCCCAGCAGCAGGGTGAAGACAGCCCAGACTACATGCAGCTCCCTTTGGTAAGAAGGAAGGGCTTGTTTTCAATGCCCTCCCACCGGTCCTCATCGCTGACCCAGCACTCCTGTACCAAGAGCAGGGGCCGGCCAGGGCTCTACTCCCCATCGTGTCCTGTTCTATCATTCCTGAGCAAGCTGCTTTCGTCTGTCTCAGCTTGCACTGTCCTTAAAACAGTGGGTCCTATCTGTGAGGTTAGCAGTTAGAAAGGTCTTCTGACACTGGACAGGGCCTTAGGAGACACCTATATTCCTTGCAACTTGCTTTTTATTATCAGGGTTTAGAAATTGCTGGTTCTTCTAGAAACAAAGTTCTGTTAATTAAACCATCCTTTATTTCCTTCCTTTTCCCTACCTGAGTGACTCCAGAGATTGTCACTGAGGGTGGCAACATCTGGGGGCATAAAGAAGCAAAGAGCAGTCTTGCTCCCAGCCTGATCGTGGTGAAGCTATCACAAATCAAGGAAGAGCAGGAGCGGATGACGTGTGCCCCGGGCACCTCACCAACACTGGGGGCTCTGCCGGCAGTGACCTACCTGGGACCAGCAGCGCAGGTACCTGGACACTGCCTTGCGAGATGTGTTGTTCCTCATGAGCTCGTCGTCCTTGCAGGGCACCTTGGCCAGCAGCTGCTGCATCTGCACCAGGCTGGCGTTGGCAAAGCCCACAAACTTCTCGGGATCCACGGAGCCGCTGAAAGCGCAGATCAGGCATTTGCCATCCAGGAGGGTGACTACAATCCAGACGACAGGGGCAACCATGGCTCGCTGCATGATGGAGGAACACATGTACCTGGGGCAGGAGAGAGAGAAGTGAGTGCATAAATGCTGGAAGCTTTCTCCTCATCCAGAGCCTTGATGGATGCAGGCTGCCCTATGCCAAGCAGCCCTCCCGGAGCCAGGTAGCTGACTCCCAGGACTGTCCCCAGCATTGCTCCAGCTAATGCCTCTTMTGCTCGGGGATCTCTTTGTTGGTGCTGCCTCCCAGTGAAATCCGTGCCAGTGCACGGCAGTGCTCTGCGTGCTGCCTGCGTTCAGTGCAGTGCCCGGTCCTCTCATTATGTGCTTGCCTCGACTGTGTACTTATGTCTGCCATGCACAAGTCCTTGTCAGCTCTCCCTTGTCTTCTTCATTCACTCCTTCTTTTCTCATCAGCTCAGTTTCTGCCTGGAAAATCACTTTTCTCTCCAGCCTTTCTTGCCCCWCTCTATGCCATCCTGTGCACTGGGTAAAACTTTGTATGTAACAAACTGAATGTGATTCTCCTCTCCCTTCCACCGGTGTGAGTCAGTAAAAACTCAACTG
This sequence comes from Oceanodroma leucorhoa, assembly GCA_030449065.1. NCBI lineage: Eukaryota > Metazoa > Chordata > Aves > Procellariiformes > Oceanodroma > Oceanodroma leucorhoa. The sequence continues at coordinate 659,016 of JASVER010000017.1, forward strand.
AAGGGAGGGAAACCACCAGGCTATTGATAAAGAATGACYGTGATGGAAATGCCATTTTTTCTGCACGTTTAAGTGGAAATGCCTCATCTTTTTGCACAGGAGAAACCCTGCGTGTGCACGACAGGGCAGGCAGCAATGCAGTTTCCCAGGATGGCAGCATAAATCCAGCCGTTGGTGTCGAGGCACTCCTGCCCTCCTTTGCTGGGATGGGACGAGACTCTGCCTTCATTTCTGCTATTGKAAATGCATTTACCATGCCCCTGCCCCTCCAGGCTCATGGGGAAAGGTCTCGGGAGCTCAGCTTAGAAGAAAATTAATTACCAGGAGGATCAAAGCTATGGAGGCGAGACAGCTAAGCGGGAGGTGAAAGGAGGGACGCCACTCCCGGTGCAAACCCCACCTGATGACAGCTAGGTCCTTCTTTCTGCGCCCCTGTGGTCGCCTCCACTCCTCCAGCATCACCAGGGACTGTCTGTTGAGGATGAGGCCGCAGATGAAGAGGGCGACGGGGGGTACGAACATGATCCCCAAGCCATATGCCATGTTGTACCGGGGTAGACAGGGGCAGCTGAAGTCAAAGCAGGTATACATCTTTACGCTAGCCAGGGCTAACAGCCCACAGATCCCATTCATTACAGACTCTGAGTTGGACTGGAAGTACTGGAAGATCATCCGGAAACGGTCCATCGTGTTCTTTTGGCCAGGGGTGCTCCTCCTGGGAAATCCCTGGGCTGCCCGGCACAGCCCGTCTCCCTTCACCCGCGCTTCTGCTGCCGCGGGGCCGGGGCCGCAGCTCAGCCCACAGTCGCAGTCGGTTGGGGCAGGAGGATGGGGATGGAAGAGAGCTGCTGTGGCAGAGGGAAAACCCTGTGCTGGGGCTTCCCCACTGGCACACGGCTTTCACAGGTCTGTCYCTCACCCAATGCTTATCTTTCAGGGCAGTTGATAGCTTTTCTAGGTGAGCAGATGGATACAGCCTCCGGCAGATGTTTTTTTCCACCCTGTTTTTAATTTTCAGGGCTGTCCCACGCACCAACCAGCAACAGCCTTCGGTAGTGCTGAGTCCCTCCCTCCTGGAGATGCTAACTCTCAATGGAGAGCCGTCAGTGGATGCCTGTGAGCTGTCCTCTCTGCTGATTGAGGGCTGTTGAGTGATTCATTAGCCGGGAGAAACCAGGCGAGTCAAATGAGCTCATCTGTGTTGCTGCTGCCGCCCGGTTTCTTTTCGGTGAAGCAGGTCCTCAGCCCTGAGCGGGGCAGGGAGGGGGCAGGGAGCACACGTCTGGCCCTGGGCACGCCACATCACCGCGAGCTCAGATTTCCCTATGAAAATGGGCTGAAAGGACCAACCCTTCAGTCAGAAGGCTGTGAGAATCGATAGCTTTCAAAGGCTGGAGTGGCACTTCAGGGCAAAGGCTGCTCTCGGCTACACATCGTACACGTACTGTGACATTTGTACCACACCTACATCCATGTCCAAGGCCCTTGCACTGGGGCTTCTTCTTGCTCCCCGTCAGAGGGCATGGTGCAATCAGAGCAGCTCGTTTGTCCCATGGGACTGGATTATCATCTTCTGTCCATTTTAAATATCCCAGAGCCAATTCCTCTTTTCCTCTCAAAAGTTTATTTTACAGATAGATACAGCTCATTGCCACACATGGAAGCTCAGTTTTTTTCTGACATATTCAACATTATTGTCCTCTCCCCAGCTTTCATCTGAAAACATTTTCAGGTTTCTTCTCAGCTCAGGTTTCCACACATGTTCAGGAAAGGGGGAAAAAAAAAAGGGTGTTACATTTACCTATTTTGTTAAAAAAGAGAGGAACCATCTCCACTGAAGTACACCTGCTGCCCGCACTGAAGTTTCTGCCCACGCCAGCTCCCATTGCAGGGCTGGTTGCCGTGATGGGATCGCGCCCAAAGGGAGCAGCGGGGMGGGATACCCATAGCTGCTCACGGGCACATACAGCGGGCGTGCGACACACGCCGACTCACAGGGCCACAGTGTCAGCTCCTCCGATCTAAACAGCAACTCGCACAATTACTTTAATGATATACAATTGCACCAACCATAATATTTGTGTTCTCCTTTACCTGTGAGTGGAAATGACTGTTAATGTTCATCCCCCAGCAATAAAAACCCTCGGCTAATCAGCTAATGTTTCCATTTTGCCATTATAGGACATCAGGACCTCTCCATTTTGCTATTATAGGACATCAGGACCCCTGGCTGAACTCCACAGGTGATTTTTAGCCAGAGTGCAGCCTGTCTCAGTTCCCAACTGCTTTAATGCTTGTTAGGTTGCTCATTTAACAGCTTGCATTTATGTGCTGACTCGGGTTCGGAAAGTGTTTTGCACTCTCTGTAGAACAATTACTTTAGAGAAATCATTTTGCTTTTCCAGCTCTCCTGGGCAAAAACGTAGTAAAGGCTAAATAGTTCCTCACAGCTCAGGAAAACAAGATGTTCAAAGAGTAGGAAGCATCCTCTGGACAGCACARGCTACAAGGGAATTTTACTTCTCCCACCTGCTGTTGCCTGGCCTGGATGTTAGAGGTCTGTAAAGGATGCCTCAGGGTAATYACTGCGCTCTGTTGTGATCTGGGATCTCACCAGTAACTCGGACCTGAGACACGGAGTTGTTGAATCATAGAAGAAAGGGAATATTCCTTAATTTGCGGCAAAAGACATTGGGAGCTTCCTGGGGAGAGAGAGAAAGGACCCTTGAGGTAAGTAAATTGCTAGACATGGGCAAATCTTCARAATGATTCTCAACACTAAGGATATTTGATTACCCAGTTCTTAGGGTGAAACAAAGAGGAAACAAGGACTAAAATAATCTGCCTCCTCTCCTCCAGCAAGGGGACCTGCCCCATGTCCCCAGYGGTGTAGTCACCCTTCTGAGCCTGCTGTGAGGCTGCCTGCGGCTCTCCGGGGCTGTTGGACAGGGGCACCRTCCTCAGAGGAAGGCAGCTGCTCCTCGGCAGCAAATCTCCAAAACCGCGCTGGAAGCTGTTGATCCTCAGTGCATCTTTTGGATGTCCATGTTGGACAGCCCTTTGCTTTTGCCTCAGCAGTGCAGAACACGGGGAGAGGRAGGGGGATGCCCTTCCCTGCTTCTTTATAGGAGTAAAATACCAGCTGTAGGCTTTTTGCCTCGGGTGATGGAAAGGGTGATGGTACAGGTGCAGAAAACCCTCACCCTATAGGTGAGAGCCCTTTTGGTGCAACACAGCCATCAGTCCCGCTTGCTTTGGGGAAAAGGATGATTTCATCACCAAAATTTGAGTTGGTAATTTAAAATAGGACAAATTCAAGAAAACGGTATGGTCAGTTTTGTGCATAAGCCTGCGATGCTGGAGCAGCATTGATGCGTGCACAGCATGCATGCCTTTGGGGTGTGTGCATATCCAGAGCAAGYCCTTATACATCTATTTAGGTGGGGAGCAGAGAGCCAGCAGCGCAGGTCCAGTGTGTCTGGGGCTGCACCCTCAGTCTGTGCCACCAGCTCCACGCTCACTGTTGGGTCGGTCCCCGAAGGACGGAGGCAGGAGCACTGTGGCTGTGCCAGTAACCCTGCTTGCTCCCTGGCCTCCCCCAAACCCCAGCAATGAGTGAACTGCTGGGGATATCAGTTGCTTTGTCACACTTTGGTGTCCCTTTTCTGTGCTAGGATGGGACCCTCTCTCCCCCAGGAAAGCCGGTGTCCAGGAGCAGACATTTCACCCATCCCGAAGCTTGCTCTGCTGGAAACAGGCCATTGCCACGAGCACTTGTCCTGGCAACGGGGAAGGGCCCCTAGGGCTCAGGTGGGAGCACTCCTGGCCCGTGGCATGGAAGATGATGGGTTACCTCATTAGGAGCCATTTGCAGTTGTTTATAACTTTGACAAATTATTTAATTACCCGGACTGAATTTTTTCTGTCCTGAACGTCTGCCTCAGGCAAAATACTTTTAGAAAACTGTTACATGGGTTGGTCAGCTGCTCCTGAGATAATGTAAAGGCACAAAAAAAAAGGACTTATTTTCCCTTGTTAAAAATGGGGGATTGTGCAATTGATCTGCAAAGGCACAGCAGCTCTGACACCCGCCTTGAGGGCACAGAGGTGACTGTCCYGCTCCGAGTGGGTGCTGCAGGCAGGGTCCCCCCACCAGCACCGCAGGAGTTATCGCCCCGCTCCTTTTTGTGCCTCTGTTGCCAACCATGGAGTTACTCAGGGACAAACCGGGATGCAGAACTGGCCCAGCACATTCCCGGACTGCAGGAGACAGCTATGAAATTAATTTAGCTCTGAATGTCTCTTCCTTCCTAATTTATTTGCTCGTTAATTGCCACATGGGGATGCCACTTCCACACAGTGTTTACTTAAAATGAGCACTGTATGGCCACAAGGAGCAGGTACCGAGCAACGTGTGTTCCTTGCCTCAGTTTCCCTTTATGGAGTTAAGCATGGATCCACGTGGACCCCCACACCGGGTGCTGGGAGGATGAGTAAGTCACTGGTGAAATGCTAAATCTCTGTGGCGTGAGAGCAGCTACGTTCTCCCAGGTGACCACGGGAGGACTGTGGTCCGGTCTCTGGTTTTGGCACCTCTCAGCTGGTGCATTGGAAAACTGCTTCCACCTGGCTGTGTTTATTCAGAGCACAAGAATTAATGCTTTTTCAAGGTTTAGAGGAAATATGTCATCTTGTGTTTAAGAGAAGGCCATYAACACCGTTAATCACCTTTACCAGCAACGGTGTCTGCAGACCAATATCTTGTTCCTCTGTGGTTCAGGTGGGCCCTGGGCTAACCCTTGGGCACACAGGTAGACACTCCTGAGAGCCTGTCTATACTTGACCAGCAGCAACTGGTCTTTATTTTCTATTACCTTTTATCAGACAGTTCAGGGACCAGTCTCCCACTGGTATCTTGGGGCAGCGGARCAGCACCATTGCCTTCTTCCTCTGCGAAGCTGGCAGAGGATTTTACCCCTCACTGCCTGGAAATCTTTCAGCATCTTCATTTTATCACAGCAGAACTCACCTTCCATTTCAACCGCCCATGAAGAAGGACACAGGCAGTATTTCATCCCTCCAAACACTAGGCAAACCCCTGATGGATACTGGCAGCAGAGACAAATTAAAGCACTGTTGGCTCTGTGGGGCCAGGACCACCTGAATCTGAGTATTTTTGCACAGTTGAGTACTCTGCCCAGGCTAAGCAAATAACGAATAATGACCATTAAATGATTAATGAGATGCTGGCAAAAATAATGGCAGCATTGTGAAATGTAGTTTGTCTTTACTAATAATGTTCTCTGGAGATTAGATACTCCTGTGTTCTGCCTTGTAACTTCATTAAAGCACCAATATGCAGCTGACTGCCAGTGAGGAAATATATGGCTTAGTTACATGTTGTTCTTCTTAAGAGCTCATTATATATTGCTCTCCTGGCTATTACCACTTAGCTTTTTGGCTTATGTGGAAGCCCTGTTTCCTGATCTCTGCATTATCCCAACCTTGACCTAATTCACACCATTTCTGACTGAGATAGCTTTTTGCAAGGCCATTTATCTACTTGGCTTGGAGCTGATGCTGCAGCGAGACCATTTGAGATGGAGTCTCTTCTCATCTCGAGAGTGAATTAAGGAATAAGGTGGAGGATTAGGGAATCAGGCTGATCTCTTAATATCCTGGCTCAGTGATTTTCAGACTTTTTCTGACTTGCTAACGCTCACGTATCTTCCAACAGAGGTCCAGATAGCAGATTTAAAGCTGATGATATTTAACTAGCTTTTCTTGTTATTTTTCTCAGACTCTTATAATTAAGTTCCAGCCCTGGGGAGTCCACAGTTCACAGGCTAAAAACCACTGATAACAAACTTTTCTTGAGAGATCAGTTTGTCTTCAGTTTGCAGAGATGTCATAGAAACTATTTAGGTGTTTAAAAGGAAATGGAGGTTGAGTGATGAAACACATCTCAGTGCCGTGACCCTGGGCCTCTGCACCCATTGGGGTTCAGGGCTGACACAGTCCTTGTCTGGTCTGACTACTCCAGGAAGCAGATCAAGTCCTTTGATAGCTGGATTYATGGATTTTAAGCCAAAATTTTTGTCTATACTGTTAATTCACCAAAGACCCTCAGGTAAGTCACAGCGAAAAGCCGATTCTAGCACCTATTTTTGCCACCGTCCAGAGATGCTCTTGGTTAGCAAGTGCCCGAGCACTCAACTTGCAGACGTTGGCTGCCAGCGCTCAAATGCCATGCACAGGTTGGTTTACTGTCACTCTTCTCCTGGCTGTTATGTTGAAACAACTGTAAGATAATAAAATCTTGTTTGATATAACCATAGGGAATATGGCTTTATAAAATAACCTYCTGATTATGTTTCTATATCTCAATGCAAGTTGTTCCATGTTGACAGTCAGGAACACATGTCATATACCAATTCAACTTTCTGTTGACTCTTACCAGCAATTCAGGCAGTAACCATTTGGGGTACTAGATAAGGAGTCCTGAATTTTCAAGATGTAATCCATAGGACAGATTTCTTAAAACACTCCTGTGGCTACAGCTATGTTGTTGTAACATGAATSTACCTGCACTGTCTCTGATTGTGGTTGAATTTAGTACTTCTGGGATGCACAAACAATGATGCATGAGTTCCCTAAAGACAAACTGATTAATGTCACAGATCTTTTGTAAGGAGTGATTCTATATTTCTCTAATTTACATGTCAGGAATGGAAGAAGTTTGTAAAGATAGAAAGAGAAATTTATTAGGAAATTTCACTATTTTTTTCCCCAAGAAATTTTTTTTACTCGAGGTCTTAAGCAAAACTGACTGTGTTTTTGAGTCAGGCATAGAGTTATGAAGAAGCATCCCGGTGTCACTGCTGTGCACTCTGGTGCATTAGAGCAGGGGCTTTAAAAATGGGGAGCTAGGGCTTTTTGCACCCAGAGGGACTAGAGTTGGGGGGAGGGAAGGGAGCAGAGCAAAGCCTCTAAATGGTGTGGAAACACCTTTCCTTGGTGCAACACAAGTGATGCACCGGTCTTAAATAGTGCATTTAAAAAGAGCAAGCTTGTGTTCTTGGGCTTAACTTGCAGAGGGACCCATCACCACGCAGCGGTGCTGCGGCTCCTGCGGTCCTGCCTGCTCCCAGCCGCTTCTCCCTGCACTGCCGCACGCTGGAAGGGCTGTCCGTCCGTCAGTCTGTCTGATCGCACTCAGAGGCAAGAGGGAGATTTTTCAGGAGTGCTGAGCATCCCTGGAAGTGGTGCCGGGCAGATGAGCACTGCCAGCCCTGCTGTGGTGTTGCTCAGTGATACAGTTGTCAGAACTTCTGCAGCATCGATGTAATGCTGGAGGTTAAAGCACGAGCGCAGTTGTCGTTCAGGACGCTTGGGCTCGTCTCATGTATGTATCTCAACCACAAATCTTTATTAAGTTTTAAGAGACATCAGGCATTTTCTGAGCTAAAAGTGTGGTAGTGCAATGTTAACTCTTTCTTATGCACTGCAAATATACTGCAGTGGTTGGACTGGTAACTGAGTGAAGCAATCCCACTGGCAGGGCTGGGTGGGGATAAGGGTTGTGATCTCCCCTCCTCTGTGCTGTAAGCCATGAATCAGGAAGAGGATTTTCCCAAGAAAAGCAAGGTATGCATCGAGACTTCATAACCAAAACACAACAGATGTTTTCTTGTTAGAAGAAACCCCAATCTCTCTCCACAGGGGTTAAAATTCATTTTGTCTCCACGTTCCTTGGTGCTGTGAGGTGGGAGATTTACTCTTCCAGTGCCTTGTGGAGTTATTTACTCTCATATACAGTGATGGTTAAAAAACCCTGCCCCTGTGAAGGAGGATGTGCATGCAGCGAGGCATGACGTCTGGTTTGCAAAGGTGTAAACCATCACATACAGCAGTATTTAATCCGGTCGAGGTTTGGGTTTGTCTCAGGTTTCCTTCAGGCACCAGTGCTGACTCCAAACTTGCCTCAGAGTGAGTCACAGATAGAAAACTCAGCTCATTGTGGCATTTCTCTGCAGAGGAAGAAAAAAAACAGCGTCTCTCTCTCATCGGAAGCCTTTAGTCACATCCTTTGACAGCCCCCTTTGCCAACCACCCTGGCCCCCGGCGGTGCAGTCACAGGGATGAAGCCTCAGCGGCTCCTCATCCGAGCAGACACGGCCCCGCACGGGCGGCAGCTGCAGCCGCCGCAGCCGCTGTCACCGGGATGGAGCCCGCGACGGAAGGGCTGAGCGGCTCTGACACCTCTCTACCCCTAGCTGCTGCTGCTTTTGTAAAAGCCTTTTCTTCCAGATAAAAATCTGTCTTGTCTTATGGACTCCTCTGTTCAGAGTATCTCAGCTGGAGAACAGCTATCTTTTTAGGCAGTTCGTTCGAGAGTAGCGATGACAGGATTGTTTAGAAACTGTGAAGAAGACATCTTAATCATCCAGGCAAATATCAACATTTTCTCTCCTAGCTTTTCTCCTTATCTGCTGCAAAGAAGGAGTTTTCCCAAGTATCTGGGGATCAGGTTACAGCTTAAATATTATGAAAGTTGTGAGAGCTTGTTACCCAGCATATGTGTATACACACACACTGCTGTCTGGTCGTCAGTTCCTCTGCAGAGTAATAAGTCACTTCTGATCCTAAGTAAAATCCATGTTCCGATATAAAATACTGTTTCATGTACCTACTGATGCTAGGGCCACCTGAGCTAAAACACACATCCCTGAAGCATTTAAAGCTGGTGCTTCATGGTAGCTGCAATTCATCTTCCAGCAAAATTAGAGTCCTGTTTCACAAGGTTGTCTTGTCATCTAACTCTTGACTTTATCTATGTATATAACCCACCTTCTCACATTGTTAATCTTCTTCTCTGTGTATATTTATGATATTTTTATAATGCCGGTTGTCTCCAGAATGCTGTGATTATCTGATTGTGGCAATTCTCTCTTTCTCCCAGGAAAATAGCAGCCTGCCTTAAACTTCTCGGGGGGGGTCTCTTCCTTTCACCAGCAGCAGATATTCTCTGTGATGACAAGTGACTTGTGAATGATCCCTGTGGCAGATTTCATCTATGCTTGGCCATGATAAATGGGAAACCAACAAATCCTAGGAATCTCAAGATGTTCAGACTTGAAGGTACCGTTTTCCTTTCTCTGCCCAACTCTTATTCCTTCTCTCTCCCACATTCTGACTTTGGAGCTTGTCTCTGAGCTTAAAAGCTTCAGAGCTTGAGCTCTAACACCTTATCAGAGGGAAGATGGGAGGAAGAGGTGGCTGCAGGTTGCTGTGGGTTTACTGCTGCATTGCTGGTCTCTGGCATGTTCCTGCTCATTGTCCTCAGGTACATAATCACGAGGAGTAATTCATGCATGTTTTTAGAAGAAGCAATCCCAAGAAAGCAATGAACTTCATCCAAAGCAGCAGGTAAAGTTATAGAAACTGTATGGTAAAACCAACCAATGATCCCAGCCCCTCAACAAGCTCTTGTAGACTGTTAAGGACAAAAACACACCATAATTGGAGACAGATGGTTCTTCACAAAACAGACTCTGCCCTCTCCGTCCTGGTCCTCAGTGCAGAGCACAAAATACCTTTGGAAGACAAGATTATGGACTGCAATTTATAACTTTACTGAATACTAACAATCATGGACTCAACAGAAATCGTCTTTTAAGGCACATTGCAATTTTCCATGTTCTCTGTCCCAAGCTAAATCTTTGTGGTCCCATAGGCAGTAATTACCTGCTGTGCCTTGTGTCCCGCAGAGGATAAACATCTTCTCACTCTGCCTTTGGTAACATCCCATCTCTGTCTAACCACTCCTGCCTTTCCGAAGCAAATAGCTAGAATCACATYGTGTGGATCGATAGGATCCTGTGGTGTTGTAATAGCCACCCCTCTGCTCCTTCAGGTTTTATCTGCAGTAACAGTGCTTCGGGTATGCGCCTTTTCCAAGAGCTCTGAATGCCCCTGAACTGTTCTGTGTTAAAACTCCTGGGGAACTCAGTGTCTTGACTTTGGTACCACACGCAGCATTAAATGTGCTGTTGTAAATTAATCCCTGTCCCTTCATCAAGAGATTTCATAGGCAGACCCCCTTGTGTCCCCCCTGCCTTTTCCCCTCCCTTCTCTATAATGGGAACATGTCCCTTTGAGCCACTTCTTGTCTTTAAACCTCATTACATTTTCCCTTTTCTTTAGCTGATGACAGTCCATCTCTGCAAAATACCATGCTGTAGTGACTCTGAGGGGCACTACAGAAAACATTTGAGTTCCATGTCAGAAACAACGATGGACTGACAGCACAGGTGAGTGAGGAGGGTCAGGAGAACTGATCCCTCCCCTGCTTGGTCGCAGCCAGGGTCCCTCAGCAGTTAATGGCTGAGCAGGTTTCTTGCAGCTAATTTCCCAGCCATGAAGCAGCTCCTTCAACTCAGCCTTCTCAGTGCCTCTGCACCTTTTCTGGTATTCACATCCACTTCCCCAGCCCTCTTCTTTTTGTCTGCCAAGAACCACCCTTGCTCGTTAGGAGTAAATCATCTCTGTGTGATTGAAGCTGATTTTGGGGGGAACCAAGCCAGCAGACAGTGGCCACAAAACAACCACAAACCAGCTTCACTGCTGCTGGTTACAAGCAGCGCCCAGAGCTGACTTCACTCAGATGTTTGCTGGCTTCCAGCCGCAGCTTTCCGACCTGAGCAGCGGAGCAGAACGATTAAGCCATATAAGTGCAAGGCAGGGATTGTATTTTAGGTTACTTCAGATTATCAAATTCTCAATCTCTGCATCTGGCATAATCATTGTTTTATTGCCAGTGTCCTCTTGCATCTAGAAATGCACTCTGGAAGCAGACAGAAGCATTGAAAACCCAGCTCTTGCTATTGAATTCCTGCCCAAAATGAGGCTAGATTCCACCCTAAAGGGTTTTGACTACCACAAAGATGGAGAGGGTGAAAATAAGAACTGTAAGAATTATGTAGAAGCAAAAACCCTGCCTTGGCAATTGGCCTTAAATACTAGTAAGGCTGTAACTAGGGCCTTGACCTGTTCAATTTGTGGAAAAGAAGGTTGAATGATGGAATCACAGTTCGTAAGTATATCTACTTTGCCTGCTGGATCAAACAGAAAAACATCTAACGAGCTCCACTGACATGGAACTTGCAACTCAGCAAATTCAGACTGGAAAGGAGTTGCAAATTTTTAACAGACAGTCATTTAAACATTGCAAAAATTAACCTAATAGTGTAGTAGCTTCTCCTTTACTTGCAATTTTAAAATTAAAGGGGAATTTATTTTCTAAATGTCTCGGAGACACTGAAAATCTTGTCATTAATTCATAGGCAGAGAAGCAAAATTTCCTTTTGAATCCAGTAGGCATAACTCATGCAGAGGCTTTTAGAACAGATAATAATGTCAGGAGTATGTTCGTCAGTAAATGAGAGCTGAAAATCTGTATCTGCTCGTGAAGTGAGTAATGATGGGTGATGCTCAGTTACTAGGCTCTAATGCCGCCTGCAGGATTTTAGTGACAGCATGAACAATACGAGTAGTGCAGTTGGAGTATTTATTCAGATGGGAAGGGAGTGTTTAGTCCTTATGTTCACATTTATCAGAACCCGGTGACAGTATCTGATTTCATATTGTGATCTGTTGTGCAGACTGGAAATTTTGAGAAAAGAGCAGATCTGTCAGCAAGGTTATTCAAATAAGCCCTGCCGAGGACTTGTGCTCTCCTCTGTTCCTCCCTGCTTTAGTTGTGCATTTCAAGATTACAGTTTTGAAGTGCCTACTAGCTGTTCCTGGCTGTCAAGCCAAAATTAAGGCTGGTATTTTCCTGTGGGGTTAGTCCTCACTGCTGGGTCAGGACTGTACCCTTGGAAAAAGAAAGAGTTGCACCTGTTTTGTTGAATTCAGCAGTCCCTGATATTCTCCTGGTGAGAAGTGCTTCCCATCGTGAATGCACTACAAATTGTTTTTGGGAATCAGTGGGGCTTTATGATACTAAACTTGACATTTCTGAGTTTCTGGCTGGCTCCCACCATTTGAGTCACAGAGCAAAGAAGAGAAATGGTGACTTCAGATGCTACCAGCAGGCTGCACATCCAGTGCAACCAGCAGGGCTCTGTAGACTGGGAAGAGAAGGTTATTGATGCTGTTTTGAGGTCATCTTTTTGAGATTCAGCGAACTTCAGTGCAGTCTGCTTGGGATTCCTCACAGGGGCCAAGAGGGAATTAATGAGCAGCCTGGTCAGCCTGTCTGGGGACCTCTGAAGGTGGTGTTCAGCTTCAGGAACTACACAGGGGTTGGCCAGCTTGGATGGGAGCTTATCAGGAGGACAAGTACTGGACGAGTCCTGTTTCTGCGACCAGCCTAAGGTTGAGTCTGATGTGGGAGGACCATTTTGATTGGCTGGCTGTTTGGTACTGCTTCTGTCATTCTGCATGGTGGTGTTGGGGGGCTGTTGGCTGTCTGGGGGCTCTGCAGACTGGGAAAGACTGGGAAATCAAAACCCAGACTTTTCTTATTGCTTTAAGTTTATTTGGAGTTTGTAAACCTTGGAGGCTGTGAAGCTGCACTGCTGTCCTGGAACCAGATGGGGAAATGTTGAGGGGTCTGGATAGGAATAGAATTAGGTTGGTCCATCACCATGCTAGCAGTGGGGCCAGGGGCTGTCAGCAGCCCTTCCAGTGAGGAATGCGTTGAGAGGGAAAAGGAGCTGGACCAAAAAGATGTTAGAACATCACCAGTCCTCATGTGCAATATGGTTGGGAAACACTACCGTAAAATAACTCCACCTGTAGGTAAAACAACAAGACATGCTTAATACCTTGACAGTTGACTACTGACTATTATACCAAAGCTGTTGGGCGCCTTCCCTTTGATAATCTGAACCACCATTTCAGGTATTGAGGATGTCAAACACATTTAGATGTACAGACTAACAGCCCTTAACACACTTCCCCTCTCTCTAACTGACCACATTTAATAAAAGTTTGTTTCTTCCCAATATTCCTTGAGGATGCTGACTTCTCARCATGATGTAAAGTTGACTTGTGATGATCCAGTTAGAAATCTGGGCACCTCCACTGTTAATTTGGGCAGTAAATTTAATTAAAAGCAAATATTTGGATGCAGAAATAGGATATGAGGTTGGCACTGGCATCTGTTATCAAAGTCTTGATCTGTCCCTACTTTAACAGAAACCCATTGAGATCTGTAAAGAATGTAGGATCTTCTTTAGAAGGCAAATATCCCTCAGACTCTATGTGTTGCCACAATGGTCTGCCTGCCACTCGAGTAGAAATATCCACCATCTTGACAGAGATGTGAAAGTGAGACTGAAGGGAAGGTCCATTGTCCAAGAAAATGTTTCAAGGGAGAAATTATCCAAAAGTAAAGTGAGTGGGAGCAAAAAACCCTGCAACACTGGTCAGTCTGCGGAGCTGGTAATGTGTAATTCACTGTAATGTGCTAGGGAGGAATCTCTGGCTCGTATTGCTGGAAGTAGGGGTTCAGGCTGGCTGAGAGCCAGTGAAACTCCAAAGGGAAGATCAAAGGCTTGACTATTAGCTGTGCTAAATTCCTGTTAGATTTCTCTTGTAGATCAAAGGACCCCTTAAATAGGGAGGAGCTGATTCCCCTGGAAATATCCTCTGCTCAGTACTGGCCTTTCATGTAAGTCCCAGCTCAGTGGTGAGATCTGGGCCTCTGGGATATGGCGCAAACGTGCCCCTTGAAGCTTTCTGATGTGGAAGGAAGCAGCCTTGGGGTTGCTCTAACATACACTTGGGGCTCAGCAGGCCCCACCGAGTTCCCCAGTGTGGGGAGCACAATTGGCTTGAATTAAAAGGGACTTAAACCCTCCACACCTAAGTATTGCAAGAGTATAACTGATATTTGCATGTCAGAGCTCAACAAATATGACCAGTATGTGTGGGAGAAATTAATGTTTTCTAACCACCCTATTTATTCTCCCCTGTTAATAATTGTCTTCATATTATTGACTTTGAGCATAGTTCATAACGAATACATAAGTAGCACTTTGCAAAATGGATGCTAAAAAATGCAAAAGCTTTCCAGCTTCTGCTTGTCAGTACAGGGGTCAGACCCTTACTATGACCTCTGTTGCATAAACAGACTGACTTTGTTCATTAAAATGGAACTTCCCAAAGGAATCGATTATCCAAGGGGAGCGATTCTCTTTTGCTCTTTTTCTTGCTCTTTCATATAGTGCAGTTATTAGATTTGTATGTATTTCACACAAGCAACTTCAGAGAGGATGTAGCAACCAAGTGAAAGAAATGGAAAGTCAAAAGGTGGTAATACAAAGGCATGTCTACAGCTGGATCTGGTTCTGGAAAACCTGTGAGAGGACAAGACTCCGTCATCTGTCAGGTGAAGACACTACATGATGCAAGGCTTGGAAGTTCGAGTTAGCAAACTTACAGTGGGACAGTATGCACACATTTTTAACTGTGAGGTCAACTGTTGTTGCATTAAGTTCTCTTGAGTATGAGATCTCTGCTATTGCATGGTGCTTTCAAGTTGAGGTGCACATCTTCCTGAAAATGCTGCCGTGGATGAGCCCCAAATTGTTCCTGCGGTGGCAGGAATCATGGGGTGGAATTTTGTGCCCCCTGTTGCACCAGAGCAAGATGCTGTTGGGATGTTGAATGTCGTGGTCAGCGGTGGTCTCTGCCCAGCCACACTGACTGCTGGGGAAGGCTTGCAGTGCACTGCAGCAAAGGAGTTTGTTCATTTTTAAGGCAGATAAATGAAATTGCTTTGCTTGCTTTTATGGAAAGTGTCTTCTAAACAGGAAAGGCAGCATGGAAGAGCTGCCCTCCATGAAGCTGCTTGATGGAAAATTTAGTAAGTGGTTGATACAGAGTGAGAGACCTCAACCCAGCAGCTGCAGAGCATGAGAGGGAGGAACCTAGGAGGACTGGAGGAATAAGAAACCCTAAGAAAAGTCCATGCAGTCTCTTTGTGCCTTTCTCCTTCTTCTGAAAGTTTTCCCTTTCTGGTAAATGTGAAATAAAATGTTGACTTTGAACAACCGATGGGGATGAGAGCCAAGCAAGGCTAGGACAGGCTTTGCCAGAGCTTGTGGGGCAAGAAAGAGTATGAACTGCATAGTGTGGGGTGCAGGACTGGAAATAGGCCAGAGGTTCAGGGTATATGAGTGGGCTGGATGGAGTGTGTACATGAGCATGGGCTAATTTCTACAGAAAAGGAGAAGGGGGCACAATGGCAGGCTGATGGATGGTGGCAGTCAGGGTTAACTGAAGACAGAAGTCAATCCTGTTGTCCTGCAGGATTGAGCTGGGGCTCTGAAAAGCTTAGAAAAGCAAGTCTAGTAGCTTGATGCCATTAGGAAGAGGAACCTGCTGGCTGCACAAGCAGCAATCCAGGAGAACAATTTTTCCAGCAGCCTCCAGGATGGATATCTGTGTATATATGAGGCAACAAATTGTCATCAAAGTGCTGCTGAGGTTCTGCCTTGAAGGTCAGGCAGCAGCTTCTGCTCTCATGCAGATCCTGTGCTGACGAATGGGAGAATTGCTAATGTAAAGGTCAGAAAATAAACAGAATTAATCTGAAGCATCAAGCTGGCTGTACAAAACATGTTTTCCCAGTCTGCAGACTGTAAAGCCAGTGTGTCATGAAAGATGGACACTTCTTTCCTATCCCACTCATAGAAAACAAGTATCTACATTTCTTACAAAAGAGGTGACCTAGGAATTAGCTTTCTCAGGGAAGGAACACCAAATTGGATGATCACCTGTCACGATGACTTTTTGTTGACTGCTGTCCGAGACTAAGCATTTTATAAATGTTGATGGGGCTTTCCATCTACAGATCTGTTCCCCCTCTTCAATTTAAGCTAATATTTCTAGAAGTATCTTTGCAGACTGTGCTGGCTGCTGCTGTGAAATCTGTTGTCCTCCTGTTAGACACACAAAACCACAGGCAAGAAGTTGTTCACCCATGACTGAGAGCAGAGTCTTGTCATCCTGTCCTATTTTAATTCATAATGCTGAATTTGTTTCTGTCCCATCTGAGTCTTACATCCAGCTCCGCATCAGTTTCAGAGATGACCGCAATGGGGGCAAACCTTCCTGATGTAGCGGCTGCAGGGCATTTTTTTTTTGGGGGTGATGCAAGCCACATCAAGAATGCCATTGGCCAACTGTCATTCAGGCAATTAAAAATACATAAATTAGGCGATTAGCCCAACAATTAGGTGCARTGAATATCTCCCAAATGATCTTTTCTCCCTGCATCATGCAGGTCTGTACATTTCATGGATAGGTGTGGCTTTTTCTTCCACATCTGTTGAAGTTCTAATGCCAGGCATGTAATTACAGCAAATCAAGCAACAGCTGATTTCTTCTGCAGATCCTTCTTCAATATATAAGGCAAAGAATTAGATTAACGGGTGTGTGAAATCAGCAGGGCCCAGTGGATCAAACCTTGCTCTGGAAGCAATGTTTGCCATATCCCCATCCTCAGTCCCTTTGTTGCTTTAAGTGCCACATATGCCAAAACAGCTTGTTGCCTCAGTTTCTCCATCTGGAGATGGAGGAAAACAGGAAGAATGAGGAAAGCATTTGTTCCTTTGGATTATTGTTGAGATTAATGTTTCCTATGTGTGTAAAAGGTGGTCAAGCCATCATATGTCCAATTTCTTAGCACCCCTACTCACATGTGTGCCAGTGAGTGGTCCAAGCTGCTGGACCCCATGAATTTCAAAGCCAAAAGGACCTGGGCAGCGTCCACTCACTGCTCTGTGTTTTGTTTTGTGACACACATTCCCTGGGTCACGCCTCCTACTCTGAGCATCCTCTCAGAGTGTAAATTCTGACATGTGTTTGCCCAAGTCTCCGGCAATGGTGGCTCAGGCTTCATGTGTACTCCTGTTCTTGTGATTCTTCATAATTATACCTTGTTTGTCGTTGCCTTGTTTCTTGTGTAACCCCTTGAGGCACGATGTGCCTAGAAGGCACAAACGCAAGCTTTGCAAAGGGAATTTTTAACTACATTTGCTTCATTGCTGCACAGCACTTCAGAGTTAAGAGATCTTTGCAAAATACCCAGAGTCCTTATGCGCTCATCTGATCTTGCCCCCTTCACAGTCTGAAAGCATCCCTGTGTACCAAATCTAGCAGTCTGGCCGGCCATCCTTCTCCAGCGAGCTCTTTTTGCATGTAGATGCTACCTTCCAGCTGTCTCACAAATCCTCTTCCACATCCCATCTCTCTCCTCTTTCACATATGCCTGAGCTGAGCAGCTGGAGCTCATCCTTGCACTCGGCTTTCGGGTAGAGAATTCATGGGTGGTGTCGTGACTTAAGGCAGTAGATGTCGTTGTATGAGCAGATGTGRCTGTGCAGTGCCTTTCTCCTTGTGTTTGTTCATAATGATAATTGTCATGTTAGCACCTTTCCCGGAGCTGATGCTCATTTCAGATGAAGTTCATGGAGACTTAGAAGTCTCCATCAACTTCTAAGCACAAATTACAAATTGGTGGTCAGCTGCCCACGCACAAATACAGAAGGTGGAGAGAAATTATAATTCAGTGCAAACTCATCCCACTCTATCACAGCATGCTCTCTTCACCAGACCCCCACTACCCGACAGGATTGATACCAAGAAATTGCATGTCCCTAATTAGCCAATTCAATTGATATCACTAATACTAAGGACCAAGGAATGTCCTGCCTTACTGGCATGAAAGCCCTGCAGTTTTGGCAAGCTGTTTCAATGCTCCCTGTTGCTACAGCACAGGAAAAAGGCAAAAACCCAGAATCAGTGTGATCCTGTTTTGTCTATCAAGGGCCCCTGTGATCACAGAGCATATTTCTCACCCTGCTCAATATTTTCTGCGGGAAGAGCTGACATAAGTTGGCAAGGACAGCAAGCAGCCCCTCCTTCTCACTCCTTCTCCAACCAGTGTCAGGAGCAAATTCAAAGACTCTTTGATAAAGTGAACCAAGATATGATCACAGCAAAACGCTGGTGCTGTTTTGCATTCCTCCCCACGGTGTTAACTGCAGGCTGCGGTGTCAGGCAAAGCGAAGCCCATCCCTCACAGAAGCGGAACATGTTTCTAAGGCAGATCTATACGGCTTCCTCCTTTCACTGATGTAACTATGCTTTACCTCGGTTCTCCAAGGTGAAAAGGGAGCTGGTTGAGCGCATAATCTGTATCAGCCATGTGGGGTAGAGTTTAATATTCACACTATGGTACCAGGATTAAATTGGTGCCTGGTGTCTAAAACTCAGAGTGGATTTGGTGGAAGCAGAAAGCACTTGGTTCTTCTGGGAGCAGGTCTACCACACGGTGAGCTATCACACAAGGCATAGTTAGCAGCGTGCATGATGCACACATSAGTGCCTGTAATTTAATGGATGACTGCACAGAAATGTTCCCTGTGCTATTATATAGATGTCCCCTGTGCCTCCAGTCCAAAACTCTGGTACCTTTCCTTTTTCAAGATCTCTTTTACACAGTGGAAAGATGCTTCTTTCCGTTATAATTTGCCTTATGCWGACACCTCTTTCTGCCACATAAAACATGAAGCTTCCCAGAAAAGTGACATTCCTTACTAAAGACCTCTTACAATTCAAGGCCAGACACAGAGAAAGATCAGAGAAAAGGAATTGAGAAAGAACAGGGATTTTTTTTGTTAGTTGCAGACAATTAGGATGGAAGGTATTGTACGATGAGGAGCTGGAGTTGCCCGTCTAAGGGCCATTCCAGTCCCGTGTTTCTTTGTGGGCTCACTGTAATGAGCTGACTGGAAATACAATATTCACAAAGGATATAAATAAAGATGTGACTCAGTCTCACTTATCTCTGTCCCACCTCTGCTCATGAGCTTCCTGCCTGTGGAGGCATCTGGTGGACTTATCATGGGGCCAGAGCAGGGCCCGATATACTGGCAGCACAGAACATTGAGAGTCTTGCGTTTGAGCAGGAGTTCAAGCTCCACACTACCATGGCAGCACTCTGACTGGCATGGTCATCCCTTTCCGCTTCTGAGAGAATGAGAAAGAATGCAAAAACATGGTGCACATCTCACCCATGTTGCAACCTAAGGCTGGGCAGGACGGTAATGATTCCTCAGCCTGGCCTCCTGCATCACACGCACCAAAAGAAATCCTCATCCTGATTTCAGCATCAGATTTTGGTCAAGATTTTCAATGTTTCTTATCAAGTGTTATTACTTAACCTCAGAAGGCTTCCCCTTCTCTGAAAGTTATGTACTTGAGTGGTTTCAGAGAACAGTGGGTCTTTTGGCTCTCTGCGTGGGGAAATCGTGGCAGTAACTGTTTTCAAGGTAAAAATATTCACGTGTGGTCCCTGACCAAGAAGGGCTTTTCTTACATTTACTAGGAGGAGGGAGAGGGGAGGGTGGAGGTGGATGAATCAATGGACAAAATCACCTTTTAGAAGGAAGTTGAACATTAAATTTTTGTTCAACAGTAGGAAGGAAAAAGGCATTTTACAGCCCTGACATAGCTGAACTGAAGCTGCCCTCAGTCTTCAGCATTCACTGAAACTCCAGATGAAGCTTGCAAACATGTCTCCAGAACCTACAGTCCTCTTTAAAGAAAAAGGTAATGTAAATATGCAGTAGACCAATCCACAGCATCAGCTGTGGATTTATTTCAGTGTGGTACCAATTGGACTTCTCCAGGTCCTGGCTTGTGCTCATCACAGCAGAAATCCCTGTATGGCCGAGGTGCTGCTGGGGTGAGGACAAGGGGAACCTCACCGCCCTGTAAGGCCCTGGTTGTTTTTGCGGAGCAACTCACTGGCCTGGGTGGCTCCAGAGTGGGCAAGGCAGAGAGGAGCCCCACGTCTGGTGGTGGACAGGCATGGTATTCACGCAGGACCTTCTCTCTCACGGCAAGAGAGAGACCCATGTGGGCATGGCTTGTGCAGGTATGAGCGAGTTTGTGTCTGCAGCACTGATGCTCATGAATATGGGGCTGTGCTGAGGCTCACCTCTGCACAGAGGGCTCCAACCATGCAGGGCATTCCCAGTTCATGTTGGATGTGCTTATATTGCAGCAGCTTTCAGAACCCACACGTGCAGGCAGTGCCCCATGCTAGCACTTCACCAGTACAAGCTTCTGACCCTTCACAGGAGACCTGCCAGTGAAGTGTTTCCCTTTACCCCGTTTCTACCCTACCCCACTTCCCTGCGCTTGGCTGGAGCTCCTCGCTKCTTTGAGCCACCAGGGCAAGTAAAGCGGTGGGGGCAGGCACCCACCCACCTTGCTGGGTAGGTTGGGGACCAGTAAGGGACCTACTCACCCCTCTGACGATCTGCCTTCTTGTCCACCTGCCCCAGGGCTGGAGAAGGAGCTACTTGCCCATCTGCTTTGCCTTCCCCTGAGTGCTGCTCTGACATATGCATCCCTGAGAATCCCGATTGCTTTAGGACAGTTGCATCCCACGTCTGCTTGGGTGGATGTTCATGCATGATGCAGCTTCTGTGAGGGGCCTGGATTCTGGGGCCAGCCGCAAATTTCCTTGCTGGGAGGGCGCTGGACTGGCCCTGGGGAAGCGGGTTGAGGGCCAGCAGGTGAGCGGGGCCAGCGGATTGAGGCCAGTGGGTTGAGGTCCAGCCTAGCATCGTCCCAGGGAGGTGGAGATGCACCACACCACGGGCTTTCCTCGTGGGCTGGGGAGGGGAATAATGTCCCTGACCCTGCGGCTGCCCCTCGGGGTGTGTCGTCCCGGCCATCTCTGTGATTTAAGGGGAAGCCTGAGCTGCACGGTGCGCTGGGGGGGAGGCTGGCCGTGTGTGCTGCCGAGACCCCGGRCAGCCGGGACGGGGCGGTGCCGCCGCCCTCCCCGCGGGGCCCCGGTCCGTGTGCCCGGGACCGAGCTGGGGGGGTCGGGAGAGGGTCCCGCGTGCCCCCACCTGTCGCGCCAGAGGTGGCACATCTGGGCGGCGCGCGGCGGCGCGCCCCCCCCCGGGGCGGAACAACTGTCTCCATGGCGACGGGGCACGGCGGGGGGGCCGCGATGCCGCCGCCCCGCCCCGCCGTACCGAGCCGCGGCGGAGCCGAGCGGAGCCGGCGCGGCCCCGCGGAGGGCGGCGGCACCGCGGGGCATGGGGCCCGGCGGGCGGCGGGCAGGAGCGGGGCTCTCGGCAWCGGAGTGAGCGCAGGAGACGCCGGCGGAGCGCTGCCTCCCCCCGCTGCCGCCGCCACCGCCAGAGCCCCCGGGGAGAGACCTTGCGCGGTGCCGCCCGGCCCGGCCCGGCTCGGATGCCGCCATGGGGAGCCGCTTCTCCAGCATCCCCGCGCTGCCCCGCGGCGGCCAGGGCCGCCTGCACCGCGCCCGCCACCACCACCTCAAAGGTACGGCTCGGCCGGCACCCCCATCAGGATGGGCACCCCGAGCACCCCCGGCACCCCGAGCACCCCCGGCAGGACGGGCACCCCCGGCAGGACGGGCACCCCGAGCACCCCCGGCACCCCGAGCACCCCCGGCAGGACGGGCACCCCCGGCAGGACGAGCGCCCGCGGTACCCCGGGGCACCCGAAGCACCCGTGCAGCCTGGAGCGGGATGGGTGCTCTGGGCACCCCGAGATGGGATGGGCACCCAGGCAGGACACAAACCCTGGGCACCCCAGGGACCCCAAACTGGGATAAGAACCCTAGGCACTCACAGCACCCTGAGCACCCCATGCCGGAGAGGCATCCTGGGCACCTTGGGACAGGCTGGGCTCCCTGGGCACCCCGGGGTGGGATAACTCCATGCCTGGCACCCCATGCCCTCTGGTGGTGTGGGCCCCCCTGCCGTGCTCCCAGCCCTGCCACTTCTTCCCTGGCAGTGCCTCACGGGTGGCTCATCGATACACAGGTCTCCCCAGGCAGTGGCACCCTGGAAAAGCAAGGGACATGTCGGAGGAGTTGGACCACCGAAGAGTCCCCAGGTGTTTCTTGGTGAACAAAAGCTTTGCTTTGGCGTCTTCTCTGGGTGCTCCAGGGATGTGTCTGTGTGCGTGGGACTGTCAGTCCTGTTTGGAGGAGGGCAGGGGGTATTTTGGGCTTGTCCAGCTTACGTGGTTATTCTGTTCCTCATGAGGATGAAATCCCTTTTCTGAAATCCTGGGGCACTGTCGGGACCAAATTGGATGGAGATGACTTCTTAAGGCAAGCAGGAGTGACTGCCCAAGGTTCCCTCTGTCTCTGCCATTTTTTGCCCCCTTTTGCTGTAAGCTGGGAGGGTGGTAGCAGAAAATAACCCATCATTCTTGAAAAGGATTTCCTTGGGCAGCAGTACACACCGTTTGTGTTCAACGCTACCTGGGTACCTCTTCACTCAGCACATTTTCACAGCCAGAGGCACTGAATGATGGGCGTAGAGGATGTCAGACACCTCTGTAAGCAGGGAATGAGGGAAGGTGCTGCTCCCACAGCCATTTCAGATGATCAGAACTTGTTGCAGCTTCCCCAGTGTGTTGCAGAATTTGCAGCCACCGGCATGAAGAATAGGGATGTTGGTGTTCACCCTCATTTTTACTGAGCTTTTGGGTACTTCTTTGGCATGGTCTAGGGGAGTGGAAATGGTTAATGATGAGCTGGGCAACTGGTTGTTATACTGAAGGATTTTCTGATACTTGCATTATTCTTCCGTTACACCTCTCTGCTCCCTTCCTCCGTACTTGGATGATTCGGAACAGTTGYGTGAACTGAGGGTGATTATATCATGGCTTTTTTAATGGCTATGCAAGGAGACGTTACAAATACTTACTGCTCTGTCATGGACAAAGTCAGTCAGAAACTCAGCCCAGACAATGGCTGTGCTTAAAATTAGACTTGCAAGGAGGGAGATGCTGAACCCTAAATGGTGAACCTTCATCCTCTATCAATGCAAACATGAAGGCACACACGATGCTGTAGTAGTTGGTATGCAATTGTGAACTGCCAGAGAGGATTTGTCTCTTAAGAATCATGCTGTCAGCTGGAAATTTTTCTGGAGCAACCTTAAACAGATAAGAATTTATAAACTGGAGCCAGAAGGGACACTGCCACTTAATCCATTATCAGTGGCTTACGTGAGATTTTGAAGATGCTCTGTATGAATAACATGATTTTGGGGGTGTGTGGGGTGTGTGTTAATGGTACTTTCTTTCTTTCTTCCTTTAATTTCAGTTTTAATTAAATTTCCACCTGTGCTGAGGCAGTAAGCAGAAATGTTCTGAAAACTGTAATGTAGCAGGGCACTGAAATAATTTTGATTTGGAGTAAAGAGTTAACAAGGCATTGCCTTTGTTGTAAAAACCAAGCAACTGCCAGGGACAATATGTGCCTTTTCTGTCTTTTTGAAACGGGACTGCCTCAGGTCCTACATTTAAATGCAGAATGAACAAGTCTGATTGCATCTGACAGGTTCCTGTAAAATGGTCTGGAGGCATAGCAGTGAAAGTATGAATGTCACACAGTTTTGTTACATATCTGCTGTTTAACATTTTGTAAAGTGAATTTTAATTGAAGGTCCCCAGTTGTTCTTCAGTGTCTGGCTCAGTGTTAGGGATACTGAACTTTGATAATTTGGCCACCATCTGGTACTTTCCTTCTGCGACGACCCCTTCCTAACCTGGTGCCAGGGGTCATTTAGGCTCATTCTTGCTAAAGAAGAAGCTATGGTTGCATTAAGTTTCCCAAGGTGGTCTGGGGTCTCTGAAGTCAGTCCCTGAACCTTACAAGTTCATCTCTGCTGGGTAAGAAACAAGATCTCCATACATAGTAGAGCTGTTGTCCACATATACTGAAAATTTTTATACCTTTCTGTTAGTCCTGCTAAAAATGGTCACCTTTAGTTAAGTAAGTCTTCTGAAGACCATGTGATACTTTTGGTGGTATTGAAGGCATAATAACTCAGAAATATCATTGAATACTGGCATGGCTGGCAGAATACTTGCTTTGCTTTTGATGGTCGTGCATAAGAAGGAAAGCACCCAACTTGATTCTCAGACTTCAGCTGAAGTTTAAAAACCAGGTAGCTGAAATAGGCAGGTCTTTACTGAAGGTGCCTGCAACAGTAAACCTGGAACCCCGGGCTGATGATTTTAGAGTTGCTTTCAGAGTAGAACAGTACTTCAAAATCTGGTATGTCCAGCCCTTTATAAAAGGACTTCACATTGCTGTTCACTAGAAACTGCTAGGCGCGAGCACTTTGGAATTACCTATTCGAAAGCAGTATGTCATGCCTGGATTGTTAATCCAGATTTTGGTGTCACAGGCTGCAGGCTTTGGCTGGTTTGGAGACAGTGAACACTAAAGTCAATGGAAACATAAGTTCTCCAGGACCGCAGCTGGTCAGGTGCCGTGGTCCTGATGTGTCTGTTAATCTTAAAGTCATGGCCAGTGGTTGGAAGGAGGTTGTCACTTGGTGATATCATGATGGGGAGGTTGAGGTGAGATTATTTTCAGCATTCCTGTGAGTATTTCCCTTCCCGTAACCCAGACGTGGCTGTTTCTCTGGGGTGACGGAAGGTGATCCATTGTGTACTTTCCTAATGCTGAGCAAAAGATTATGATTATCTGGTAACAATCTCCTTAACGATGCAGCCAGATAAACTCCAGGAAATTTTTGCTGTCCACCCTCTCTGAAATATGGTTTGCGATAACTATCAAACAAGGTGTGTATGGCTGTTTGGGAAAACTCCAGCCGTATCTAATCTCCTGGATTCTGAGATGAAAAAGATCAACCTTTGCATCAGTGGCTCTGTGTACTGTTTATTTACTAGTGCCAGGGCTGTCTGGCTTGAACTGTTCCAACCAAGGAGACTGCTATTATTTCTCAAGACATACATCCCCAGTTCAACCCATTTCCCTGCCCCAGGGTTCTTCCAAGATAGTCTATTCAATCTCCTCTCTTAATTCTCCTTTTTAATCCCGGTGTAGCTTGGTAAATTACCCTCCTTGCCTAGAGTTACATCTTCCAAATCTCTGTGGCTGTTGCATTCCTTCCTTAGCTACTGCTCAGCCTTGCTGGATGTGTTTAACTCTTCCTACTGTGATGTGTGGGCTGTGTACCCTGTTAGGGCTGTTGTGTAGTTCCCAGATTTGCTGGTCCAGGATGCTAGAAATGCAGTTTTTGCTAGCCCTTGGGCCAGAGGTGAGGCATGGCACCTGAATGCCATCTCCCGTGCTCCGTGGGCAGATGGCTCTTTATCCTCATTTGTCTCCATGTCCTCAGCTTCAAGAAGGCTTAGCCATTTCTGTGGACAGCAGATCAATATTACATTGTAAAAGCTAAGAAGTATTACTGTCTCCTCTCTTAAATCCTTTCCTCCAGCCTCCTACTCAGGTTTGCTGCTCTTTCCTGAGCCCCCTCTTGCCTTGGAAGGTAGATTTCCACGGTGAGTGACAGTGAGCAAGATTTCTTCCTGTCGGTTTTCTCATGGGTTAATGCACCTATGATATTTATGCAAAAGAATGCATGCACTATATTACAGAGACAGCCTGAGCTAGTCAGAGATCCTCTTTTCAGCAGTGGCTGATTACTCATGGGTTATTCTTTATTATTTGTATCACAGTGGCAACTGGAGGCTCCCGTCAAGATCTGAGTCATGTTGTGATGGGTGCTTCCATGGTCCCCTGTACTTACTGCTCGTTCATACAGATAGCTCTTGCTCACCTGTCTGGGTGATCTCTGTGGGATGATTTGAGGTTATAGCTCTAGTGTGTCATGTGAAGCAGGCTGGTTCCTTTGCAGGACAGTTCTTCTTAGTCCCTTCTAGGAAACCTGAAGTCAGAGTCAGCAGTGGTTTGCTGAAGGATGCGACTCTGCCTTTCTGGCTGCAAGCCCTCCGAAACACAGCCTGTTGTGCAGTACTTTACCAAGGAGGCAGGGGCTTTGCTGCTTTTCCTGGCCCACAGGGGATACCAGTCATGATTATACAGTCTTTGCCTGCATTTTTGCAGTTGCTGTTCCAAACTTTATATCCACTGACACATAAATACRTCGGACTTTTTTCTCCTTTCACTGGTATTTTATGAGCTTCTGAAATACATGCAGAAGATAGTAATCTGGCTGGTGTAGGCATTTCAATAATTGTATGTTGTTGATAGGAAAGACTATCCTGCTGCCAGCTCCATTTTGTGCACTCACTAGATAAAACTAAGTGGGGAGAAAAAGGATGTCGGCAACTGATGATCATGGGGATTAGAAGTTGGGGTGCAAGCAGTGCGCTGGCGGGGATATAGTGATATTGTGAGATAACCTCAGCTCCCATTGCTGTCATAATTGGTTCTTCTTTGAAGTACTATTTCATTTTCTTCCAGCCTTAGAGAGTCAGAAGTTTCATCATTCAAGGCTTTGAAGGATGCCTCCTGCTTCCTGCCCTTCTGCTTTCATTCTGTCTTGGGTTGTACTTGTTTCCCTCTGACCTGTCAGTGTGTCTAGGTTGTAGATAGAAAGTTTTTCCTGCCTGAGGTTCTCAGGTTTATATGGCCTTCTCCCAAGCACTACATATTTTTTCCCAAGCTACTGAACTTTGATTTATTGCATTTAAACTGCCTAAAATTGCTCAGTGCTCCAAACACGGCAATTTATTGATCTTACTCTTCCTTTCCCGTTGTCCTTTTCATGAGGTGCTGAAGCCTGTTGGTGGAGCAAGTAGTGCTGCAGCTTGTCAGAAATTTCCCAGGAAATCACATGGTGCTTTGCCCACAGGTGATGCTCTGTATTTCTTAAGGGCAAGAAAGGCTACTTTTGAAAGCCAATAGGAACCAAAACATCAGGGGGTGATTGAGCTGATAATGTTAGTGCAAGGCTCAGTAGCAGTTAAAAAAAGCAAATTAAATATTAGGAATTATAAGGGAAGCCCAACAGAAGAAAATAGAGGCAATGACTAGATTGTTGTATAAATCTGAATACAGTGGAGTATTGGTTCTTCCCCTTCCAACATTTTAAAAAAGATACAGGAGAACTGAAAAAGGCTCAGAGGAGGGCAACAGGGACAGTCAAAAGACTGGATTAATTTTATATAAGGAATGATTGAATAAACTAGGACTCTTACCTCTGGAAAAAGGGACAACTAGGGTGGGAAATGACTGACATGTACAGAAGGGGCAGAGCTTCACTCTTCACTGTCTCTTCCAGTACAAGAATTAGGAGGACGTCAAATGAAGTTGGTAGATTCCAGCTCCTTTTGAACAAAAGGAGGCTGTAGCCATCTGCAGTGGCTAGTAGCTCTGTAGAGCTCATTAGTAGTGGATGTTATGGATGCTAAAATGGGTCCAATTTTACGGGAGATTGGAGGAGGTCATGAAAGAGGAATCCTTTGAAGTTTGCTACATACAAAGACCACACACTCACCCTGCTCATATGGACTTCCCAAGGGCGTCTTCCTAAGGCTACCTGTGTTTAACTGATAAGGATAATGCTGAAATGAGAACTTAAAACTTCTCCACATCAGTGAAAGCTGGACCTGGGTTGTTCAGACATTGCAGTGGTAGATGGAGGGATAGAGCCTGCTCTGGTGTTGGCTGGTCTCTAGCTGGATCCATCCTCTTTTTCATGAACATCCCTGCCTGGGTGTTTACAGAGTGGTTCATTGCCATGGCAGCCTCGAAGTCATGCACAAAACGTCCAGGCTTTATTTGGGAGACAGTAGAGATTGTGACGAGGTCCCTGTGCAAGCTTTCTTGGATGAGGCTGTGTCTCCTGCACTCTATGATTTTGACAAATAAAGGTGCTTTTGCATTTGTGGACTCTTTTGGAGTAAGAGAAAGCAGGTTCTCTTTGCTTACATTGACCTCCCGAATGACAGAGGCCTGAGTAGCCCCCACTTCATTTTGTTTCCTAGCCTGTTGAAATAGCAGCTTTTGTGGATATCCCTGTATCTGGGAAGATTTCTAATACAGAGGCTTGGAAGATTTCATATTTGGCAGCTGTTCTTACCTACTGCTGCTAGGATAATTGCAGGAACCAGCTACTTCTGCATTGCTGAAATTGTTGCCCGTGGCAAGTACATAAGTACACGTTGTTTTACTTACGGTCCATACCTTCATGGTGGCTACTTATTTCAATCTGGGGATCCACACATGCTCTGCCTTGGTCTGCCTTGAAATTTTAGGACATCTGAGTAATCCAGTTCTGAACTGTCCCGAGGAGTGGGGTCTGCAACGCCTGTGTTTTGGAATTGTCTCCATCCAGAAATGGTTGATCTAAGATTAACCTTAATCACAGCACTGTGCAGGTGCTCAGCACCGTGCTGCGAACTGCCAAATCCCAAAGTAGTTTTGGGGACAGGAGCTGAATTTTAACTGAAACTTAGGGTCTGGCAATGGTTAAAGTTTCTGCTCTGACTGTGACATGTATACATGAACCTGAGCTACCTTTTAACCTAGCTAACGAGGGTATTGCTAGCTGTGTAGCTGGGGAGGAGGGCAGGCACTTGGATACTTACCCATACTAAGGTCTGGGTTGGTCCAACTATGATGTGGTTAAAATTGAGGTGGGGTAGGTTTTCATCTTCATTCATTCTTGGGGATCTCTAGCTGATAAAAGCATGTTGTATATAAGATTCTAGTTCATGTTTACACTGCTGGTTATTTGGCCTTTCAGTTACAGGATTAAAATAGGATTGTGTTTTAAAATTACAGGGCGGAGGATGCCATGGTGATATTATATTTATACAATTCTCCATTAGTCCACCTCGGTTCAACTCTTTGCTGAAGCATAGGGAAGGATTCTCAGCTCTCAGAAAACTGTGAGGTTAAACCTCAGGGCTATTTTATGCAAAACTCTGAAAAGTAAATGTTAATAGTTCTCAGCCAGCTTCAGAGATAAAATATCATGCAGGTTTTTTAGTTTAAAAAAAAACATTTAATGTAAACATTTTTTGGAAAAAACAGTAATAAAATTGTAGACAAAATAAATTCTAAAGTACTGGCATTGCTTGCAGAGTCTCCTTCCTCTCTTTGTTCCTTTGTATTCAGTATTTGGGTTTCACACTGGTAACACTGACACTTCCAGATGTTTCTGCATGTGTGGGCTTACACACATGTGCACAGGCATTTCTAGGGATTCCCTATTGACTGTTGATCTCATAACTTTTATGATATGGCCAGAACACATCCTATGTCTAGCATCAGGACTTGAGAAGATTGACTCAGCAAAGCAATGGCTGGGGAGCTCTGTAACTAGCCAGTGCCACTGTTGGTAACGAGCCAGTGGGGTAGCAAAGAAGGAGCCTGGCTTCTGAAGAGACAAGGGACCATGGGATGCTGAGCAGAACTGGAAATCTGGGATCCTTTGTCCCAGTGGAATTAATCAGGGGCACTTTTGGTGTATTGGTTTCTTACCTGAGGAGCTGAATGGGAGCATGAATGTCTTTGCGAGCAGCCCCTGACTGGACATCCCTCTAGCTTCACCCTATTGAAAGCTGTAGTTTCTGACCCAGTCAGAAGAAACATAATCATGTTATGCTTGATTCATTCTAATTTACATTGCCTTTCCATATGTCAACATACAATTTAAGAACCCCACTGATCATCTTTTATCCTCTGTTAGGCATAAGCTCTGCTTGATTTCCCTTTAACTGCTACTTAGATGGAGACGTGACTGTGTTTTGTGCTCTGCTGCTCATCAACACCATCTAATGTAAAGCTTAGTGTTAGAGTCTTAACTTGGTACTGGATAGGCTTTTGCCAGATAAGCCAAGCAGCCATAGATCCAGAGCTTATTTATCATCCAGATTCCAACTCTTCATCAGAAGGTTAGTTCAAATCTCCTCCTTAAGGAATACCTGTTTAATATAGCATTTAATTGTATTGGTATTACTCAGGATTTCTTTGATTTGAGCAACTGGTGCCATTGCATTTTTAATTATCCATCTATCTACCTATCTATCTATCTGTCTGTCTGTCTGTCTGTCTATTTTGCAGGATCATTTTTGTCCATGATGAATGCTTGGTTTTTGTACTTAACAAGTATTTACTAGGTAGGAAGGGAAGAGCTGGTTTCCCATAGAAATATTGAGTCACTGTAGAAGACAGGATACAAATAACTGTAAATGTTGCAAACAGAATCTGTGTATTACATGAGTGAGTCACTTGAATAGATGTGATAGAAAATGGAAAAGAGAAAATGTGCCTCACTGACTGGTATGTTGCAGCATTTCAGCAAATACAGAAAGAGGAGAAGTAGTTGAAATAATTTACTTACTTTATTAAAAAAGGCAGTGAACACATTATAAGGGACCTGGGTAACCTCTGATGTTAGTACTGGATTTCTACATTCCCACTCCCATCTCTGTATATCATTTAGCATACCTGTTTTAACGGTACAACCCTTCAAGAATTACATCCCTTAACAGGCATAAAATAAAGTAAGGGTGCAAAAAGTTCTCCCTATTTAAATCCATTAATACCTTTTGTTTTTAAARGTTTAGAGTTGAGATGCCAAGTGATAAGTACTGACAGCTGAGAGCTTTGCTCCTCCACTTGAAATCTGCTCTGCATTAGTTGTGGCACAAAGTTCTCACCATCTGCTGGATGCCTCATGGCCTGTGGAGATCATCTGGCGTTCAGTGCATTTCCTTTGGACAGTTGTTCTCAGACCCCATTGGCATCCACTGGAGGACTTAGCAGAGAGATTAAAAAACACCTTGAGGTTTCAACCAGAGAAGTCCTGCAGGTGGGGYCTGTAGCAGTGAATGGAGTGAGCTCTGGTTGCTCTTGCCCATGCAATGTGTGTTTGGTGGCTGAGCCAGTCTCCGGTTGTCAGTCCAACATGAAGCCCAGGAGGAAAAATTACCAAGCGATGGGTGGGAACAGAGACTGAGGGTAAACTCCCTGTTTGGAAATGTTAATGCTACATCCATTATTAATAACCCCACTGCAAAAGAAAAAATGTTTTGCTGCAAATGAAGCTGTTACACAGGGAAGTGGCAGGCAAAATTAAAATTTCATACTTGCCGTGGTCTTACAATAAAGGTTTTGTGATACACACCCAGCAATGCCACTATAAATAGTCTTGTTATCTAATCTTCCAATACGGAATATGACAGAAGATTACAAGTAGGAAAACAGTTCAGTGTAGCTTTTAGCTGTTTTCCCACTGCTTCCCTCGCTTCTGCTGGAGCATTATTGCTGTGCCCCTTGTAATTCATATGGAGACAACATTATACAGAAGTACAGAATGTCACTAGGAGGAGGAGAGTTCAGATAAAACCCAAATTTATGACATGTTTTACTAAGGCCATGTAGGAACTGAGACGAGGGAAGTAATGATAATTTGCAGTCCAGTGGCATTTCTCAGGGTGTGGTGAGAACTTCTTCATGCCAACTCCATTGGGTCAGATATGGAGGGGGACATGTTTTAATAAGGTGCTCTACATGCTTGATTGCAGAGGGAACCTTTTTGCTAATGAATAACCCAGACACATCATACAGTGTAGGCTCTGTCCACATGGGTCTAGGACCTGATCCAAAACCAACAGAAGGTTCCTAGAAAATTTCACAGAGGCATAGCTAGCACAGAGAAAACCTCTTTTTTCCTTTTGCTCTTATTTCCCATGGGAGAAGAAGGAGTTGGCTGGTGGCAAGGATGATACCTCCTCTCCTCCCCCCTCTCTGCCTTGCTGGTGATGCAGTCCTCATTTCTGACCCCTCCTTGGAGCCCCCCCTGTCCCGTTTCACATGGGGCACCTCAAGTCAGCGAGGAGGGCCGAGTCCTGGGAAAGCTCCCCTTGAACAAGGGCAGCTAAAAACGACCCTCTGCAGCCTGTGTGCATGGACACAAATATCCCTTTCCCACAGAGGACCACAGATTGCTTTCTAAACCTTTATGAAGTTTTCTTGTGGCAGCCATGGGGGGAGGCATGAGGGAGTATGGCTGTTTCAGATCTGAAACCCCGTAAGACTTGAGCCATCCTCTTTTTGCTGTATGAGGTGAGTTAGGAAGACTTTGAGTGTTTATTCAAACCCCAGCGCTGCTTGCCCACTGTGGGGTGGCTTCCCCGCCACGTGGCTTGGCGGAGGCTCTCCACTAGCATCATGTTGGCTCATGCCCAGGCAGCTCAGCAGAGCATGGTGGTGGTGGCCACACACATGCTCTCCAGCCATGGCCAACTAAGAAATCTTCTTCTGTGCTTCTATCACACCTTCTCATGGAGGAGCTAAAACAATGACAAAACTTGAGCAATTGAGCCTCACCGCAGCTCTTGCGGGGAGGCGGGAAAAAGCTTGTCCCATCCCCTTGTCCTAAAATAGGCTGATGTCTAGGGAGGTAGAATGTTTTATTTATATTTTGCACAACAATTCAGCAGGAGGAAGACTCATGTCATCTGTTGAACACAGTAGTCCTACATCCATCAATTCCCACAGAGTTCATGTGGTCCAGGCTCGGGATCTAGTTTTGCCTCCTAGGGAAATGCTGGGACTTGAGCGCCTTCACCTCCATCTACCCACTTCACCTCCTCCCTGTTTGGCAAAGCATCGGCAGCATCCTTCTGAGAGGAGGCGATGGCGTTCAGCTACCACTGACTCACTCAGTTGGGCACTTCTCTCTCTTGCAGCCCTCTGAAAAGCATCCTTAAAAATTGTTAAAAGCAAAAGAGCCAACGAACGTCCCTGACCCTGCCTGGCTGAACTGGGGCCCAGTACTGCTAGCAAATTCTTTACCAACCCAGATTCTGGTATTTCAGCTTAAATTTCCAGGCATAAGCAATTCCAAGCGCTGGCAGATGAAATGCTTTCTGGACATGAGCTTTCTCATGCTGTAGGCTATTCAGGAGGAAGGAGCGTTACGTTCTCATTATTAGATTCTCCCGGCACATGAAATTTGCTGTTGGAATAGAAGTTTTATATACAGTAAAATGCTCCCAGGTATGCTTTTTAGTAGCGCTTCTGGGCTACAGCAAGAATTTATTAATAAGAGGCGCCCAAACCATATTATGCACTGAAGCAGAGCTGGAACAGGGTGCTTTTGCTCTGATTTAGGGAGCTGATTGAATTTAGTGACAGACGCCAAGTATTTATGTCCTTGCCTGAGTTTATCTGTTAAATTTGAAAGTGTTAAAAGCAGGAGGTTTTTTTTAATAAACATATTATACGTATTTTATTATTATGTGTGGTTGTCTGAAGTGTACTGCTCAGACCGTCAGAATAGAAAGCTGTGGGGATAATACATTGCTCTAGATTTGCACCAGAGTACTTGAGTTGCATTCAGAGAGCCCAATGTCTTTGCTTGTGACATTGCTTGATATCATGAAGAACACAATTAAATAATATTGATTTTATATGTACAACTGCATATAATATATTGTTACACAATTGTAATATTTGCTGTAAAGTTCCTGACAGTTGTCCATATTTCTAATTAACATGGGGGGGATATTTTAATTTTAAGTATGTTTTTTAGCATATTGACAAATGTCCAAACTCTAGAGAAGCTGTTACTGGCTTTGGAAACCATTGCAAACACACCTCTTGGTTCCTTTTGCTCACTCTCCTTCCTACCAATAGCCTTTTGGGCTTCTTTGTTTAATTTATTCTGTAACTTCACCTAAAATAGCCCCTGGCTTTATTTTTATTTATAGCTTGTTTATAGTTCTGAATAGTTTTAAATTCTTTTGATTTTATTATCTTATCACCTCCTTAATGAGTATTTCACCGTATTAGTCATTATTTAGCCTTTTAGTCTTTCCATGGGCCATCTTGAAGCCCTTGAATGGTGACTCTTTAGAGCTGAACCAAAACTCAGGGTGAGGATGAACAGCTGACCCATAAAATTCAGGCAAGTTGTTGCATTTCCAGTGCAACATCTTCTGAGCCATCTTGTGCCTCAAAAATTAATGCCACTTACAAATTACCTTCTGCCGTGCTCCACCAAATACTAAGATGCTGTAATAATTTATGACAGTTAAAATCTCGTATTCAAATAAAAGCCAAATATATAGGGAAAACAAGCCCTGTGGAGGAAGGTTATAGTATGAAAGAAAAGATGGCTTGCTTTGTCTGCAGGTCACATTGAAAGGCAAGCTAGAAATACGTGTAAGAGATGGAGACCTAGATATGCTAGATTTAAGGGGGAACTCCGTAGTTGCTGCAATTGGACTATTTTCAGGTGTTTGGATGAGTGAATGACCCAAATATAGTTTAAGCCTGTGACTATTTCATTTTAATAGCAATGCAAATACAGTAGGTGAAGGCTAGGAGCGCTGCATCTAATTTAGCAGTGTTGCTTTAGCAACATCATGCAGGATGCAAATAGTCTCCTTGGTAACACTTCCT
This sequence comes from Oceanodroma leucorhoa, assembly GCA_030449065.1. Lineage (NCBI taxonomy): Eukaryota > Metazoa > Chordata > Aves > Procellariiformes > Oceanodroma > Oceanodroma leucorhoa. The sequence goes on from JASVER010000017.1 coordinate 693,304, forward strand.
AAGTGTCATTAGATAAGCGATGGTTATAAACACGGAAGCAGATCAGAAAGAGAGACATGCTCTTGTGCTGTGCCTTTTTATAGCCCCAGACGTCACGATTAGCAGGATGGCAAAAGGAGAGAGGAAAGCTGTTTTGAGGATTGTAGCGCTTGTTAGTGTTTTATATGTTGTGCTTTGGAAAACTGCACCAGTGGTGATGGGGTTTTCTGGCTTGGTTTAAAATAGGTTTTAAGTAAAGGGAGGATGTTGTCCCTGCCCACTGATGGCACTTGTCAGAGACATACACTAAGCGTCCTCCCACCTCTCCGGGGGATGCAGATCGCAGATGTTAACCCTTCTGCTCTCTACCCTAATGGCGTACTCATGTCTCAGTGAGTTTTGAATCTACAGGTTAGGAAGGGGAGAGGGAAGGAGGCCCCAGAGCTCAGTGTGAGTGTGAGCCTGCTGTCTTTGCCCTGGAGAGGATGTGGAGGTTGAGGTGGTGGTGAAGGATCTGCTTCTGGGCTGGGATCAAGTACAGGATCTGCTCCCCTTCTGCTGTGCTTCCCCTGCCTCGGTATCACTGCCGGTGGATTAGCTCTCCAGAACCAGATTTGGGTTTCCCTGTTGAATCCTGAAGACCCTTCCCTAGGGATCAGCAACACAGTAGGGATGACGGTGAGAAATGGGGTTACTTAGTGCTCGGAAACAGGGCAGTTGTTTCTGCTGTTSGAATTGTCATATAGAAAAGAGTCATGAATTGAGGCAGCTTTTCTAGCTCTCATGACTGATAACTAATTTTTTTCCTAAAGCCTCAGCTGCTGGACTGAAGGGATTACACGAGAATCCTAGCTTTTGTTTAAACCCCCCTAAATTTTATATACTTCCCTGTTACAGAGAAAAGCTGCAAGGTATAAAAGGAATATGACCTAATGGCTCAAAAATCAGAAAGCGTACAAAAGAATGACCAACGCTTTTGTTTTCAACTGATCTTTATTTGAATCCCACTGGTCGATGCCCGAGGATCTCATCCAAGGAATCCGAATGCCTGGTAATGTCAGCTGGAGCACGTGAAGGACAGTGGAAGGAGCCAAGTCCATAAGAGCGTCAGAGTAGGTTTATTCTGGTTTGGGATGAAAGTCTGAAAGACCAAATGGTTTTATTTTATCATGAGCTTGACCCTGCTTCAGTGGAGGAAGACAGCTGGTGGACTTTTGCATTTTTTTTGGAAATCCTCTGAACCAAAGCTAAGCCAGACCTTTGCAGCCAAACACCTCCTGATCTGTGACTTAAGGTCCACACACAAGTCCAGTCACTGGAAACTGGCCAGTCCAAGGGTCCCATTTTTATTTCAACAGTCTGCAGCACCTTGCAATTTAGGTACATGGCAAAAGACTGACTGCAATTTTTCCTATTCTAATGCAAAAGGGAATTCAAATGTCAATAGTCTCTCTTTACAAGGAGAACTCATATTTAAAAAAAAAAAACAACAAACAAACTCCAACCATCCCCCACAGCCCTTTTTTGCTCCCAAATCTTTTTGGCATTCATCCATCTTTGTATCGCTCATATCTCTTGGCCTCCGTTGTAAATGTCAGTGCTAATTAATGAGACCTTGGCCCTCTGTGTAGTTAAGATGAGTAACAATCCAACGTTTGTTTGTGAGATGGGTGCCCTTACATCTCCCCTTCCCAGGGGAAGGCACTGGGGCTGTTAGCCTTGTGCGTGTCAAGCTGCAAGAGGCAAAGTCCGAAACACCACCCTACCTCTGTAGTGTCAAAAGCATGCAGGTGAAGCTCTCCTGAGCTGGGTGAGAGAAGTGTTTCCTAAACCTTTTAGAGATTAAAATGGAAAGTCTGGGGTTTCCTTACTGCATTGCCCCCATCCCATCGCATCCCACCACATCCCATCCCTGTGCTGGGCTCCTGGGATTTCRCTGGAAGGCACTGGTGAGTTTTTTGCTTTGTGAAGGAGACACTGGGGTCGCTGGACCCCAGGATGCCATTCCAGCCCTAGGCAAAATGTTGTTGCCTTCCCTCTGCAGCGTAACAGCCTTCATGCAGTGGGTCCTGGGTGAAGGTGAAGTTTGTCTCTGCATCCAAATTGTTCTGTGGTAGAGGGACTGAGCAGCTGTTCCTCACCACCATGGTCCGTGGCTTAGTAGAACATGGGAATTTGGACAAATGACTCTGCTAAACGTGTGCTCAGCCTTSCACCTGCCCTTTCCTCTGCTGTATGCAGAATAGAGCGTTTCTTTCCAGGACAGCCATGTTGCAGTGTTTCTGCCACATGTCATTTAGATACTGAGTTCTTAAACATTTGCAGGCATCATTTTTTAAACCAGCTTGGGATAGGAAAATGATCTGTCTCCCCAATATTCCTGGCATGTTTCTGCTGCAGAGAGATGTGGTGAAACTCATGCTTTCCGGGGAGAATCAAAGGGCAGGAGGGGTAAGTGAGGTTTCTTTGGGGTCTCCAAGTAAAAATGTATGGGGGGCAAGAACTGGGAGCTAAATCACAGTCTTGCAATGAAGGACTGGTGACTCTTGTCTAGGAGCAGATGGTGCTGTGGCCATGTGTATGGACATTACTGCTGGACATGACAGAAACCCTCAAGTCCCAGGAAATGCCCTGGTGCCACCTCTCCTCATCACTGCTTAACGCACCTCTCTGTGGCTCTTCACTGAGCTCCGATTTTGCAAAACCAAACGTGAAACTATCCAGGATGATTTAGACCTGATTCTGACTTGATCTAGCTGAAGAGCTGGCTGACAGTTTGTTCCCATAAGCACCATAAAATGCAAAGCACCATCATATGTGATGAGGAGACTTTCTCGTTGGTCACAGCCCAGGGTGGAGTTCAGCCTGAGACTCAGTTTCCATGACAGGTAGGACCACACCAGCTCATCCAAATGTGTGTGGTCCTTTTTTCACCTGTGGGGATCTCAGGGGGGTACACTGGCCCTGCCCACCCCCTGGGGTGGTTGGTGCAGCCACGCTGCAGCATTGACCTGAGCCAGCTCAGGCGTTTCTGCACTTGCACCGCAGACTCATCCCGAATAGCACCTCTACGTGACGCCTGTTCGTTGCCCGTTCAGCAGAAAGAGGGATGCTTTCGTATTCCCAGCCCTGCTTCCTGCAGAACCTGGGTTTTCCTTGGAGATCTCCTGTTCACACATGGAGCCAGCCCTGCTTCTTGGGGCTGACGGGAGCGCAGGGCCCCATGGTGAGGCTGTGAGCCAGAAATCCCCCAACCTCACCTCGCACACTTGAGACCAGAAGGCTCTTGCCGTTGTGCAATTGCAAACTCCCTTTAAAGCAGTGTTTCAATACAAGCAAGGCAGCTCTGGCTTTTCTGAGACCCCCAATTTTTTTTTGTCCATTGTGGGAACCAGGAGTTTCACACCACACTGTGGCTTCCTAATCCACAAGGAAATCCCTTCTCTCTCTTAATCAATTGATGCTGGGGTTTTGCAATGCAGCCTCAGTTAGAGGCAGGAGAGCAGTGCGGGATCGCACCGTGGCTCTGACGAGGGATGCTCCGTCCCGTCTGGAGCAGTGACAGTTGTCGTTCCCTGGCTCCTAACCCACACTGCTCCTGTCCCCTGTGCACTGGCTGCTCAGTATCTGCCAGCCAGGCTCCCCCTGCCAGCCACCCAGGGCCGGATTTTGCCCCTCGCCCACCTCCCGGCAGTCGGGGTGGTCTGTAGGTGGGGACTGAAGTGTGTCCTCGCAATAGGAGAGCATCCCAGTGCCCAATCCAGCAAATGAGACTCCCCTCTCTAACCCCCCCATCCTGACCTCCGGTTCTCCCTTTGCTGCCTGTTTCTGTGAATATGCTCCTTTTTGCATTTCTTCACAGAAAAATAGAAGAAATCGCAGCCAAAAATCCTTCCCAAGCAGCTGGGGCAGCTGCGGGGCAACTCTCCCTTGGACACAGAAGTCCCTCATTCAGTATTCACCTCTGACGACAGATGACTTTTGGCCACTCTCTCCTTGCTCAGATGCGGGTGTTATCTGTCGCTCGCTGGGCGCTTCCTCTGCAGCTGGGAGCTGCTTTCACACCGTGCAGTCATCCACCRTGTCTCAGACTGGCACCCCTCTCTGTTATTTTTATATTTTTAGTGTCCTTCCTTGTGCAATAACATGAATTATCTTTTTTTTGATGAGCATCTTCTCAGCAGAATATTAATGTATATAATTAAGATAGTATTTGGCTCTTGAATCACACTGTTCATCCCAAAATTGGCTTAATTACACAGCTGCTCCTCTAGAATGAGGCTGTGTTTGTTTAAAAGCTTAAATATGGAGATAGGGGCAAAATTTCTTCCTCCAAGGAGAAAACCTCCATTTCAGATTTCTAGCTATGTTGTAAACAGTGGCTTCTCTGTTTTAAGGAGGGGAAGAAGTCAAAGGAATGGTACTGCTGATTTTTGGTTTAATCCTCTATATAGGGAATGAGCCACAAACCCCCTTGATTTATTTTGGTTTTTTTTTTTTTTCTGCATTGTTGAAAGTAAAAAGCTGGAGGATCTTGCATTCCTTGAGTTGGTTCACATGCGATTCCTCTGGTTTTCCTCTCTCTCTGACGTCTTGAAACTCAGGCATCCCTAACAGCCAGACAAAATCTGTTGGGTAAGGCACCTGCTTTTCACCAGCTTCCAGTCTGCAAACCATAAACCTAGCTTTAATAGCAACCTTAACCTGTCGGTGTTACAACAACATGGAAGAAAAATGCCTCCAGACAAGTCTGCAGGATTACTTCAGCTTTCTGTGAGGCAGCTGAGAAGTTAYGTTCAATTTTACTGTCAATTCTTCAGCTTTAAACATTGCTGCTGTAAACTATCAGCCCCTCCTGCGAGTATGTTCGTGTTTGGAACTATGCAGTAAATCAGATTATAGCTGCCCTTTATTAACTCTGATGCACAAGAGTTCATCAGTAGAGGTTTGATTCAGAGAAAATGAATGAGGATAGTTGAAGTCAAATATAAATAGACCTCATTAAAAAACAAACAAACCAGCCTCTGTTTCATTATGTGACTCTTAACTGCACCATAAGAATAGAAGTAGCTCTCATTAAAGTCCCCTGGCAGCCTTGTTCTCTTCATCTTCTTCTCCAAACTTGCTCACGAGCTCCTGGGAGCCCTTGGGGACATGAAACAAATCTGCACCTTGGAATGGGAGAAGAAGGAAGAACACAAACAGAAGAAGCCTGTGTGCATGTRCTCGCAATAAAATGAGTGTAGCCCTGCCAGCACATCCGCATCCCATCCGAGCTCCTAATTGCGTCTGTGCGGAGTACCACCACTCCCCTGCACCTAAGACCCTTCTCCTATGCTCTCAGCAGCACCCTGTCCTTGCCTGGCTGGGCTAAGCCAGAGGAGCCCCCGATTTCTTCTCCTTTGCCCAGTGCCTCGGTCGGGGTTCGTGCTCTGGGTGCTGGTGCTGCTGTGGAGCCGTGTTTCCCCCTCCTGCACGCTGCTGCGGGTGGGTGGCACCTGGGGATGGGTTGCGCGGTGGGGTCAGGATCGCTCCCCGGCTGGGGGCAGAACATCCCCTCCGTGCCCCCCTGACCACCACAGCAAAGCCCAGCATTGCCTGTAAAATGAGAATAAGCTGCTTATTCCCCAGCGCAGTCTGTGGGGAGCCTCTGCGCTTTCATCATCAGAGCTGCAAGAAGAGCTCAGAGTCCAATTTACACACTCACCGTCCCAGYGTAGGTGGGTTTGTTCATTTCTGGTGGGTTTTTAAGTACATATGTTTTGGGGGAAGGGAGAAAGTAAAAAGCAGTGATGTAGTCAGAGCATGGAAAAGATCCAGCTATGGTAACAAAATATAGTGTATAGCAGTCTGTGCTGAAGAAGTAAGGGTTGCAGAATGGTACCCAAAGCTTCCAATTCACTAATTTACAAGCAACCATTAACTTTAATGAGGCTTCAGCTATTGCCTTAATGAATAGGACACRCTTACCTTCATGAGATTCTGAGTGTGCAGGTACAGTGAATGGGAAAAGAGTCCTGGAAAGGATATTGGACAGTGTCTGAAAGGAAGACCTGTAGTTCTGSAAAAGGAAGCTACTTTTAAAGCAGAGTTAAAACATATTTTCTTTTGAAAAGGGTCTATTAAAGAAAAGACCGCGTAGGTCTCATTACAGCTAGTGCAATAGCACAACTGGGAGATTAATATTCTTCTTAAGGGAATAAAACTGCAATATCTCTTGAGCAAATCTATTCCCACATGAACGAGAGAGCTCAAAAGCAAATAGCAGCTTTATGGTATTTACAATTGCACTCCTGGAGCACATGTGGAGCCTGCAAGGGACCCGGCTGTATCAGTTGCACTTCTCTCATGGTTTCCCATGCTGTTACAAGCACCAGTTCAATCCCACTGTCACCACCAGTTCAATCCCAGCATTAGTAGCACTGGGAACACAAGGTCACGGAGTCCTTGGTATTTTAAAGCAATGTATCATCTACCCCTGCTCCCTGCAAGCTTAACTGGCGTGATGCCTGAGCGCCTGCCACAACGGCTCTCACCGTTCCAACTTTTATGTGGAAAACCATTCCAAAGTTTTAATTATTTTTAATTCATGATTGCAGAGYAATTTGGTGTGTGCAGATGGAAATCGGTAGAGAAGTGTTAGTTCATCGCGCTTTAGTATTTTTTTAATGCATACATATGTTTTACAAAAAGAGTTGCAGCTTACTCAGAACCTGGACTGGACTGTGCCTGATTGTTTAATTACTGTTTACACAGAAGTAATTTGCAAAGTGTTAATTTCCAAAATCAATGTACTCCAGTCCAATAAATATTTAATGCTTCCATCTGCCATTTTTAGGTTAGTTACCAACCCTGCTAGATGAAGTCTATGAAACAGTTGTCTGCTGTTGACATAAAGAAGGGTTTTGAGATCCAGCTTGCATGGAAACCTAGAAAAAAGCCGATTTCCTGAACCCAGTTATATTCTGTTTTCTAGATTAAATATGGATAGGGAGAACATTGCATATGGAGACAGGTTTATAGCAGGCAGGCCTGTGTAAAAGTACATCTTAATTTTATGAGGGGAAATACACCACGTCTTCCCTAGTGAGAATACGACTACAGATCCTAGGTCTGAATTTTGRGAGGAATCTAGTTGGAGCGTGCAGCATCTTTTCCAGTGGGAGAAGCCTAATAAAGCGAAGGGCACGGTGGCCATTTCAAAGAGCAAAGAGGAGGTGGAGAAGACCCCTGCCCGTGCAGGCAGCCAGGGCTCCCGCAGGTCGTGGCAGGATGTTGACTTTGCTTTCTGCAAAACCGAGGGCAGCAAAACTTGTGTCCCTCCGGCTGCACGGCAGACTATTTAATTACTGATATTCGTGGAGGATTTGGAGCTCTCCGGATGGGAATGCCCTGTGCCAATGCAAATGTCACTGCTCATGGTACAACACGAGGGCCTTGATAATTGGTTCTGTTTTACTGTTTTTCTAGTATAATTATGTTTAATTCATGTGTTGTTTCATCAAAGTGTCTGTCACTCAGGGCTTGGCCWCATCTTCTTAAATAGCTGGATATAAAATTACAATGTGTTCCTCCAGTGAGACCATATTTCCAGAACATCATGACAGCTTTATTATGACACAGGGATTTCTGTTTAGCTGAACGGATACACGGAATGATCCTTTTAAAAAATCAAAATCTCTTGCGGTTGGATCATTAGACTTGTGCCATATTCCATACAGGGTTACCCTAAATTARCATACTAAGGATCTTGTGCAGTGGCCTTTAAGCTTTCTTGCTGGGTCAGCGTGGGCCAGTAGTTACATGGGAGGCAAACTGCAAAGCACCAAGCAAAGCAGGGCTGATTTTCCAGCAGAAGATGTTCTCTCTCTGAGTCCTTCCCTAGGCTAGTGGCAGCTTCCAGGGATTATTCCGAAAGTAGTGAACTAGTGGGAATGACCCTCGTGTCCCCGTGGTGCCTAAAGCTCCTGTAGGAACCTGGAGGAGCACTGCTGCCGGTACCACCACTCTTTAAACACCAGACCCCAAACCGCCGGGGCTGCTGCGAGATGGGTGGAAGCCTGTGCCTGTAAATATGAATCTGTAGTTTAGATAATGGTTTTAGCAATGCATTCAAATTATTGCCCAAAGCTATTCCCCACTATACTCTTGCATGTAAAAAGACCAACCTGTCTAAGCCTAATGGGACGCTAATGAAATTGTTTCCTGTAGCTTTATGCTGTGCAGCTGGATGTAATAACTTCAACTAATGCACCAGGGACATGCAACAGCAAAGTTCTTCTCAATGCACTTGATGAAGTTGCTGCTGTAGTGGATGGAGGGCTTTTGGGATGGGTAGATGTGTCAATCTATAATGAGACTTCTGGATTGAAAAAATTTGCTGGATTATGGAATAAACTTTTGAATTGCTACTGTGATGGGCTACCCTTGTGTAACCAGGTACTACAGTCTCTTTCTGGCTTGCATGTGGGTGGTGATGTGCCAGAAAGGCAGAAAAAGAAGAGAAGCATGGGAAATTGTGTGGGTGGTGATGTGCCAGAAAGGCAGAAAAAAAGAGAAGCATGGGAAATTGTGTTGGAACCACAATTTGCAGTATTGCTTTGGTACAAGTCCCTATTTTTTTTTTAAGATGGCTTTTAAACTTTGTGGGCCAGGTGCTGAATGGCTGCTCTATGGCTTGATTAACCAGCATCTAACCTCAGGAAATCCCCAGTGGCTGGAAACAAATATTAAATTAAGCAATCCTTTTGGCTAATGGCTGTGCCTCTACTGCACTAAAGTGGTGTCCTGGGCAGTTTTCTTGCTGCTTTTATCTAATTTCCTGAGGGAGCCAGGACCACTGCAGTCAGGTGAAGTGCAGTGGGGCAGGAACCGTCTCACTGTTTCTTACTCTTGATTTGGACACGTGTGTGGTGGTGGGGCAGTCCTAAGGAGCGCAAGGCACTTTCTGTCCCCATCGTCTCCTTTGCAGCAATCTCTGCAGGAGAACAGAATCTGAACACTGCGGAAATCTGCTTGTTAATGTAAGACAGCATGGTCTACTAGTCACAGCAGGGCTTAGTAGAGATAAATCCCTCTACTCGATGTTCCCAGCTCTCCCACGCCGACACCAAGGTGTTTCACCTCTCTGCACCTCACAGTGCCTATGCGTAGGGATAAAGGAAGGAGAGACGTAGAGTTGCATTATTGTTGTTATGGTCTAATTCTAACCAGAACCGAGTGGCAGGAAAGAGCCGTCAGTTCTCAGTTCCTGCTGTCGTCATTTAGACCCAAATTAGYGACTCAGTGTGAGTTCAAAGGAGGTTTGAGCTGATGAGTGTTGGGTCTGCTGCAGGCCCCCATTTCCTCCCCCACCATTGGTGGCCACTTGAGAGAATCCATCTTTTTTGGCCAAAAAGCAATTCCTCTTCTCCCCACCACTTATTTTGAATGGTTGGTTTTCGGCTGGGTCAGCACCCCGTATGGGCTTGCTGTGCCACGCGATGTGTCCTGAGGCGAGGGATGGGTGGGATGGTCTGGCCAGGGAGAGAAGCCAAGTCATCCCTGTGGAASAATTGTCTCATGTGGCTTTGCTGAAAATTAAACTTCATTGGAGGGGTTGTACTGAAGACTGAAGGCGTGTTTGAACTCAGGATGTGGGTTGTCATTTGACCGGCTTGTTGGCTTGATTTGATGAGCTTTTGTGCCATTTAGGGGAGATTATCCTGCTGACACCTCTTCTACTCTCTGTGACAGCCCTGTGCAAGCAGGACCTTCCTGGAGATGACTCTATGCGCACTGATTTGCAAGGCTGTCCCTTGCAACCTCCTGAAGGCCAGTTTCCCAGGGCTGTGATTTTCACAGTTTTGTGAACCAAGAGCCCAACTGTGCAACACGAATTCATCAGATGAAGCCAACAAGGCAGCCTTGTCGTACTGCTTCCATCCATGTATCTTCACCAGAGGAACTGGTCTCSTGTCTTGCACAGAGGCCAGGCAAGACCACTCGGCTTGTGGAAGAGCAGGCCTCTTGCAAGACACAGTACTTTGCCTCTTCATCGTCTCACTACAGAGGCCTGATTGTGCCACCTCTGTAAGCTTCAGTCGAGGAACTTGCTTCCAAAGACGATATTAGTATTCTGCAAAGAAAACGGGAGTGCTTTCTTCATTGAGTCAGCTCAAAGGACTAGTATGTGTCAGCTATTGTAGGAAAGAAAATGGCTGCTGGAAAAAATAAGTGTTTTTTAAAACTCATGTTCTGCATTGAATTATTTAGGTTCAAAAAATAAGTTGGTTTAAAAGGATGGGGGCTGGTTCAGGAGAGCAGTGCTGTGAGAGCCAGCAGCCCCCCAAGTCTGCAGGGTGAGACCCCCGGGTACAACTTGACTTCTGTAGTCTTCTGCAGGGCAGCCAGCACAGAAAGAGCCTTGTAAAAGAGAGAAGCAAAAGTAAGCTGGGGAATAACAGCAATTCCATAATACTACATTTCCTGGGTATTAGAGTAATTCTCTGGTACAGGAATTTAATAGTACAAATCTGGCTGATAACTGTTTTGGTAAATAATAATAAAAGAGCTGTGACAGTTCATCGCTAGCTTGGCTAATGTAGTGATAGTATCTATCTTGAAGAGAAAAATGCAATAGCACAGAAAGTTCCTTTCTGCCATTTGTCAGGTGTGCGGATGTCATTGGGCGACATTCAGGCCCGTGCAAGGGACCAGCATACACTTACACACCTTTGGGTCTGTTTTAAGCCTTCTTAAAATACCCTGTTTCTATGTCCTGAATCTTTGTGCTTGATGCTTTTCACCCACTGTACGGAAAACAGCAGCCTCCTTCCCACGTTTGATGTGGGCATTGCTTCTCTCTAACAGGCAGGAAAGAGTGAGATAGCAACCCAGGCAATCTGTTTCCCCTTTACTACATTAATAGCATTTGCTAGTGTTAAGAGACCTCTGCAGCCCTGGGCAGCAGTAGCAGTTGTGTGTTTTTCTTATTTAATGACCGAGAGGAGCCAGAGATAGGTGATAAACTTGGCTAAATATCAAGTGCTGAATGAAAGGGCTTGACGTCTGACCAGGTGGGACCTGGCATGTTCATTGCTGTGCCTTCCTGTACTTCCCCAGGCATACCTTATGGCATTAAAAACTTGGAATTGTTTTGCTTTGAGTGGAGTTAATTGGCATTAATTGGAATGGGCTGCTGAGTCATCTCCTCCAATCTGCATATTAATGCCACCTCACACCCTTCTTCCTTTCCTATCCAGTCTGAAAGCAGAGGGATGAGAAGACTGCCTGGCAATATCTGTGTGGCAGAGGTGGGTGTTGAAGCTCTGAGACCTGGCTCCCCTCAGCTGTGGGGTAACTGCTGGGAAATGCTGCCTTCCACTAACACGTTTGCTTTGCATTTGCCTCTTCTCATTRCAGCCAAGGTACCCTACATCTTTCTTTCCCAGATAGACACTGATGTTCTTGTGTGACTAGCTCAGGAGAGCTCTGCTTTGAGCATCAAGGAGATGTTGGGAGCTCTGCTTTTAACTGCAAGTGTGCAGTTCCTAATCTGTAGCCCATATGAATTGTCAGCTGTATTTTCATTTAAATAATGTGTCTTAGGACAAAGAATAGAACATAGAGGCTCACCCTGATCTCATTTACTTGGATGGGAACAGGCTCTGGCTTTCAAAGTGGTAATAACCAGTATTGTTGGAGTTTATCTCACAGTAAGCCAGAAGCCCCATCTAGGATTATGGTCCATGTGCTCTGGTGCAGTAAGAAATATGCAGGCTCTGCCTTGGAGAATGTGCACGCTTCTTAAAATGGTCTCTTACAGATCTGTATGACTTGCCTGTCAAGCTTTAGTTAGCTCTGTGTCAAAAGAAGCAGTTTTAAGTGCCCAGAAGTTCAGCTTCATTCTTCTTTCTGTTTGGTGGTTGTTTTTAAGGCAAAACTAAATTAATTAAAATGGCCACTTAAGTAAGGTAATGTTATTTCCAGCTTTCTAAGAAAGTCTTGGAAAGGGAAAATGCAAACCTTTGCTACATTTGGCAGCTTCCTTGGAAACTCTGTGTGAGAGTGCATTAAAAATAATGCTCTCTGGCAGCTCTTTTGGAGCCTGGAAGCTAAAAGGTAGTAACCAGCTCTGTATCATGGACTTCTTACATCTACATTAAATCAGAAATCATTAATATCTCAGACTTACTACTCAAAGTCATGGAGAGGAAAGCAGCTGGTCATGCTTAATTTTAATGACATTTCAGTATTACATTGTTCTTCCTCTTTCCCCAAGCAATGAGGTTTGTGCTTTCCTACGATAACGCAGGATGAACCTCACTAAGTCTCTCTGATGGCCAATTCCTGTGTGTAAGTTTGCTTGGCGCTCCTCTGCTGATGCCTGCTGCTATATTGTCTCTTCAGCTGGGACTTCATCCAAGCTTGTAAGCAGAGATGAGGTTCAGCCTCTGAGTTTGGACCTAGCTCTTGAGTTTTCCTGGAGTGCCAACTGGCTGAGTGTTGGGTACCAACTGTACCAACTCTGCGAATAAATCACACTGTCTCGGGTGACAAAAATCAGTTTCTAAATCTAGGATACCGGAGGAAGTGGTAGCTGTTATTCAGTGGGGAAATAGATATCTGCCCACCACCCCCCCTCCCCCCAAAAGTTGCTACTAATTAGAGATGTGTTGCTGGAAACATCATCTTTATTTTTTTGTAAGTCTCTYTCCTTTATTGCATAAAGAGATATTCATTCTCTCAAAATTATCCATTCAACAATTATCACAGAGCAAGAGTATTAGTAAACATAATTAGTAAACATAAGCTTGTTGATATTTGGCATTCTGATGTTTGACTGGAGGGAAGATCTACCACTTAACAGGGGGTTGGAATAATAAAACTCCAAGTGTAACCTATGCTTGGGAAATAACAATGGTTGATGTTAGCCCTGAGGGTGTTGGGTTTTTAACTTAGCAGTGAAATGAGATCCTTGAATGAGAACTATGTAATTGTGCTGGAGCTTTGTGTCTGGGGTTGTGGCTCCTGTTTGTCTTCAGTGTGATGTGTGACCTGAAGAATTGCTTTGCTAAGGACACAGAGGTGGCGATTTTACAGCTGTCTTTAGCTACAAGGTATCTCTCTGATTCCCCTAAGTATAAGAATTGGTTTCTTTACCTCTCTGCTGCAGGCAGGGTAATTTATCTTTTTTTTTTTTTTTTTTTTTTTTTCTCTTCATTTTCTTAACTAACAATGATAAATTTTCAACAGAAGCGTCCCTTGAGGGCATGCTGCACTTCAAAAAAAATAGATCCTTTTCTCACTTTGCACAAATGTTTTATGTTAAGGAGAGCTGGATGTGTGACTCTGGAGAGGAGGATGAAGGCACAAAGGCTGGCTTGTCAAGGTCATGCATGCAGTGGTTTAGTGACATGCACCCTGCTTTCTCGTGTTCATTATCCCACAACTGTTTCAGCTCTCTGGCACATGGCTCGGGTCCTCAGCACATCCTTTATTTCTCGCACAATGATGTGATGCTCTTTTGCAATTGACTGCATTTAGTCTCTTGCATCAATTCTGGGCACCTGGTTACTGGAAATACTAACAAGAAATTAAGAAAAAAAAAAGCATATGGTTATCAATTGGAATGAAAAGATTGATTTTAAGAGCAAAGATTAAAAGCGCTGAATATGAGTAGCTTTGCCAAGTAAAGACTAAATAAGTAGATATGTTTTTACTGTACTTGATGGGTGCAAATGTGAGGAAGGCTCATTTAAAGTGCTCACTGGATACAGCAAGGATGAAATGAGATGGGAAGACTTGATGTGATTAGCAGGTGAACTTGGAGACATCACTGTGCTATAGAAGCCACAGGCATTGTAACATCAGACTTACTGATTCAGCTCTTGGGTAATAAATTCAGTCTAGGAACAGTCCTTCTCTAGCAGAGAAAATTAATAGATTTGGGCCTGTAGGAGTTATTCTGATCTCGATCAGATTCTGATCTGGTCCCTGCTACGGTAAGTCTTCTCCACCTTGAGTGCTCAGTGATGGTGCACAGCCAGGGGACCAGTGCTAGCCTTGCAGGAGGTCGGGTTTTCCTGGATARTGGGGTGAAAAGCTCTGAGATCTGTGGCAGAAAAGCACTGTATAATTATCCAAGAAGGTTGCATGTGTGCTGCCCTACTTCTAGCATGTCCCCTGTTACAAACAGCTTTCTTGGCGGCTGTTGGTGTGGAAGGCAGTGTGGCACCTCCTCTCATGCTCTCGTGCGTTCCCAGCCTCGACAGATAGACAGCTGGAAAGACCAGGTCTTCAGATGTTGATCCTCTTGGGATCTTCACAAGGGTTTAATGTTGCTCTCCTTTTCCCTGAGCTCTTGCCCAGCCATCTTGCTTTGCTTTCAGTGCTTTCACCTTGAACCCCGTTCTCTGCCCTTTGTGTCAATGGGGCAATGGAGGTGCTTTGTGCAGCAGAAAACATCCTAACCTCCTGGGGGACGGCACTGTCGTCTTTTCCCCCTCTCCTTCCACACAGCTGTATGTGTCAGCGTGCTCTTTTCCCACCCTCTGTCACCCAACTGCCTGGTTCATTTCACTGCTGAGTGAATTCTCCTAGTCAAACAAAAAAACAAAAMCAAAAAACAAACACAAAACCTGCAAAATAATCTTTCGTTTCCACCATTTTTCTAATTTTATTTCTAGGGCTCTGGCTTTGCTTGCAGGTGGGTTGGGAAGGCCAGGGCCACTCTGCATGGAGCAGAGCTGTCATGTTTCTTTTGCTTCAGCAGCCTCTAGTGGGGAGAGTAATGTGGTTAAAGCTGGGGCAGGATTCCTCCTGAACTGTAACTCTGCTGACTTTGTAGACCAGCCAGAGGAGTGAGTTAGTGTCTGGAGTATGAGATGAACTCTCTTTTAATCTGTGTTGTAAGCAAAGGCTGATGAGCAGAAGAAAAGGCTATTTTTTTTTCCAAGAGGCCAATGTGGGGGATTTTTTTTTTTTTTTAATTTCAAATGTGGGGGAAATAAAACTATGTGGAGGTGAATGAGTCACTTTCATGAGTCACCAATAGTGGGAAGAGGGGATTTAATATTTGTGAATCAGTAGCAAAAAGTACAGTCTGTTCCCTGCTTGGTGTGAGAGAGAAAATAATGGACAACTTCAAAAAGCTATTTTCTCCTCAGAAGAAGAATAAGAATCAGGTTTTAGACTCTTCAGCATCTTGGGGTGAATGGCTGCCACCCCTCCTGGCACTGTGGTCCTGCTGGTCCCTGGGCTGATTGCACCCAAAGGTGCTTGTTGCCTTCTGTTTTTTTCCAAACCTCAGGACTTCTGTCCCACACTGTCGGTGGCTTTCTTGGTGTGACCTTGGGCATGCCTGCCCACCTCCTCTCTCCAAGGCTTGAGGGTTTTTGATTCAGACTAAGCAGAGGAGGATGCGTGGGGCTTTCCCCCCRTGTCCGCCAGCTGTCACTGTTGCTGCACACACGCGGGGCGGCCGGTGCATTTTGTCTGGCTGTGATTTACAGCTGAGCCTTTTCCACACTGACACCCCTCCAGGCTGGACCGGGGCCCCTCGGGGATAGGCACCACAAAATGCATAAGATGATGTTTGCTGCCCCAAAAGACTGAGGATGTTTGGCTCATCCATGGTGTGAGAGTATTTAGCCTCGTCTTAACAACCTGTTCTTGAAGCTGCAATTTTATTGCCTATTAAAAGGCTCTGTAAGAGCTCCAGAGATAATTTTAGTGCATACACATTTCCCCCCTTTTGGGTGTAACTGTTTTAGAGACTTTTTTTTTTGAGGGGTTGTTACAGAACTAAAATACCCTCAAACTGCTTCTCTGATTAAACAATGGTTTGTAAAACTGAGGGGGGAAAAAAGTAATAGTAAATAAGGAGTAGTGGTCAGAGCAGGATCTGGCAGGCTTTGGCAGCATGTATACACACACGGATATCCACATACCTATCTCTGTGTGCATAGGCACTCAACTTCTTCCATCTTGTATTCTGTGTGAATTTTCCTGGTTTAATTGAAGTAATGAGAACTGCTTGTGCTTGTAAGGTGAAGGAGATGGAGTTTTGTCTCCCCARTGGGAAGCAGCTCAGAGATAGAGGCGTTCCTGTGTGTGCTTGCTGAGGGCCACTCTAAAACTACTTGTAGAAGCATTGGCATCTCTTCAAGGTATTGCACTTTTACCATCTGAGCTGACAAACATAAAATTCAATTGATACTCATCAACCTAAGACAAGAGTTGTCTGAAATTAGCCTGACATTCACCCTATAGTTTAAGAGACCTATATTGTAATCAAGTTTTGCTTGAGTTCAGATGTCCCAGAACTTGATACTTGAGAGGACTGAGTCAGCATAGTGTTACTTGAATTAACTATTGATGTACTTTGTGGAGATTATGCAGCAGCAAAAAACCTCACCACACCATGTTTTACAGGTAACCTTGTTTTGGATTTGAGGTCCCGATACTTACAGAACCAGATTCTGCTGTGAGAGATACAGATATAAACTGGAAGTCATGCCATCCCTCAGTGGTGCTGCTCTAGACTTGCAGCAAAGAGTAGCATCAGACCTTTAAAATTCAATTCTGGTAAAAGCAAGCACCAATCTACACAAATTTCTCCATTTAGATTAGATCCTGCCTCATACGAACATAATTCAGAGGAGAAAATGAGCTCCTGGCACAGACAGATGGATAATCCCAGCCCCTGCCTTGTGCTCACGCACTTGCTCTTGTGTCCTTTCAAACCTGTGTTCTCTTGTTGGTTGTCTCTCTTGAAGCTAAGCGTTAAGAACAGCAAATTGATGTTTTTCAATAGTTTTCTCAATTCCTGACCAGATTAGAAGTGCTGACTGCAAAGGGGAAGAATTTGTGGGAACATGTGGCCGTGCACAGCCAGTGCTGCATGGGGAGTCTCCTGGGAAGAGCTTGGTGGAGTTTAAAATGGGTTTCTTCTTTTGCATCCACACTACTGTGTCAGTCAGACCCCTTCTGTGCTAGGTGGCTGTGCGGCTAAGGGGGAAAAGGCATCTTTCCCATCTGCATTTCTGCTTTTAATTGGCAGTGCAGAGGCCTGGTTTGCAGCCAGGTGAGTAGCTGTTCTTGCAGCCGAGCCTGCGCCGTCCACGTCGCTGTGTGTCTGTACCATGGGCTTGGGTACAGAAGAGGCGAGTTATGATCAAAAAGGCCATTTGTTTCTCTAATAAGGTGTGCAGTTCAAATAAACACAACCAGAAATGAGGCATCCTGGTGTGTATGCTTTGAAAACATCGCTGGACTTGGGGATGTGAAGGAGGCTGATAAGGAGTTTGGTCCTTTCTGAGYTCTCTTGCTGCCTCTCCTGCCTGCAGCCAGGTGCTGCTGCTCAGCGCTCCTCCAGATTATTTTTACGTGCTTTCTACTCATGTGGTGACTTCTGTCTGGATCTCCAGGGAGCTGGCAGTAACACAGGCTAGTGGTCGTGCTCCCTGCACAGCGGTAACAGTGGAGTCAGTCCTTAGCTGGGATGCCTCCTTGCTTTTCTGGCTACAACAGTCCTCTGCCTGCTGCAGGCCCAGTGTTTCCCATGTGGGGTGGGGACCTGGCAGCCCACTGCACTGGATTTTGGGAAGAACAAGTCTTCTCGGTAGAAGAATATATAAATATTATATATATATTTATATTTATATATATAAAGCGCCTATCACCATATTGATAAACATTCTTTGGAACCACTAATTATGGGGCAATAACGTATTCATAGGATTGATGGGACTTAGTCTTGATTTATGCAAGAGGAGCTGGGGATGGGTTTCCTCTAAGTGTTGATGGATGATGGGGTTTGTGCCCTCGTTGTGCCCTYGTAAAACCTTCCCTTGTTTCTCTTCTGTCGCTCCCTCTTTGTTTAACCACAAGCACTGTATTGAAATTCTGTTGCTGAATAAATGTCACCCGCACAGTATTTGTCTTTGTTTTCCATATTTCTTTGCCACGTGGAGGTTTTTCTTGTCTACTCAAACCTTGTTTAGTGGCTGTGCAGAGATGGGGAAAAGCAAAGGAAGGGTTAACCAGGCAATACCCAGATACTGTCAGCTGGGATGTGAGCATATGTCCATGTGTCAGGCAGAGGCGAATTCAGTTTGCCTAGGCGGAACCTGAGTAAATAAGCTCTGCTGAGAGGTGGTAGCATTAGGTTGAGCTCAGCAATGCTCAAAGTGATCATACAGCTTCCACATGGCTTAGGGGACAGATAGARTAAGGCTGCATCTGTTCAAGGAGTGCAGCCTAAAAATACCTAATTCAAGCCTTGCTGCACTAAATAGCAGTCCTAATAGTTGGAAAGACAACTGAAACAGTTTAAATAATGAGGGAAATGAAGTGACCTGCTCCTGTTTACATTCATGACAGCAGTTAAAAGATACAGTCTATGTGGTGTAAGTTTGCTGCAAAGCACTGAAACTTCCTCTGATATGACATTTAATAGATAAGCTTAAAAAAAAAAATCTGACTTCAACACTGGGAAAAATAAAGGGGAAATAAAATAGAAAAACTGCCATGGGGCCACACGTTAAGCCTGATCCACATCAGGAGAAACTGGAGGGAGATGGTGTGGTTGCACGAAGGTGTGACTCGGGGTTCACACGTTTACTCCTCACTGAATTTGTCCCAAAGGCTCTTAAGTAAAAGGAGATAACCCAGTGCTGGGTTCACTGTAGCGCGYGGTTTCCAAAAGGGGCCGCTGGCCGCAGGACTCTCCTTCATCTGCACTCTGGAAACAAACAACCAATTTTTCATTTTTAGTGGTTAATTCTGAAAATATGAAGGTCTGTTTAGTCTTGTCTCCCTAACATAAACCAGCCAGAACAAGGCGGCTTGAGGGGAGTTTGCAACAAGTTCCCTTATTTGGAATAACAGTCACTGTTGTAATGTGGCAGCCGTGGGACTCTCCCACGCCGGTGGGGCTCGGGGGGTCGGGCTGGTCTTGCGATGCATCGCAGGGCTCTGTCGGGGGAACCGTGGCGGTGATGGACATGTCTGAGGAAGCACGATGGGCAGGATTCTGTCCCAAGCGCTGCCTATTGGTTGCAGTTTTTAGGAGCAGGTTGTGATGTGAACGGGGCCTGGAAAGATGAAATACAAAAGAAAGTAAAATTTGTGTGGAGCCAGACTTTTTCATCTAATTTCCATGGCTGTGATTTTTTTCTGCTTTCCTTCTATAGGGCATAACGCCACCCTACAAACTCTTCCAGGGAGAACTGCTGTCCCTTGCCAGTCAGGTACTTGTGGGCAAGTGCCACCTTTGCAGGATCCTTGTGTCATGGCCATGAACAGGCTGGTGCAGTGGCTGGATGGCTGTGGACCTGCCCAGCAYCTCCCTATTGCTGCCCTCCTTCCTCCTCCTCTCCACAGCCATGCTCACCCCGCTGCTCACGGTGGTTTTGATCCTGCAGAAAGGAGCACAGAATGGCCCCTTTGCACATTATATTGTCCTTAACGTGCTCTTTTTCTCTACAAGCATCAGATTTTCAGTAACTTGCTGATGGTGCGAACTTGTAAGCCTTTCAAATTTACAGCTGTCTGTAGTCTGAAATGACATCCCTTCATCCTCGGCAAAAGGGGGAGTGAGTTCTCTGAGCTCCTGCTGGTGTGCTGGGGATTAGGGTTTGGTGAGCTGGGGTCCACTCGAACTGTGGCATGTTCTCTATGTTTGAGGTCTGGTTACTATTTACCTTTGACAAAAGCAGAAAAAAAATTTAAACCTGTGCATTTCATTTCTATATATGGCTTTTAAGTTAAATTATTGCCCCCTATGCTGAACTATTTATTTACACTCTAATGCTATCTTTCTCCCTTCACTGGTGGTATAACAGCCTTCTTTTGCTCAGCTGCTGCTGGTGAGAGTGCTCTTTCTTCCCTGTCTTCCACTGTTAAAATACCTTTATTTGTTCTCTTTGTTGGAACTGTATTGCACACTAATATTGTATGGCAGATGCTAAGCACACTTAGAATATGATGATACTTGAATATGCATTCATTACTGAAAGAGCCTATTTTTTTTATTTGTTCAGTAAAGCACTAATGACAAGTTCAGATCCCAGACAAATTCTGTGTCCTCCCAAGAGTTTTTGCAGTGTCAATAAACTTGGTTTTAATGCAGCTGTCTTTATTAAATTTGTTCATAAATTTGGAAGGTAAAATTGCTTCTATAGGTAGATATTTATCATTTCACAGTCTTCTAACCAAATTTCCATAAATGGAGTTTTAAGCAGTGTCTAAATTATTTCCATGCCATCTCAAATGTTTCACAGACCATTTTCAGGTCCTAATGATGATTCTAAGACAATGGAAATCTGCATTGCCATAAAGAAATGTTTCCTTTTCACACAGCATTTTTTTTCGAGTCACTATAATAACTTGTATCCCTGCTCAAGGTGCTTTATAAATTCTGGATCTAGTTCAGCAATCCGTCCCTATTTAACAAAGCATTTAAGTGCATATTTGAATTATACCTGCTTCAAGAGAACAAGCCCAAGTTCACATGTCAGGAAGAGGAGAAGACCCAGAAGAACCTACTCCTTGGCCCTTGAACTAACTGGGGCATTGCGAGGCATTACTGTGAGTGCTGCAGCTGCCTGCCCAGGGTTTCAGCCACATTGCCACTCCAAGATTTCTTCTTGAATTAATTAAGATGGGGTGGGGGGAGCCAGAGCTCATCTGAGACACTCTGTCTGTTCAGCACTTGTTAAAGCAGTGAGTTTTGTCAGAATTGCTGCAATTAGCTCATGTTCTGTGCTTGGAGGATGGAGCAATGAGGGAGCTGTCCTGGCTCTGGGGCCGGGGGCTCCCCAGTCCTGTTCAGACTGCACGGTCCCACACCATTTTGGAGTAGCCAAGCTCTTTTCTTTTGCCTGCTTACTCAGATGGGTGGGATGAGCTTTTGTAAATTTGCTCCTTTTTTAATCTTTCCATTACTAACACTTGCTCTTAATTGACAGTCAGAACCACAAGAGTTTATTCCCCTTTTCCACCCATCTTTCCCTTTAAAACTCCCACTTCCAGAACGAGCAATAATTACAGATGCCTTCAGATTGCTTTGCTCTCTCTGTAAACACAGAACCTGACATCTGGCATATTTTGAAGTTACTTTATTGAATCTTGATCGTTCCTGTAAATAGGCTGCGTGTGTGTCATACCTCAATGGCAGTAAATAGATATATCTCCTCCTGCACAGACTGAATGGGAGGTACTCTTCCAGGCAACCCTATGGTGGCCACAGGCTGGAGGACTGATGCTGGCAGGGCTGAACCTGTGAAATAGGGACTGTTTCCACAAGAGTGGGAGGGCATACACACACTTGTGATACATTGGTGTTAGGATGGTGGTAGGAGTGGATCATAAGATGGATAAACAATATAGATGAAAGAGACAAAATGCTGTTAGAGTTTAGGACTGAGTCAGTTTTGGGGGAAGCCTTGTTTTGATAGATGTGGATGGGCATGAAGCTCAAAGTATCTTTTCCAGATTTAAAGGCTTTTCTTTCTTTCTTTTTTTTCTCTTCTGTGAACAGGAGTTCCTTGCTAGTGTAGTATGAAACTCTATAGTTTCCAGTATAAGCCACGTGTTAAAGTAGGTTTTATTTTTACAAAYTGGGAGATACTCTGCAGAGCTCCCTGCATTGCTGTATAGTTGAAAAAAMCAAAAGCTTCTAGCATGATGGTGTGGAAATCCTATATATATAGCATGAAATTCAAAGACAGCCAGTGACATAGGAACCAGGAGAATGAACCTGGTTTTTAACGCAAAGGTGAAGTCAACTTCTTACTCCACATAGCAATCTGGCTAATTGGTGCTGTTGGGTTTAAGATGGCATTTCCT
Organism: Oceanodroma leucorhoa; assembly: GCA_030449065.1. Classification (NCBI taxonomy): domain Eukaryota; kingdom Metazoa; phylum Chordata; class Aves; order Procellariiformes; genus Oceanodroma; species Oceanodroma leucorhoa. The sequence goes on from JASVER010000017.1 coordinate 715,117, forward strand.
GCCTCCCTGTAGTTAAATGTGGCCCTAAAAATCATTAACAGAGGCTATTTTCACAGCTTTCTGCTGAGGTGAAAGTGTTGTTCTTACAGGTTGGGGAAGAGGCAGAGGGAGGTGAAATGATTTGTCAGGAATCATAGAGGAAGGTCAGTAGGGTCAGGAACTGATCCCAGGTCTCTTCTGACTTTTCACCTGTGTTTGGGGAAGCAAATTTTCTGCACTTACTACAAGAACTGACAGAGGAAAAAATGTTTTTTTAAGTTACATTTGGTATAAACACAATTCCTTTTCAATACTTTGTGTTCGTGCATGTCTTGTGACAAAGACTGAAATTTGTTATGAAGGGCTATAATTCTTGCACATCGGAGGGGGAGGAATGAAATATTTCACTTAATCTCTATAGCATATTCCATATTTTCCAAGCTTTGGTTACATTTTTGTGAGGCGAACTATGAATTCCCTCGCCTATTATTAATTTATTGTTACTGGAACATAATAGCGCAGAACGCAGTTCGTCCAGGAAAAAGCTTCAGCAGGGAGTGAGTCATTGATGGTAATAAACTTCCGTCCCTCTCAACAGACCGTAGGACCGTTTAGAAAAATGTTTTTGCCATGATTCCTGAATTGCTTGTGCTTTGTACAGCAGCTGGTAGAGATAAAACTGAACGGAGCTGGGCAGACTCCCTGTCTCCCCTCTATTACTATAGCATGTTTCTGAATCATACACAAAAAATGTTTTTGATATGTAAAAGTGACTTCAGAAAAGCAACTCTGACTAGAAAACAGCCAGCGCTGCAGTGAGGATACATTCTCAGAGCATGATATTGAGTGTGATATCTACCATACATATAGTGCTCAGGGAGTTAGCAATGCATTGACGTGCAGAGCTGAGCTCTCTGGCATTACCCTTCCGTGAGACGTGTTATCTCCTAGGAGCCTTGGGGCCTTCAGGAGGCGAATCTGAACTGAATCAGATAGATAGTGTTTTGCAGCTGCTTGGGTTAGGATACAGTTTTGCACGTTACTGTCTGTAACCTCCATCTTGTTTGATGTGCAAGATCTCAGTTCTTAAAAGGCTGGTCTTGTGTTTGATGGAGCTATGTTGCATGTTCCCTGCTCTGCCAGATCCAGGTACCCAGGAGGAAGTGCCCCATTGGGTCCAGGAGAGTAAAATGTATTTCTGGCCATGATCTTTTGCTCTCCCCATGAAGAGGCAGTATGATTAGTGACTAGATAGATAATAAACAGCTTTTGACGATGTTGGATCTATTAAAAATGGCATTGCTGGGACGTGAAGAGCATAAGCATTCCCCAGTCAGAGAACAGTTTCTGTGGCATGGGTCTTCAGTATGTGGTGGGAAGGGTTAAATCCTTTTAATATCATTTCCAGCCTTCTTCCATCAGAGTCCTTTCAAGGCTCCTGGTCCTCTAAGATGCTACTGCATCCACAGGGGAGGGTGTGCTGTGGCGTTGCTTTCCAGARTATTCGGGGAACTGTGGTGTTATCAAGAACTAAGCATATAACTGTGAGCACCAGATTCTGTACAACTCATTAGATGGTGTATTTTGTATCTGTGCAGCAAGCTGCCCCCATCACATTCATGGGTCAAATCACGTAAACATCATGACCGAAGGTTTTGCAACCCAGCYCTAAGTGAATGGGAAAGAGTCGGCATAGCTGTCGTGTGAACCGTAGAGCTATGGCTGGACAGCTGCTTTTAAAGTAGCCCAGTGCAAATGGGAAGCTATATTGCATAAACAGTAAATGAACCCAGCTTTGCCTGAATAATGCTTTTATTTCTAGTTTATCATATGATGGCTTTAGCTGACAGATTTTATGATTCTAGCAAGTGCAATTGCTGTTATCCTTCAGGGCATGTTTTCATTGTAAAGCCTGCAATTGGGTGACTTTTCTTGAGTGCTGTGGTGTTATCTGTAACACTGCTTATTGGAGTGCTAATACAAGCTTTTTTCTTTTTTTTTTCAGTAAAGTAACAAGCCGTATTTTTTTTGCAGGTGATAATAAGGTATTATGAACTATTTCATCATTTTTATCAGTGTTTAACAGTTTTCCAAATCTTCCATCCTTAGAAGCCTCGGTAGATTTCACGTATTTGCAAAAATATTTCACTTTGTATTCCTCCCAAGTGTAGCATCGCTTCTGGAGTGGTGCACAGCAGCAGCACCGCGGGTGGTGGTGTGCAGCATCCCCCAAGTGAACYGCGCGCAGACAGAGTGAGGCCATGCAGGTTCCCAGGCTGTCATCTCTSTTACGGGAAAGCTGAAGGACCTATCCTGCTCAAGTATCTTTGGGTTTATATCTCCCCTGCCAAAAGAAAGATTTTTTTGAAACACTATGACACTATCATAAGACTGGTGAAGCCTCACAAAAAGAACCACTTCCTTCCCACCTTCAACAGATAAAGGCTTTTCAGTATTATATATAAAGCTCCTAGTCTACTGTTAGGACTTTGAACATCCTGCAGAAACCCATGTACGTGTTATTTACTAGAAGACACAGTCTGTATATCAGCATGTTGTGCAGGTCAAGGTTGCAGGCAGACTTCTTGCCTCTCAATCCAGAAGGTACCCTCCTAAATATTTGATGCTGCCCACTTGCTAGGGTTTCAGGCTCCCTCATGCCTGCTGTGCTCTCCATCCTCATTCTCTCTGTTAGTATATGCAGGAAAGCAAATTGCACATACATAAAGAGGTATTTGCATTCACAAAATGGATGTTTGTGTGCACCGCTGCTTGTCCTCTCAAGTGCTTGCTTGGTATATCTCCACAAAACTGTACTKGGATGTATCGCTATCTGTTGATGAGATCCTCGTAGACATGCAAATCCCACCTCCAGTGCAGAGCTGGGCATCCTGGCATTTTCTTTATGCAAACTCCAACAGCTGAAGACTTGGAGGTGGCGAGTTTTGTGCTGTAAGGGATCTTGTCAACTTACTGGAGCAGATGGGGCTGATGAGGAGGTTGCGGAGGTCAGAGCAGAGCTGGAGCAGGTTGGCCACGAAGCACCCGCCATCAGCCCAGTGCAGTGGTGCCCACTGCAGGGAAGTGATGTTTCTTGCTGCTGCTGCTCACTGCAGTAGGTATGGGAGCTGCTCTGCACCTTGCTTGCATATGACCCATCACACTGCCTGCCTTTCCTCTCTTGCCGTGACCTGGAGCGTCACCTGCATGATGCTGCCTTGTTTAAGCCAAGCAGTGGGGCAGTGGCATCCTCCCAAGGTGTCTTCCTTTCTTGAAACCTCCTTGCTCAGTGGGTGCCTGACTCTGATGCCTGCCTAAAATGCCACCGACTTCTGTGGAGTAATCTTGGTTTGGTTTTGCGTAAAAAAGATCGGAACTGGACAACAGCACACAGATTTTGAGATCCCAAGTGAAATGCATTGCTCACTCTGCCCAGAAATCTTAAATGTTGTAGGTACTTAAGTTGGACAGCCAAGGGGGTGACTGGAGACCCAACTGYCAGGGGCTCTGAGCTCTTGGTCCTCTGCTGAAAGGGGACTTCACGATCACAGCACATTTAAGTCAGGAACATGTGTTTTAGATGCACAAATACTGTGTTTTTGACCAGTACCCAGAAGGTGTTTATTCCCTGGCTAGGACTGGCTTCATTMATTTTATCATTAATTGTTTAATTTCTATGCTGGGACGGGCCAGCACAGTATAAACAGRAGAATAATCAGAGTCACTGCAATTGTACTTAAACTGGTTGGAGTTCATAAAGCAGAAGAAAAATTATGTGTACTCCTGTTTTATGTTTACCTAACGAGCTCACTGAGTGGCAGGAGAGGAGTGCGCATTGAGATGCAGGATGGACTGTGTGTGCTCCGTGGTGGTGCTGATCCGCAGTTGTGTGATTGTTGAGGTATTCTTCAATGCTCACATTTAACCATGAGACAACCAGGCTGAAGGCATGGGAAGGAGAGGGCAGAAGCTAAAAGAGGACAGAACATACTTTTTTTGGACATCTGGATAACTGTTGCATCGATGTGCAGAAAGCATTATGCCGTGGGCACAGGGCATCCAGTGTATAAGTGTGAATTGGAAGTGCAGGGATATCTTCTTTTCCCTGGGTACATGCTGTATCCGCAGGCAGAGTCTCGATGCAAGGGTTATCACAGACTCCTGACCAGCTGCAATAGGTTTGCACAAAGCCCAGGAAATTCAGTGCCAGTTCTGGATAGGCTCATGAATGTTAAAAGCTTCAAAAGCTGCATGGGGGATCTCTAAGAAAAATAAATGTGGAGTGCTGTGGGGAAGGATGGCCAGATGCTGGCTGTCTGCCGTCCCCAGGTCTTGCTGGCTGCTGTGTTCGGCTGCCCTTGTAACCCATCAATCACAGAATCACAGAATGGTTTGGGTTGTAAGGAATCATAAAGATCATCTAGTTCCACCCCCCCTGCCATGGGCAGGGACATCTTCCACTAGACCAGGTTGCTCAAAGTCCCATCCTACCTGGCCTTGAACACTTCCAGGGATGGGGCATCCACAACTTCTCTGGGCAACCTGTTCCAGTGCCTCACCACCCTCKTAGTGAAGAATTTCTTCCTTCCATCTAATCTAAATCTACCCTCTTTCAGTTTAAAGCCATTACCCCTTGTCCAGTCACTACATGCCCTTGTAAAAAGTCCCTCTCCAACTTTCTTGTAGGCCCCCTTCAGGTACTGGAAGGCTGCTATAAGGCCTCCCCAGAGCCTTCTCTTCTCCAGAGAAGAGAACAACTCCAACTCTCAGCCTGTCTTCATAGGAGAGGTGCTCCAGCCCTCTGATCATCTTTGTGGCCCTCCTCCGGACTCACTCCAACAGGTCCATGTCCTTCTTATGTTGGGGGCCCCAGAGCTGAACGCAGCACTCCAGGTAGGGTCTCACGAGAGCAGAGTAGAGGGGGAGAATTGCCTCCCTTGACCTGCTGGTCACGCTTCTTTTGATGCAGCCCAGGATATGATTGGTTTTCTGGGCTGCAAGTGCACATTGCCAGGTCATGCTGAGCTTCTCATCAAGCAACACCCCCAAGTCCTTCTCCTCAGGGCTGCTCTCAATCCATTCYTCACCCAGCCTGTGTTTGTGCTTGGGATTGCCTCAACCCAGGTGCGGGACCCTGCACTTGGTCTTGTTGAACTTCATGAGGTTCGCACGGGCCTACCTCTCAAGCCTGTCAAGGTCCCTCTGGATGGCATCCCTTCCCTCCAGTGTGTCAACTGCACTACACAGCTTGGTGTTGTCGAGAAACTTGCTGGGGGTGCACTCAATCCCACTGTCCACGATGCCGACAAAGATGTTAAACAGCGCTGGTCCCAATACTGAGCGCTGGTCCCAATACTGACCCCTGAGGAACGCCACTCGTCACTGGTCTCCACTTGGACATGAAGCTGTTGACCGCAACTCTTTGAGTGCGACCATCCAGCCAATTCCTTATCCATCAAGTGGTCCATCTGTTAAATCCATGTCTCTCCAATTTAGAGACAAGGATGTCGTATGGGACAAATGCTTTGTACAAGTCCAGGTAGATGACACCAGTTGCTCTTTTCTTATCCACCAACACTATACCCCATTGTAGAAGGCCACCAAATTTGACAGGCATGATTTGCCCTTAGTGAAGCCATGTTGGCTGTCACTGATCACCTCCTTATTTTCCATGTGCCATAGTATAGTTTCCAGGAGGATCTGCTCCATGATCTTGCTGGGCACAGAGGTGAGACTGACTGGCCTGTAGTTCCCCGGGTCTTCCTTTTTTCCCTTTTTAAAAATGGGGGTTATGTTTCCCCTTTTCCAGTCRGTGGGAACTTCACTGGACTGCCACAACTTCTCAAATATGATGGATAGTGTCTTAGCAATTCATCCTCCAGTTCCCTCAGGACCAGCAGATATATTTAATCAGGTCCCGTGGACTTGTGCACCTTCAGGTTCCTTAGATGGTCTCAAACCTGGTCTTCTCCTACAGTGGGTGGCTCTTCATTCTCCCAGTCCCTGCCTTTGCCTTCTGCAACTTGGGCAAAGTGTGGCTTGAGCACTTGCCAGTGAAGTCATTGAGTACCTCAGCCTTCTCCATATCCCAGGTAACCAGGTCTCCTGTTTCCTTCCAGAGAGGGCCCACATTTTCCCTAGTCTTCTTTTTATCCCCAACGTACCTATAGAAGCTTTACTTGTTGCTCTTGATGTTYGTGGCCAGATTTATTTCTATCAGGGCTTTAGCTTTCCTAACCTGATCCCTGGCTGCTCGGACAATTTCTCTGTATTCTTCCCAGGCTACCTGTCGTTGCTTCCACCCTCTGTAGGCTTCCTTTTTGTGTTTGAGTTTGTCCAGGAGCTCCTTGTTCATCCATGCAATCCTTCTGGCATTTTTGCCTGACTTCCTTTTTGTTGGAATGCATTGCTGCTGAGCTTGGAGGAGGTGATCCTTGAATATTAACCACCTTTCATGGGCCCCCCTTCCCTCCAGGGCTTTATCCTATGGTACTCTACCAAGCAGATCCCTGAAGAGGCCAAAGTCTGCTTTCCTGAAGTCCAGGGTAGTGAGCTTGCTATGTGCCCTCCTTGGTGCCCTAAGGATCTTGAACTCCACTGCAGCCAAGGCTGCCCTTGAGCTTCACGTTCCCCACCAGTCCCTCCTTGTTGGTGAGAACAAGTTCCAGCATAGCACCTCTCCTCGTTGGCTCCTCTATCACTTGGAGAAGGAAGTTATCATCAATGCATTCCATGAACCTCCCAGATTGCTTATGCCCTGCTGTGTTGTCCCTCCAGCAGATATTGGGGTGGTTGGAGTCCCCCATGAGGACCAGGGCTTGTGAACATGAGGCTGCTCCTATCTGTCTATAGAGGGCCTGTAGAGGGCCASTATTCCTGGTCRGGTGGCCTGTAGCAGACCCCCACCATAATGTCACTTGTCCCTGTCCTCTCGGTGACATCCCTGATACGAGCCCCCGGTAAGCAGCACACCTCTCTAGAGAGTGCGTCAGGTTGGCAAACGGGTACCTCTGTACCTCTCAGAAGACAGTCGCCTACTACTATCACCCATCGCCTTTTCTTAGTTGCGCTGGTTGTTATATGGGGAGCAGATTGGGCAGATCATCCCTGTTCCTGTGGGATGTTCTCCTTCCCCCGTCCCTGCTGACCACAGTTTCAGGTTTCTCTCTTTTCTCAACCTGTGCAAGCTCTTGTGACCTCTTCTTGGTCACCCAAGTTCAGCACACAGCACTGCTGCCATGTAATAGTAAAACCAAATCTAACAGCTATTGCATTGCTTGAGAGATACAAAAGTCTTCTGGAAATATGGTTCATGCCAGTGCTGTGGATATGCTGGGAAGCTTTTTCTAAAGTTATGTTGCTCATGCTATGTTGAAAGAGCAGTCCATGCTCTGGTTGGGCTCCTCTGTTCCAGACCCACAGTGTGGGAAGATCCACTCCTGGTCTCATACAGATCAGTGGAAATCTTGTCACTGAATTCAGCCAGGACATGGCTCAGCTGTAAAGTTCCTTCTTTGCAGGGAAGAAAGGATTCGCTAGGTAGACATGACTAATTTTTGTAATCAGATCAAAATGTTTCATTTCTGCATTACACTAAATATAAGGAAAATGGGTGTTGTCCTAATTAATTCTAGATACTTTTAGGTAATGTGGGTGTGTGCTGCCTGGCTTTGTTTTTTGTCTGTGTAATTATTGGTCATGTGGCCATAAGCTCCACTGGACATTTTTCTCAACCAAAAATTAGTGGGGGAGAAACTTTCTCCTGAAATTCATGCATTGCTAATTTAAGACCAGTGTGTTTGCTTCCCTACAGGAATGGGATGCCTTTCTGATACAGGAGGAGCCTTTCTGAAACAGAAATTACTTCTGTTGATTCTTATCTAACAAAAAATCTTATTTTGCAGCACTTTTCTCTCTTCAGTGACTGGTATAGCTTTGCTATAAGCTTTTTTTTCCTCTCTTGTTTCCTACTTCTATGATTATCTGATGACTGCAGCAAGCAGTGGTCTGACTGTCTGCAGTTGGTTCCCATTCTTGTATGTATTTTTAGCCTTTTGAGCTAACACACAGTAATTGCTGTCATTTTCACTGAAAATTAAGCATACAAGTAACCATCATCACTTGTTCTCATTTGCTGCCTATTCTTCAGAATAATGGCAGATGCTGAGATATAGTCAGTGCTTAACATTGAACTCCATCGTGACCAAGTGGAGAATGCTGACAGTCTGTGAAAGGAGTTTGTGTTCTCAACAGCTTCCTAGTGGATATGTCTCTGGAGTTTACCCAGGTGACCTCAAATTGTGTTGTGGGCTCAGGATAGCAGGCGTTCATTTAAAAGGCAGAGAAGTGATCTGTTAACGTTTCGTCCCAGAGTTGTTCTCCTTCGATCGAGGGTGGCCATACAGGATGGGTGAATAGTGGGAAGTTTGTATAGATATTGTGGAGAAGAGCTTCTTTTGGGTATCTCAGTTTATCTGCATTCAAGGTAAAGGTGTGTTAAGTAGATTTGTGAATAGTAGGTGTTGCTCATTTAACATGGCACGTTTGGTTGGCCCTGTGTTCCTTACATTAAACCTTAAAGAGGAGATAAGGCAGTTACTGCTTACTAGCTAAAGCTGTGTTTCCCCCTGTGACAGGCATCTCTCTCCAACAGGGCACTGAATTTTGTCTTTTAATGTTGTGTAATACACTTTAAAATCATTGCTTGCTTGTAAATATTTTACTGTTTGAATACACTTTAGAAGGCTGTTAATATTTAAGTCTGCACCCTGAAATGTTTTCTGCATGGCAATTAGAGTGTAGCCAGAGAACAGCGCTTCAGCTTAAGGGCTTGTGAATTCAAATTGTAGCAATGCTGTTTTCTAACAAGTGTTTCTGTAATTTTCAAGAGCAAAGACCAGTGAAAAGCTAAAATATTGACCATGTTGGAAAATATCTGTCTTTAATCCTGGGACTGTGGAATCTGAAATATGATGCGTGACCCAACAGGACTTTGTCTTGGGTGGGAGATCGTCGGCTGGATGATATAGGTTTAGCCTGCCTCAGTTGACTTCAGAAATAATCCTACTTACTAAATAAATACTCTTACGGATCTTCCGCTCATAAGAATGGACTGGACTGGAAATGGCTGTATTGAGCATGTAGTATTTCAGGTGTAATCATCATACATGGTCACAGAGACRGTAATAATCCAAATCATCATGTAATCATCCCAGTCCTCTGCAATGACTCATTTTTTATGCTGGCCTCTTTCACACCCATATCAAATTTACTTTTCATTACTGCTTGTTAATATTCTTCCAATGGGCAGGTTTCTTTTCTCCATGGAATTTATTTATTGGGTGGTATTGTCTTCAGGATATACCAAGTTTGTATCCTTGGAGTCTGCTCTCCCTCTGCTGTCTTCTGCCAGCCTTCCCAGTGCCTCTTGCTTATTTATTAATTCTTCCTAGTGATTGCATTTCCTAATTAGTGTGTTCTCTCATTTCACTTAATGCCCTGTGGGCCTCTTAGGGGGATGTGACTGGACATGCATCTGTCCATCAAGTGATCCTATGGATACCTTGGCTAACTTCCTCCCAAACACAGAGGTGTCTGTTCCGTAGGGTGTAATTACTGGAAAACACCATTAATATCCTCACGGCTGCTTGTTTCTTCCTGCCAGCTCAGCCACTTATATCTATCTATTAATGGACCTGATTGATGGAATGTGCGCTATTCTCTATCAGCTTTTAAAACAATTCCTGACTATTAAATTATTTAATAATTCTATCAAATTCCTTTCACCTACTTTTTCATATTATTTTGGATTTTAGCTGATTTTATTTTATGAAACAAGTCTCTTTTTTTTCTGAACAGACTTTTCTGACATCTGGTAAAATATCTCCATCATCAGTCATATTTTTCCATTAATTCTCTTTCCCAGCTAATTTTACCTGTAATTGCTTTCATTTTTGTGAGTTGGGTCTTTTTATCATATGTATTATTCTGTAATTACTGTTTTGAACTTACTATATTTCACATGCCAAATGCAATCAAGTTGAGGAACTGGAGTACCTGGCTGCTACTATTTTTATTCTTTAACTCCTTTTTTTCTGTGTGAAGATGAGATCTGATGTAGCATTTCTGCCCTTACTGGAGACCTCAGAAGGTGAATGTTCAAATTACAGCTTAGCTTCAGTTAAACACTTGGGTCTTACGAGGTGTGGATAGGAGCTCATCGCTGATGGCATTGCTGGGTCAGGTGCTCACTGCTATGGCTCTGTGCTCCCGAAGCAGCTGCCAGTTGGGCATCTGTCCCAGTGGGACCCTCCCCGTTGTCCTTACTGGAACCTCTGCTGCAAAAGTATTTGCTCTGTCTTCTCCCTGAATGACTTCCCAAGCTGATAGCATCCAAGATCCTCATTGYGGATTTGAGGAGCCAAGCACTCGGCTTGTGCTTTCCTCACCACTGCACCAGGAGTGCAAAAACCGCAGTGCTGCATCTGACAGCATCAGGGTAGCTCTGAAATAGCTGGTAAGAAGAAATAGCCAGTAAGCTCCTTTATATTTTGCCTCTTCTCCTGGAGAGTCTTAAAATATTTGAGTTATTTGGTGATATAGCCTACCTGTCACGATCTGTCTGTATTGATTGATCTGATTGATCCTTTGTGTGATAATTAAGATGCCACTTAGGGCAGGCTTTTGATGCGGTGATGCTTCTGAAATGAACATTGCTAACAAAGCTTCCCTCAGGAATAGATTCACCTCCACGATGAGGGAAGCTATAGCATTTTACTGCACGTTTCAGCAGGCTGAGAGCTTGGACATCACCAGTTAGCGTGGCTCATTTGCTGGGGGGTAATTAGTTAAGTAACTGGTTATGTGCCCATGTCTTCAATCCTTTAACTGGATCAATGACTTAACCTAGCACAGCAATTCCTAATTCTTTCATGAAACTTTGCTCAGATCCTGGACTCCCTCCAGTCCAAGAGGCTGCTGCTTTTTCATTAGTGGTTATCTAGGAAAGCAGCTAAGAGCAGCCTTTAGAATTAGTGTCAAGAGTGATGTTAAAGGAATATTTGTTCTTATTTGAGGTGCAGTAAATCATTTTAAAAGCAATGAATTGGTCCGAGAAAAATCTCTCAATCAATCAAGTGCCTGCAGCACCCCTCTGCCTATGATATTGATCTTGCCTTGAACAGCTAAGCTCTAAAACAAAGATATGAGGTATGACTGCTGGAGATTTCAATGAGGTGATTTTTTGGGAAACTGATGTTTTTTAAGTGACCTTAAAAACTGATAATTAACAACTGTATCAATAGCTATATTTGAAAAGAAGATTACCTGAAAAATGCCTTCCTGTGTGGTTTTTTTAGTGGCTTAATGTCTGAGGCAGGCTTAAGTTCATACCGTTGTTTGAAGGAGTCATTTCATTTGAGTGAAATCTGCAGAAATGTAAGTGCACTATCTGTTATACCAGCGGACCAGACCTGGAAGCACCTTACTCGCTAGAAACTCAAAACGATCTTGATGATAAAGTTTGAGAGGTAATTTGGAATTGGCAGATGTGACTCAATAGAGACAACAGCACAATGCTGTTCTTGCAAAGAAGAATTTGAGGGTGCAGATAAATATTAGTGCAATGGGGATCTGGGGGGCAAACTCAGTGAGAAGTGGTGTAATTCTGCTGCAAAGGAATGAAATTTTATTCTCAGGGGAATTGGCAGAAGCCCCAGAGCTGGGCTCGGGCAGTTGTTCTCCTCAGTGATGGGGGCTGAGCTGGGATAACATGTCCAGTTTTGGCCAGCATGTTTCAAGAAGGATGTGGAAACACTTAATAGAGCCCAGAGGAGATGAACAAGAACAATGAGGCAGAGGGAGCTGTTTCCAGTGAGAAAACTGTAGAAAGAAGTGGATTAATTTCCTTTGAGGAGGTGAAGTCTTCCTTTGAGAAGGCTGTGAGAAAGCACAGAGCAATCCCCAGCCCTTCAGCAGCAGGGAAGGGGCAACCAACTTCGGTGGAATATTTTAGTCAAATATTTGGGAAAAAACTTCTAGAGGTAAGGGTAGATAAACACTAGGACTGGTTACTGCAGGAGAAACCGGYTTCATGGGAGGTTTTAGTAACTAGTGAGACAACATCCACCAGGTCCAGCTCCTCACCATGCCTTGTGCTCTACGCATGCTGCAGCTTGCTCTGTCCCCGCTTCCTCGCATCCATCCCTGCACGCACTGTACATCCAGGCTGGTCCTACTGATGATCACAGTCTGAGTCCTGGCAGAGAAAGTCCATCGCTAATCCATGCAACAGGTATACTGCAGTGGCACGAGTGGGACAAGAAGAGTACGGTGGTTTAATCCTGACCTGGTGGGACCAGCTTGGGGGTGAAAGGGTGCTCAGTCCTGTGGAAGAGTATTATATTAGAGGATTAGGATTGATTTGCTTAGGGGTCAATCGGGCATCCTGGATTTCTTTTACGAAGCCATAGCTGAAATCTAAATTGCAACTCTAGCAATAAAATCTAAAAAGTGAAAAAGGTCCTATCTGTAAAATCCATAAAAGCAACTTACAAACACCTTGCTGATATTATCTCTTGCCAATGGAAAAGAGGAAAAATCAAGGTGGCTGGTCTGCCTATATCTTAGTGTTCAAGTAGCTAAGAAAAGTAGGTAGGTTTTAGGTCTTGCCTTAGTGATTTTGTATTCCTTTCCTCTTCCTTTTAGATGTACGAGTTTGGTACCATTTTATACCTCTGTATGTCTGACACAATGAAGATTTTTCTGTCTCTGATATAGGAAGTATATTGGGAATATCACTTGAAGCTGAGCTTTAAGGTTTAAGTCATTTTAACTGCTAAATAATTGGTCAAATTTTCGCAAGTTTTGAACACACCAGAGTCCTCTTAAATCCTCTCTGAAGCCTCAGGAGTTTGACTGCTCAGTGTTATCCAGCCTGCTGTGAATATCTAGCCTCTGAAAATCAGGCCTGTTTGTGTATTTGTTCTGAGCGGTGCTGCTTGAAGTATTGTGTGATAGATGAAGCTAATTGCCGAGCACTCTGAATACACCTGATCTGGTGCTCACCCTCCATCTGTATCCAAGCTCCTGTTCTCTGCGTGCATCTGCGTTATGTGGCAGGATCCCGTAATATGAGAAGAAGTCAGGACTGAGCAGAAATGAGTTTTGTGAGAGCAGATAAGGGCGACTTGCGCTGGAGCAGCAGATGCGACTGTTGTTTTCTGCAAGTAGATGATTCCTTAATCCTCTTAAGGACGGCCTGGGTAAAATCCCCTTTGTGACATCAGGCACAGCTCAGGGCCAGGTGGCCTCAGCTTCTGTCGCTGGCTTCGTGAGCTGCTTTGCTCCGAAGAAACTCTCCGTGCTGCTGCTGAAAAGCCACCGTAAAAACAGCCGAGCTGCCAGGTGTGCGGGAAGAGCCCTGGGTAACAGCCAGTGGTACGGCGAGACCTTTTGCTGAGTACAACTAAGTGCTCCTGTGTGGTTTTAGGTCCTTGGGAGTCTGTGGGTGTTACAGAAATGCTGAGTGCCCTTCCTAGCAGTTACATATGTAAGGGGGTAGTAAGATATTGGGCAAAAATAAAAAGGGATGGCAGTGTGAGGTGAGGGATGAATGAGTTAATATGGGAAAAACTTAATGGTGTGAGCTGAGCTGGCACAAGGAATATCTTGCAGCGCTCTCTGCCTTTCCCCAGGGGAAACCACTCACTTCACTGATGCATCTGGCCTGTGCAGTTGCAGAGGAAGATTTTTCCATATGGCTGGGTTGTGAATAGTGTGGTGAAGGAGAGTGGTCAGGAGGTGGGATGGTGGTCTGACACCTGCCATCACTTCCCAGCCCTGTCCTAGACTTTCTGTGACCTTGGACAAAATATTTCCTCCTGTCCTGGAACATGGAACATACCCCAACTCTGTAAACAGTCTGAAACAAGGACTTGGAAACCGACACATTTCCCCCACTTGCCTTAGTTGATATTCCTTGTACAAGCCAGTAGAGACCCTTTAGAAAGTGGTGTTGTCCATTATTTCATGCTTAATAAAACATACCCTCATCAGAAGTCAAAACCCAAGCTCCATCCCATTGCTTTCCTTCTTCAGTGCCCTTCAGTACCCTCTTCCCTCCCCCATCTCCTTGCACCATACTCAACCACCAAAATCTGCATCTTGAACATTCCTTCCAAGCCTGTCTTATTAACTGCTATGAGGAGTGATGAAGGCCATGTATGAATGCCATATGCCACCTTCATATTTGTAGCATAACACTGAAATTACTGTAAAGACAAATGGCTTTGAGATTATTGTTTTCCTTTCAGTTTGGTAGACACCACTATTTTTGTCCTTGTTTTAACTAGCCAAAGAATTTTGGTAAGCCAAAATTCATCTTTGGAATGACACAAAGTACATTGTGGGAGCGCATCAAGGCTGCTAAGTTCTCTGGATTTTGGTGAAGATAATTTTGGAGGGTGCAATCCTGAGGTTTTTGCTTGGGCAAATCTCCCATTGACTCATCCAAGACTACCATGTTAAAGTCATCAAGAGGAGATTATGAAAGGGTCTGAGACTGTATATGGTATGTTTCTGTAATACATTTTTTGTGTGTCCACAGCAACTGGTATTAGCTTTATTTCCATGTTTTCTGGTTTATTTTTAATTCCTTCACCACTCTTGCTCATCTGTTGTAAAAAGACCCTTCCTGACACGAGAAAGGAGGCAAATATTTCTGGCCTTGCTTCCTTTGTAAAAGATGGTGATGGCAGGGTCTAGGGTTGCTGGTAGTAACAACTTTAAGGGGGAGAAGATAACATTTTAGTCCAATGAAACGCAGCAGCTTTTCTGTGGTGACATGCGCCACCCTCACTTAGTCCTTGTGACTCAAGATTCAATTGATAAAGCAGCTGGGACACTGGAAGCATTTTTAGGCTGGAAGATGTTCACCATCATGGTGTTGGTCAACTACTTACCCTCTCCTACAGATTATATATGAATAATGTGTAAAACAACTTCCAGATACAGATTGTGATTTGCTTGCTCTTTTGTGAGTTTAAAGAAATACATGCATTTCAAAAGAGCTTCCTTCTTAACTGTGTCCTAACAGCCTGCTGGAAGTCCAGTGTCTGCCATGGAAGTCCAGCTCCATGGTTCAATCACTCAAGCAGGAACAAACTGCTCTCTGAAGGTATTTTCCTCTGTTCAGTATCTTTCATCAATGAAACTGCTGTTTACAAAAAGAGACCACATGAAGGAAAGGAATCTGGGGTCTGAGCTTTCAGACGTTGAAACAAGCAGTTGACTTGAAGTTTGGTCACCCCTGGACCTGTTCCTGTCTCAGCCCCTGCCTTTGAGGAACCTCAGTCTTCCTGGGCTTGGGTGCATTTCATGAATAGGTAAAAAGATGATTAAGAAAAAATTAAGGCAGTATTTGCATCTAATTAGCTTTTAATAAACTGTAAGGCATGGGACTGTTGCAGCATTACGAACTTTTTTGGATTCAGTGGAGCTACTCCACATTTCCACTGATGTAAAGAAGATCTGAATCTGGCCTCTTGGCTGCTCCACTTCAGCAATTGATTCTAAATCAGCCTCGCTATCCAAACATGTAGAATTAAAGATTCATTACTAATTATGTAGCTGCAATTCCTGACTATTTTGCTTCCTAGTTTAGTCAAAATCTTTCTGACATTTAGCAGATTGACATTCTCTTAGCATCTCCACAACAATCTGTCCAGTTTGTTTAAGAAGGCAACATTTTTGGAAGAAACTGCAGCATCTCTGCTGGAAACTCAAGTACCTGGCAAGATACGCTCGAGATACTTGTTGAGCTGGCCAAGTTCTGCTGCT
Source organism: Oceanodroma leucorhoa (assembly GCA_030449065.1). Lineage (NCBI taxonomy): Eukaryota > Metazoa > Chordata > Aves > Procellariiformes > Oceanodroma > Oceanodroma leucorhoa. The sequence continues at coordinate 730,933 of JASVER010000017.1, forward strand.
ATGCTTAGTGATTGCAATGGGCAGTCGTGTTGACCTCATGTGTCTTCGACTGTCTAGGGTTCACCTTTTGTTTTCTGCTAGAAGGTTTGGGAAAAAGCAACGTGGAGTTACAGACCACAGCAAAAGCCCTGTTGCCCTGGATGGTTCATTCTCTGCAGTGCTGACTGCTCTCTTTGGTGAGAGGTGATTGATGCCAGCATGACACACGGTCATATTTCTAGTGTGTTTGCACATTTCCTCATTCCCGTGGTGGGGATAATGACTGCTTGCTGGTCAGATGTTGTCATCAACACTCAGTGAATATTTGAGTCACCTCAGGGAAGGTATAAATTGCTGGATGATGGTTCCTGTTCTGAGAGCTCTGGAGAAGACTGGGGCAAGGGGAAAGGTTTCCATATTAAAGTTGTCACTTTATGACTATATGTTAAGGGTCTACCTAGTTAAGAAGTAAACCTGTCCCAGGCTAAGGACACAGGACCTGTGTTCTCTGAAACCAAATAACTACTGAAAGGCAGTCATCACTCTGAAAATAAACATGATGGTCGAACAATTTACCTCCTACCTGGAGGCTCCCAACTCCACCTGGGGACTGCATTTCTCCAACCACCCAGGCTGCTCTCTCCACTGCTAACAGTGCTCTGAGAGCCTCCTTGCACTTGTCCTTGTGATACCTGAATAGCTTCGCTCTGTGCCTTGATCCTTATTTCCACTAGTTAGTGGTGAAGTCTGTCAAAGAGCCTTAACTGTGAAAACACTTTGAAATGCATAAAAGTACTTTAAGGAGCCATTCTCTATTGTTTTCTGTTGTGGGCAGCACTCTTCCAGGTGTTTACACCTGATGCATTTCACATTTCAGAGTGATCATGCTGACCTCCGCTGCTGCCTGTGCAGATCAAGATGGGGATGAACATATGATGTGTGCTCAGAGCGAGGCTCAGCTTTTTTTGTTCATTTGTTTGTTCTTTATTGCAGTAGTTCGGTGGCTGCAGGCATTGTTCCATCTTGTCGGGCAAATCTGTTATCTTGCAGGATCAGCTGTGCTCATCGTAGGCAGAAGTGGATTGTATATCTGTTTTTTACATAATTTACTGCACAGCAATAATCGTTTTCTGTTGTACGTGATGACAGGTACTGAATTCCAGGTTAGCCATATTGAAGCATGCACTATTTTTGCTACAGTCCTTTTTGGCCATTAGCGAAAGGTAGTGATGACTTTGGGTGTTACCAACTGATTCAACAAGGGTTACTCAAAGTTCAGCCTTTTAGCAGATACTTAGCTTATCTGTACTTGTCCCTCTTGGAAGATCACTGTTTATTCTCATTTTGAGCTCCATGATTTGGATAGCTTTTTACATATTGCTCATTATAAATTATATGTAGTGTGTTTCCATTTGGCCTGGATTCCTTTCTCTTTAAAAGCTTATTCCAGGATTTGTTCACTATCTCTGTTTCATATTCAAGTGGCCCTTTTATAACCTTGGTGAGAATTTACATGTGATTTAAAGCCTTGGGTCCAGTTTCAGTTTACAGCCCCCTTTCATTTATGGCACAAGCACAGACTTTGTTCTGCTGTAGATACAGCAGTTAAATCAGTGTTGTTGAAGAGGTGGTGAAGACGTGGTTGCAGAGACAACTTACTAGCAAACTGGTCACTGTCTTAATTTCAGAATGAYAGTGGAGAAAATACGAGGGCTGTGCTGAGCCGGAGCATCAGTGATAACACAGTAACAATCCATACCTCTCAACAAAATATTTACTGATGGATCCCCACTTGTCAAAACTTTGGGGTAAAAAAGGCTGGACTAGATAAAGAAGTCCTTTCCTTCTTGCCCAGGGCTCTTTGACTTCATCTAAAAGATAGGTTCTCCTTTGTTCTTGGTTGAAGAGGGCGTRTGACTTGCTTAGGCGTTGCTTACTTTGCCTGCTGCTTTGCTGTCTGAGAGGCCATCTATTAAGTAGTACGCTGGCAGAAACTTACACTCTTTTATGTAGCACTTGTCATTTGAAGATCTCCAAATCTGTCCAAAGTGGAGGAAATTTATCATCTCTATTTTGTAAATTTAGAAACTTAGAAACAGTCAGACACTCAAGGTCAGAAAACCACTGCCAGCACTGGAAATAGAACCCAGCTTTTTTGAGTCATGGTTTCTGATCTTGCTAAAAGCTAGATTGCAAGTGGGGAAAGGAAAACAATTCTTAAAACCACAATTATTAATTTACTTCTGAACCTATCTTCTGTTGCAGTTAACTTGCKAGGCTGCCGTGATCTCTTGTTTACCCATGCAAGATAACAATATAAGGCTGTTCACACAGCGTAACCCAAAATATTGCTTTACACGCAGTAGCAGTAAACCATTGCATATCTTAGGAGTGCCCGTGCATGCTCTGGGAAGAGTCGGGTTGTGTGGGCCAGCATTGTCCTGTAATGCAGCTTCAGCTATAGAGCTGGATCCAAAGAAATGAGGATTGTCTACCCGTAACTATGTACAGAGCCTGGCAAACTGATGCCTTCATCCTGCTTTGATCCAAGATGTTGCTGAAATGTAAATAGTATAATAATATATTTTTAGATGCAAAGGCAGTGAACTTGTAAGAAGCAAATGGAAAATCCTTATATGTTGCAGCATCCAGTGAGCCTGCTGTGTTTTCTTGCTTCCTCAAGTCATTCACACATAGCTTCACTCACTGTTAGGAAGTAGGGAAGCACTTGCAAACCTAATTTGGAAAGAGAACAAGAGAAAAATACTTCTTTGTGCAGAAGAGCTGCAGGSACTTTGTCTTCTGTATGCAACTGGCTTGGAGAACATTACTGCTGCTTTTAAAAATACCATGCTGGCTTTCTGTGCGAGGCAGCATCTCCCTGGGAAAGACACTCTCCTAAATTCCACCAGTCCACTATTGGAGAAAAGGGAATTAATTTTTCATCCTTGTCGCTGGTTGGAGTCATCTCCTTTCTGTGAATCACAACTCTTCTCTGCTAGAGGTGGCTGGAGCCTCGACATAATGAAAACATTTCAGTTGTATCTATGTTCTTAAATTGGTCACCATCACTGCGTTCAAACATCTGCTCCCTGGGGAAGACCATTTGCTTCAGTATTTTGATTTGGAAATTGTACTGACATAAATAGACAGCAACATCAGATTCAGCATCTTTCCAGTCTCTGCATATCTTCAGGCTATCTACTAGGAAAAAAAATGGAAAGTATTTCCGGTGAATTCACTTAGATGCTGTCATTTAAATTCTCAGCCTTTTTAGTCATTGTTACCAGAAATTTGTATAATGGCACAAAGAAGTAGTGTTCACTGCCTCCCCCTCCACGTTCAACCTAGTGTGTAGTCTGGTAGGCTTGGGGACTGCAACTTAATGGGATCCCTTTGTTAAAATGGGCAAGTCATCTCTGAAATGGAGGGCGCCCTGATCTGATCAGAGATGGTGTTTTTTGGTTTTATGGAATAATACAACAAAACAGTTCTGTGTCACATTGACATAATAGGCAACTTTAAAAAACCTTGGCTTGAAGATACATCAGGGGACTGGTGCATGCAGCTGCTCCAAGAGCAGCCAGGAGTCTGACAGAGAGCCTACCTCTTGCTTTTTCTCTGTGACAGCACTGGGAATATCTTTTTCTAATTCTGGACTGTGAACTAATTGAATGCTGAAGACCCTTTGTGCAAGCTGCTGCTGAAATGAGATGATAAAAAAATTCTGAAAGGTCTGTTAGTCTGAAGCAAAGTGAAGGTGTCTGCTGTGCTTTGCCGCAAGATGTCCCAGCAGACTTGTTGTGTTAAAGATAGCTTGCGGAAGGGCTGGCCATCCTATTGTGTTGTCTTTTCTGTTTTATGGCATCTAACCTAAAAGTCTTTTTTTCTTTCAGGTTCTGTTGGGTTTTTTAAGGTTGTGGTCTTTTTTTTTTTTTTTTTTCCCCATTCAGTTTTGCCTGCTCAGGACACAGTAAGAGTAAAAATGAAATCTGGATGATCTGATGGGATAAAGGATTTTTAAGTAGAATGCTTTGAAACTTTCTTTGATTAATACCCACTTAACTGCAAAATCCAATGGGTAATTTAGATTCCTGACTTAGATGTTAAATGCTTCTTGAATTCCCCTTGACTATGTTCATTASAAACAGGCCTGCTGATTGTCGGGGTCGTTCCAGTGGCACAACCAGCAATGACCAGATTTCATACTCCTATCTTAAAGCTCAAAACTGAGCTGGAAACCAAAGCAAACCATTCTGTATCATCCAGACTGTTGAAAGCCTTTAGGATGATCAAGAACCGATGCTGTTCATGGTCCCACCTTTAGTGAGTGTTTTGCAACTTCAGTAGACTCTCTTTGAAGGAGTTTACTGCTGATGTCCTGCTCAGGGTCTCAGCTCACCTGATAGATGTGCAGGTATCTTTAAGGCTTTGAAGGACTGATATAACATAGGAAAAATCACATTCTGCTTGGGCTGGATCAGATAGTCTCTTACATATTTATATTTAGTTTTTCTTCTGCAGCCCTGCTTGTCTCAAGGCAGATACTGTAAGCAATAGTGAACAAACCTAGGACGAAGCTAAACCAAAGCTGTACGTTCGGTGCTATAATTGTAGATTTTTGTCTTAATTACTTCCAACTGCAGAAGCATGTATATATTTGTAAGGTACTGAGTACCTTGGAGTCTCAAGCTGTAAAACATTTAGCACCTGTGGGATTTACCAAAACACATGGCTGTTTTTCTCTCTGGCACATGTTCTTCTCAGTTGTATGAAAGTGTGAGAAATATAGCTCATGGTTCAGAGGATGGCCTAGGTCTTTTCTAGTTGTAGAAATAGGGCAGGTGTTTTCCATAGGTTCCATATCTCTCTGTTCTGCCCCTCTAACTTCTCACTACTCATTTCCCAAATGAAGCTCCTGGACTAGAGGCTCTGGGCCTACCCGTGATGGTGGTACCCACTGCAGGGGCATAGGGAATAACATCCCCGAGATCAGCCACTAAACTCACTCACCTTAAAAGAAAAGTAAAAATGCTCTTTGTGTTGCGCCCCCCTCCGGCAATGAGCTTTTAAACGTCTCATCGAAATGCACTGCTTGGTAGGGTTTGGCACCCACAGGATTCGATGCACAAGGAGAGGCTGGTCTCCTGGGCACACATACCAGGGCATCACCCTGCAGCCTGCCACCGATGCCAAGTCCTCCCATACTGTTTCTGTGGTCATTTAGTTTCCCCCATATAACCACTGCCAGCAGCATGACCACCTCTTACAGGCAATAGAAGGAATAGAATAATGCTGAGCTTATGTGTTTTCATCACCTCTGGGCAGATCTGTTTATGAATTGTATCACTAAAGTCCCTACACCGTTTGCAGGGAGAAAGGACCCAAGCCAGGGGTGTGCGTCTGGAAGCACGCTCAGTGGGTTGTGTTGCTGTCTTGCAGTGTCATCCAGGGGCTGTTCAAAACAAGAATTACTTACGTGGTTTTATGCTAGTGTAGATTTAGGAAACCTGAACTAGGCCACGTGAGAGATGTTCGAGCTACATAGAGTATTGCTGGGCTGGGCAGTGCTGAGGGTAGGAGACATCATCATACTGGATTTCCTGCATCCTCCACTTAGGCAACTGGATATTTCCTGCGGTCTCTGCTTGCAAATGCTCCCCTCTGCTTGGCAGGCGGGAGGGTGAAAGCTTGCTGTCTTTCAGGCTCCTTCCAAACGCCTGAGGTGCCAGATTGCAGCAATGCTGACAGTGAAAGGAAGGGTGTTAATCATGCTAATACCTACCCGATCTGTATGTTTACATACCACCAAGTTGCACATTTTGCCTCTGTAGACCAAGTGCATTGCATATACAGCAGTTATTTATGTCTTTCTATTCTTCACATAAAAATCCCACCCTTTCATCCTGTATTTTGGAAGCTCCCTGCATCCCTGGCTTAACACAAGGAATTACGGGGACTTCTGAACAGCATTCCCCTTCCTCTCCTTGCTCAGGGCTCTGCGTATCCCATGTGCCATTTACCACAAGTCAATGGTTTGTGTGGCCCCTTTTCTCTCTCTGTGGGAGAAGTCATGTAACTTGTGATTTTCCTATAAACTTTCTAGGGATGGGGGACAGAAGTGAGATGAAGAGTTGTCTTGGCCACCACTACCTGTTCATTTTATCTGCAGATAATTACAGAAGCAGCAGCTGTAGTGTCTACAAGTTGGATGCAAACAGATCTGTGTTGCCCCTTTTTCCTTCTGATTTTTTATTTTTCCCTAATGATCCCCCCAGAAATTGATAGCTTTCTGCCTCGTGACGCCCGGAAGACTTCCTTGGATTTTGCAATGGATCCAGTGGGGTGTTGCCAAGTTGTTGTGCTCAAAAATGAACAAACGGATTGCTTGCAATCTGAGTAGAATAACTCGCTCTTCTCACCACTTTGAGCCAGGAAAACTTTTATCTATGTGTTGTCTTCCCAAGCATCTCTGACAGGCACAGGCCCTTGGGAGATGCTCTGGTGCAGTTTACAGCAATCTCCCTCTATTGATGGGCAGCTGAGGGATCTGTTTTGCTATTATTTATTTAATGAGCTGTGGCAGAGTGCTGCCTACGAGCACAGAGCGGACTGTGGCATTGAGCAATGCAACTCACACCCACCCTGGATGATACAACAGTTTAGAGGTGCGTTTAGTGTCCTTGCCTCTGTTTTTATATGACTTAGCAAACAGTGCTCTGCTCCACAAATGGGAAAAGGCAAYCTACTCAGGGAAGAGGGAACGTGTAAGGAGCAGCAAGTGCTGTGGAGCGGCTGCTGCCCCACTGCCACCCATCCTCATGTTTGGAGGAGAAAGCCCTTCTCTCTATGGCTTTTGTTTGGCTCCTATTTGGATAGAGCAGTGGTAGGGATGATCTTGTGCATCCCTGTCCCACCCTCAGAGCCACAGAGGGGTGAGCAAAGGCTGGTTTGGGGATGGGAGGAAGGTTGGCATGTGGGGGGACTCTGCTCCACATAGAGGGAGGAGCGATGAATGACCTGTGAGATGCTGGTCTCCATCCACAGCCTTGGTCTGAGTCTGGCAACCACCAGAGCAGACTTTGTCCTGTAAGAGACCTTTGGTTCTTAAGCCTCAAAGCAAGAAAATGCATTAGTCATGTTTTGCCAACAGCTGATTGTGTAAACACAGTGGCGTGAGAGAGCTGCAGTTTGAGAGGGTGCTGTGAACGCTTTAGCTTCTGTGGACTGGACATGGAGTAAACCCTGTAAGTTTTACCAAGAGTTACAGCTGTGGTTTTTGTTCAAGATTTCATTGCTGTTGACAGTCAGTCATCCTCCAGAGTCCCTCTGGATGCTGAAGATAGCATGTGCTGACTAAAGTTGCTGCATGGGTAACCTCTGGGAAAAGAGGGTTTGCTTTTGGTCCAGTTCCATTTTCACATCACAGGTGAGAAAAACCGCCCTTGAAATTGCCGCTTTGCTGAGACCATGAGCAAAGAAGCCCAGGATGGCGGTGGCTGCGCAGAAGGTTACCCATAGAAGGTGGCTTGGGAACGGCGAGAAGGGTGCCTGTAGGCTGCAACGGCACCTCAGACTGGGTGCACTGTGTGCAGTGAACAGTTTTGAGTTGTCCCATTCCCTGTTCCTTAATTGCCTTTGGTAAATCCGGGATGTTTATGTGTGTGTGTGTTATGTAAAATTTGGCTGCTCCTGGTTAAACAATGAATTACTTCTGACCTGTTAATAATGAGTTTTCATTCACTGCTCACATTCCCAGCGCCTGACAGATCTCTTCATGATAGTGCCTCTATTTACTGGTTGGGTGATTGTAGCTGTCTGGTTTGGGATGGGCAATATACTTTCTCCAAACGTTCCTGTTAGCACAGTTTTGCTTTTCTGYGCATTTATCAGTGGTGAATACAACTTATCTCCACGTGTGGTGGGTTTATATTTGCCATTAGTGTTTCAGAGCATTGTAAATGTCTAAGATCCGGTTGAGGGAGAACTGGGATGTCATGGCTATGTTGTAAGGCTTGCGTAATGAGGAGAGGCATTTGTGCTGTTTGATTTTTGCATCTTTTAACTTTAAAGTAGGTTTAAAACAAAATTTTTTTTAATTTAATGCTATAAATACCATTTGTATATGAAGAAATAGCAAGAGAACTTGCTCCAGCAGGGAAGCTTCCTGTACACAAACAGTAATCAGAAAAGATGTTGAACTTAAACCGCATGAGATTTGCAATGATTGCCATTTCTCTGGGGCTGGTAATGAGGAACTTGCCAAGTGTCACAGCTGGTCCATCACCAGCAACGGTCCATTAAAATGTTGTTTGCTGCTTGGCTTGCGTCCCTCATGGGAAGAGGAGCAGAGGAGCAGGCAGCTCTTGAGCACTGTGGTCCTGGTTCTGTGGATCTGGCGCTGGTTCCCTCTCCCATCTCATCTGGGATCTGACACACTGCTGGTCGGAGGTGGCAGTCTGAGGTCCTCAAAGGACTCGGGGTCTGACCCATCTGTGACATCCCTGGCTCTTGCTGGCCATGTTTAGATATCAGCATTCATCCAGCATTACTGTTCCTCCTCCACACCTTGCACGGTGTCAGAGCTCTCTGTCTCCGTGGTGCCTCTTCATATTACTCTTTGCTTATTTAAAAAGGGGGAAGAAAGCCAGATGGTGTCAGGCTCCATTGTGCTTGCTGCCAATTCACCCTCTTACAGCCCTACTCTGAAATTTTTCATATGTGACTAAAGGGGAATCATTTCACTTACTACTCCAAAATTTTTTTCAGAAATTTCTAACAAGCTTTTGCAAGAGTGTAGAGAATAACTGAAGAACCCCCACATTTTCTTCTTTTGAAGACGAAATCTCCACATTTTATTCTTTTGAATAAAAAACCTGAACACCTGGCTTACTAGGTAAAAAACAGATGGCAGGGGCTTGAGAGATATAGTGCACACACACAAAAGATCTGCTATGCAGGTAGTATTTAGAAAATGATGATATCAGAGCCTGTTGCATCCTGAGGGCTGTAAATTGAGGAAATGTCTCTAACAAACACAGTTCCCAGAACACACCTAACCCCAGATTTGACTGCCCTGAAATGCTAGACCTTGATCTAGTTGTGGTGGCTTGATAATGCTCTGCTACTTACCCAAAGGTTAATTGTTTGGGGTTAGTGGGAGATGATGTGGCTGAAGAACCTGCAGCCTTGAAGACCTCAGCCAATATATACGTTAGGGGCATCTGCAAAGACAGTGTGTGAGTAGCAGTATGGGTCTGTCACACAGGGATTTTAATCGTTCAGTTGTGGACAAATTGGCAGTGTAATTATGTAATTAGGTTTTCACGGTCCATTCAATCTTGATGACTCTRTAGGGACTCTGCTGTGATGGAGCTGTGATGGTGTAACCGCCATGTGGATAAAGGCCATCAGGTGGCATTTTATTGGGAGCATCTGAACAAGTGACTTTTAGGGGGAAAGATAACTCATCTTTCCTAGTATCCTGATCTGTCAATAACTGTCTTTACTATGGGAATCTTGGAATATATTTTCTTTGTTTTGAAGCTTGTCTTCCTCCTCCTGGCTGTGGGATCAGTTGTCCCTGCTATCAGCAGAGACCGGTTGGCAGCTCCCTCCCTCCTGCAGGTGCCCAGGAGAGGAGCCGCAGGGCAGACCTCATGCTCCTGGCTGAGACTGGAGCTTCATTTACCCATGTTCATTACTGATGGTGATATGCTGAGTTTGTGCTGGGCACAGCATGATTTCTTCACATCTCAGCAGTGTGGCTTTTTGCCATGAGGTTACCACTACATGGTAACGTTTGAGTCAGCCTCCATGCTAAGTGCAAGTGGTGCCTGTCCAGCCCCTAGCTTCAACTAAACCCCCCGATAAGTGACATATCAGCAAAGATACACCAGATAATTTTTAAGGAAATCAACCAATGTACAGCCTTGCAATTCTCGGTTTTGAAATGCTTTTAAATCAATCTATGAATACTAACAAAATAGGTATGTTTAATGACTAGCACACTGCTGAGTATCTTCTCAGCTCTGTCTCTGGGGGCTGCTAAAATACTTGATGGTGAGAGAGGTGAGGATTTCTACAGGTGCTTTCCTTCTGCAGTCATTAGGTGTTTCCAATACATCTGCAAAACTGCAGCCCTTGGAGTGGTGCATCTGGCACTTTCTGTGCCCTGGAGCTTGGTCTGTGCATGTGCCAGACAGACTGCCATTGCTGCCAGCCACGAGATGTGAAAGGCTGGAAGAACCCCCATGAGGTACAGACTACCTCGTGCTCAGGTTGTTTTAAAATAAAAATGCACAAAGCTTTGCTCAATAGGAATCTGTGTGCTTAAAATGTATTGAGCAAAAATCTTTGCTTTTTAAAGTGGTGGGAGTGGGACATGGAGGGCCATATTTCCAAGCATCTGCCATGCTTTCAAGGGTTTAATATTTGCAAGTCTGGCTGGGAAAAAGGTTGGTGCCCCTCTTGCTGAGCTCTTCATAAAATATGACCTCCTTGTTTGCCAACTAGATGGGAGCTGAGAGCTTTCTGAAACATGTCATCCCTCCCACCTCCTTCATTTCTTCTTTTTTTTCTCGTTCCCCTTCTTGCTTTTGGACTGCTGCGTAATTTGCTCTCCAGTTCCTCACACTGTTCTGCTGTCTCCCAGTGCGGGTCTGCTGCCTGCACGACTAATCCGCTGAGTATCCCTGGGTTTTCATGGGATAGTCCAAGTCCTTTTTTTCTGTTCTGCCTTGTTATATTCATTATGTGTTCTGTGCCCAGAGAGATATTAATTTCTGAATACCATGCTTTCCATAGTGACTGCTCAGTGGCCATCTCATTATGATCTTAAAGATGCAAGGCCAGATGCTTTCATTGATACTGGATAAGGAGTTGGCCTCTGAGGCTTATATGATCAGTTCCCAAACATTAATAATTTACAGAAATATTTTGCCTTTTACATTCCAAGAACTTAAGTTTATGAGGTCTACTTCAACAATAAATTATTTACAACAAATTTTATCCAAATTCTTTTCTGTTCTTGAGCATGCATCTTAATCTCTGTTATATTTTTATCTTTTTTCCTCTCACATGTTCTTTTGTTTGGTGTCTTTATAGATTTAGCATGACTATCCAAATGGAAAATCTCTTTCTCAGTATGACTCAGCATAAGCAGTCTTTACAAGCTTCAAAACTTCTCCAGATCATGACACCCTCATACTGTGAAAATGGAAGTTAAAAATCATCCATTGCCTATGGTATATTATATATTCATCTCATAGACTATTAACTACAGCAATTTGTATGAGTCTAACATAGCAAATGTCAGATGTTGTTTCCATTTCTGCTTTTGTTTTGCTTCACTGGCAAAATTCTTACTGATTTCAGTGGTGGCAGATTAAGCCCTGCATATGTTTCATTTTCATGAGCCAGCAAAAATGTCTTTCCTCTTTATTGTGCCCGTCTCCTTTAAATATTTTTGTGCATCTTTACACAACTCTCCCACTCAAATTTCAATATCTACCAAGTCTCCTTCCTCAACTCAAGTTGTCTAAATCCCAACAAGTATTGGCCCAGACTGTGATCTTACCCAGGTAAGTGTCCATCCCAGCTGTGTGATACAGACACTACTTCTGTTTGCTAGAAGGTAAAATAAAGTATTGAATAAAGATGCTTTTCTGCGTCGCCTGAGTTTTGAGGTCAGACTGTTGGAAGTTTCACAGACTTGCAAAGCAGCAGATAGCTAAATGGCATCAGCAATATGCAATAGGGTTGTGGGGAAAGTAGTACAAGCTACTGATCTTTAGGTTTGCCTGAACAATACCCAGAAGGAATAACCAGCAAGGAAACTCTGGTCTCTAAGCATCCAGGGACAGACTGCTCCCTGCCCTTCCCAACAAAAACAGCTGATTCATAGAGGCGTTGCTGGGGTCACTGTGGTATGGGTTACCCATATCTCATACATATTCTCTTAAATAAACCTCTGCCTTTACGGATGGTACTAGGGTTTGTCTTGAAGCAAAAACTTATGTCTGGGAAGATCACAAACTCCTAAGACATGGATCTTGAATAGACTTCTAACTGTTAAAAGGACCATCATCTGAAATAACATCACATCCATGTAATGTACAGACCTGTCCTGCTAACACTGAACATGCAGAGATATTAATCTTTTCATGCCCATGTCTAATGTTCCTATCTTAATCTAGATGGACCGAAAAAGATTTATACTTCTAAGCTGCTCTATATTAATGAAAAACATTCTTCTCTCCTATCCTCCAAACACACTCTGCAGCTGCAGGGGAAATAGTCTCTGAAGTGGGAGTGAGACCATGGTCAGACCTTAAATGAGGTCTTGGAAATGTCAGTGGACTGAGTACACTGTATGTGAATTAGAAGTGAGTCGCGGTGCAATTTGATGAAGATCTGGTTGAAGCTGGGGAGCACTGAGCGTCAACTGTCTGTGTTTTCGCCTTGGAGGTGAAGGCTGAGTGAGAGTCAAGTGAGGATTCCYCTGGGAAGAGCAACAGTCTCCTATGGGCAAGGACATACTGCTGCCACCAAAGCGTTGGTATTGGCTCCTGAAGTTACAAGGCAGGAGGAGACGTGAAAACGTCCCGTTCTGCCCAGACAGGTCAGAAACATGGCAAAGAGTGTGTTGGCTGGTGCGCTTCTAAAGAGACACGTGAAAATTTGTTTTCAACAGAGAAGTCTAGCTGCTTGATACTTGGTGTAAGGCTGGTTAAAGACTGTATCTGCATTATGAAGTCTCTGTTGCTATAAGTGTGTTGATAAAGCCTTTGAAGATGGGCATTTTGTCTGTGTGGCAACAAAAAGCTAAAGTTACAAAAGTCATTGTAGTTGACATGTAACCRCACAGGTAAAAATGCTTTTGTGCAGATAAAACATCTCCAGGACATAAGAACAGCCGAGTTAAGATGACCTGATAGGGAGGGAGGAATGCTCTGTTTGGGCTGATGTTGTAAATGATGTCATTGCTGATTTTTACTAGCCTGGGGTATGGCTCACAGGTCACCTTAAGAAAACAAATAACTGCACAGAATAGCTTAGAGTTTTTGARTCGTCCTGTGGAACATACACTTTGGTCCTAATAAACAATGTCTATACCTCCATTGAAACTCAACTTCTTTGGTTCTAATTCTTTGTAGGAATCACAAACATTATTTTTAGAACCTCCTGCTGAATAGAGTTCAGATGTATTTTATCTGCTCAGTGACCAGTTGTGCTGGGGTCAGATTCTGGCTATTACTAGGAATATGTGAATTTAATAAAATCTCTTGTTTATATCCAGGCTAACTATTTTGTGTTTCTCAGATAGGTGTGATTTAACCTATAACGTTAATGTATTAAAGATGTTTKCCTGTGTTCCACCAAAGACAAATAATAGTTTGGGAGACGGAGAGAAAGAAGGGTGGGAAGAAGCAGACATCTAAGTAAAGCATATGTTGAATGGGAAAAAAGTCAGTCACCCTGGGTTCTGGGCCTGTGATTATTTCCACATGCCTGGACCGTATTGCTGTGCTGTGTGCCATTAATGTCATTAGATGCTTTATGCCGGAGTGGATTTTTTGCATATGCTGATGAGATTGCAGGATTGGGACCCTGATGGGTAAACGCTGCCAGTGCGGTGTCGGCGCCGTGGGGGTGCGTGCTGCACGTGGAGGTCTGCACCCTTCCAAATCCCCTTCTGGTGCGGCGCRTGTGGGCGCGTGCCCGGCCAGCGCAGCAGCCCCTGAAGTGCCGATCACCGCCTGGCTGGTTAACCGGCCTCCAGGCAGCAGAGATTGTCTTCAGCCCTTTTTAAGAAAAGCAAACAAGAAAACTGGCTAATCAAACCCCACCTTGTAAAAATGGATATTTTTAACTGGTGCTTGGTGCTGGAAGAAGGCACGGTTAAAAATAAGCTTAATGTGCCTGTGTGTCGGGAAGAAATGCCAGCCTTTCCCCCTTGTTTTTGTCAGGGCTGATTTGTGAGAACGTGAGACCTTGGGAATCATCGCCATTCCCTTTGGTTCCTGGTGAAAGGAAAAGAGATTTGATTGCTCCCTCCAGCTAAAAATACAGAGGAGTCTTCTAGGCCAGAAAACAACTTATTTTTTCTTTTTCTTTCCTTTTTTTGTTGTTATTTGAGCCTGCCAGATTGGTCTGCTCTCTGCTCTCCAAGTGTGTGGGCGGCACAGAAGAGGATGCTGAGACAAAGAATGGGGGAGGGAGGAAAGAGAAGTGAAAAAGACCTTTGGATTGGAGGCATGGTGTATGGGAGGAAGAGAAAGCAATGGCAGAGGCAGTATTGTTTTGGTTTGCGAAACTTTGCAGCAGATCCGAAGAAGCTGTGGTGGGTCAGGAACACTCAGTCTAGATGCTGTAGTGATGAATATATTAGCATGGTTTAGATCCTAGGCATACAGACATTTTTCTGCATTTGGTAATTTTATGAAGCTCGTGTTCTACTGATCTCTGATCCCTTCTCCTGGAAATGGAGATGTTAGATGGAGGGGTGGCTGGAGGGGAACATGACCATTGCTCTACTCAGTACAGTATTTGCATTTTATGTTCATCTGCTTTGTGCTTTGATAAAGTAGGTCCAAAACAAGTGGCATTTTGTGAAGGTAAAGCTGATTAAATCCTGTTTTCCTGAGCTGAAGAACCAAAGCTCATTTCTCATTCCAGTAATAGCTGCCCCCAGTCTAGTGCATCTGGCTCGTGATCTTTCATGATACTTTTGTGAGACTGAGTTACATGCAAAATGTCTTTTAATTTGAGTAACAGAAGAAAGGAGTTAAAAGATGTAACAAGGGAGGAAGGGTAAATTTCAGATAAAACTTGAAAAGCCACAAAGAGTCTAGGATGGGGAGGTACAAGGCAGCAGTATCTGGTGAGGGAGAGCAAGAGACTGGAGAAGGGTGAGCAACAGATGAACAGAGGGAGGGGGAAAAGGCAACGCCTGTAATAGGCAGTACATTATTTGTTTTGTATTTACACCTGCAAGAGTCATCTCGCCTGGGCTGGAAAATTCACCCTTGCCGTGCATTTTGCCCTTGGAGTATTTGACCCCAGCTCCTTTGGTTCCTTAAAGTCTAAGGTAAAAGAGCTTGCAAAAGCAGCCCTGTAAGGACAAGTTTTGTAAATAAATTCCATTTCCTATAGGATGGCTTGTAGCAGGAGGCAGGGAAGTTTCAGAGTGAGAAGGGATGCATGGGGAGCCAGTCCTGGGAGAGGATCAGGGACTTTCCTCTGTGACCCCAGGAGCCTTTCCAAGCCTAGGCTGCAACTTTGTGTGGGCACACACGGTGGGGGACGTTGTCTCATGGATGTGTGGCGTGGTCCTGCCTGCCTGTCTTGCCAGCCCAGAAGGTCTCTTTTGGACCCGCTGCCCTTCGCCACCCTCTCTGAAGGACTTTCAAGAGGATAATAAAAAGGTGTTTCTCTGCTGGGCAAATATTTACATCACAAACATATGGTGCCTTTGCTTGGTTACAAACATCAGTGCATGCAAGTGAGAGGCTTTTCTCAGAAAGGGTGGGACGGGAAACACAGAGGTTTTCTCTGCTGTCTCTGTGTTTGCTAAGAAAAATCTTTAGAAATTATCTCTCTACACCAACGAAACATTATTAAGATTACGAAGTCAAGTTCTCAAAAGCTTGCACACGCTGGAGTGGAAGTTGTCTGTCTAACCTTCATTTGTACCCTGGTGCTGGTGCTCTCTGATTACCTTACTTATCTTTTTGGTTTCACAGAGCTCCTGCCTGTGCTCTTTCTAGAGGGCATTGAATGAAGATTGTTAGAACGAATTAACCTGTTGCTCCTAAGATCCTCATTTAACTTTTTGCAAAAACTCAAAATACGCTGCTTCAGCTCAGGCAGAGAGGTATCACCTCTTCCTACAGGAATATTGTGAAAACAAATGTGGTGTTTGCTCAACAGTCACATGTTAAAGGGAAAATGCCGTAAAAATGCTGATGATTCCAGTTGGTAATTTCATTTTTTCAGTGCAGAGTTTGGATGTTGCCTATGATAAAGTGTGAATGAGCTACTTATATTATATGAAAAGTATATATATTGTACCAGTGTTCCCTGTAGCTGTGTGGAAAAATACTGTGCTTTTGTCACTGAAGGCTGTCGTAGTGCCTTATCACATGGGTTGACACTGTTTGAAGTTTCCAAACATTTAATAGCCACAGAACTGGGCTTGAAATAACAGATTTCTTGGTTCTGCTGCGCTTTCGTTGTGCTGTGCTTCCAGTCAGAGTAAAAATATTCACATGAGACTAAAGAAAATCTTTGCTTGAACATATAAACTTCATTTTTTTTTTCTGGTTCTTATGCTTGTTCTGAAAGCAAAATTCAGCTTCCTTAGGTGAGTGTTATAAATTAGCATTTGTTTGTTTTTTTAAAATTACAATATTTCTTCTAGTGAGATGCTTTTATCTTCATTTCCCATTGCATTTGGATAGGCCTGAGAATCTTCTGAATCTTGTTGTGCTTGAAGAGTTAGTCTGAAATGGCAGTGAAAGGCAAAGCTATTAATGTTAATTTAGTGTATAAATGAAGGTGAGGACTGGAGGCATTCGAAGGTGTAGTCGGTGTCATGCACAGCGTGATACCTTCCCTTGGGAACGGGCTTTTGGCAGATTCCAGGGGATATTGCCCCAAAGAAGGCACAGGTTTTCTGTATCATCTAAAAGCTACTTTTCAGAAGGACCGGTTAGCCCAATGCAACGCTTTATTGCGTTTACTTTAACGCTTTATTGCGTTATTACTTTATTACAATAAAGTATCTGCTACCTTGTACTGTCCCACAGGGTCTTCTCAATATATTATCCCGAAAGTATTCAAGAAGGAGGGGGCACTCTTGGCTTTTGGAGCATTAATTTCTTTCCTGACACCTTCATGCACTGAGTCACTGTCTTTGAAGATAAACCCAGCATCCAGTGGGGGCTTGCGGGTGTTTGCATGCTAATGGAAAAACATTGTGCAACTTGGCCTGAGGTCAGTTCAGTTCCTTGCCTTGGAAACCCTTCTCRTTGCTCAGCCTCCTGCCCCTCTCCAGCACTGCTATTCCCCTCTTCCACTTCTGCAGATAGTCGGCACAGGGACATTATGATAAAACGCCGAGCACTGGCAGGGTCAGAGTTAAGGCTGGGATGTCCACGACAGCTTTGGCTTTGTGTGAACAGGGGTTGCAGCCCCTGAGCAGTGACATGAGACCTCAGGCTCTCCTATCGCTGCCGTGTCTCCTTCACCGAATCAATCCGCATCCTGGACATCCATTACACCACCTCACTGATGTCTTCATTGCCCTACCGAAAGGCAGCCTTTACCGTTGTGCCACTGCGGCTCCTGTCACCAGAGCAAACGCAACTGATGTCTCATTTACGCTGAGTGCAAATGTGAGGTGGATATTCAGCCTCAAGATTTTCCCTGTCCTTAAATTCTCCTTCCTGCTGTGCTTGCAGAGAATTGTACCGGGATAAYTGAGCGCCTGGGTTAACAGTTGCGGTGCTGTAGTTTGTAGGTATGAGTGGTGATTTTGATTTTAAGAATTTCAGCCAGAATTTTTAATTTCCTTTGACTTATACATTGAGATTTGGCTTTCATCCAGAGCTGCAGCTCTATAATAATGCTTAATAATGCCATAACTCATTATATTCCCACATGGCTGCATAAACATCAACTAATCAACATACCTTTTGCTAGGGCAGTATCTGTATCTTTGCATTACAGATAAAGAATTGAAAGCACATACACGTCTTTTGTCTAAGCCCCTTCTATTAATGGCAATAAATTAATGTTAAAAGCATGCATAGAATGCAAGATTTCCTAGCTCTGGTCCCTGTTTCTTGTGCACTAGCACATGCTGGTGAGATGTTTTCTCTTGGATGCTTTCCTGTTGAGAACATCAGTTTTCCTCTAGAGTTACAGTGGTGGAGGTTCCTGAAGGAAATCTGTTTTCTGTACAGGTAAAGTTTCTCCCCTAATAGCAGTCAGAGACTCGTGCTGAAAAAAGACCTGGGAATGTGTTCCCCTAAATTCTCCCATCTTCCTAGATGATCTCCAGATGTTTGCTGAGAGCTACTCTATGGAGTGAAAAAGGACAATTTCTAGTCAATCTGTCAATAAAGTCAAGTGCAAGTGGTAATAGAGAAATTGATGGCACCTTTTTAAACACAAAAGTCATTAAAAGAAGATTCCCTGTCCCTGGCAAATATCAGATTGATTTCCACAGTTCCCTCCTTTCCCCYGTACTGATATTCAAGGAAACTTTTTGGACCGTTTCTTGGCAAGATGTCTGTACCTGCAGCACTGTTAAAGTGGGTGAAACCCCCATCAAGAGAGGTTTTGTTGCTTGTTTTGTCTTGCGTATGAAGAGTAAACTCCCATTCTCCGTAGAGCCAAATCCAGTCCCAAAAGAGGTTTAGCTGCATGAGGCTTGCATGAACTGGAATTTCATTTTCCTGTCCTGGCCTGTGCATATGTATAATCTTATCCTCAATCTCCATGAGATGGATTTTTCAGCCTCTCCTCCTTCCCTGTCTCTACCTTTTTCTGTGTCTCCTCCTGTGCAAGGCAGGTCTCTGCAGACCTGGGTTTCCCCACCGTGTTTCCCTGCACGTATCTCTGCTGCGTTCCATCAGTCGGGGTGGAATGGGCTGTTTAGCCATGTTGGGATGTCTTTTCCCAAGACCATGGTGGGTCTCTGGCATCCTCCTTGCTGCCTGCTAGCCTTTTGACCAGGACACCAGGGAAGCAACACAGATGCTCATGACGCCTCGACTTCATACCCAAACCCACTGCCCAATGCCCAGGGCTGGGGGTTTTATCCTGGGAGGGGTGGGAGAGGTGCCCCGTTGTCTGCTCAAGGCCGCTTGGAAACATCCAAGGTTTTAGTCTAATACACAGGCTGATGACCGTGAATCTATCCACAGAAGTCCTCTGCAGCCTCAGCATCCTACTCTTGTGGTTAATAAGTATATTTAGCAAGATCAGACACTGCCTCAAAGTACGCCTGCAGCAGATTCCTCCCGGCTTGGACAGCAGCGCTGCTGCTTGGCTGGAGTTTGCTGGACGTTGTTCACGAATGGGAATGGATTTAGGGGCTGGGTTTCTGTTGGGTCCAGCCCTAATACCTTTGTCAGTGATTTAGAAGGGAGCACAAATGGTGATGATATTGATTTTTATACTTGATGCCGAAATGGGAGGCCTTGCCTGTATTGGCAAGGACAAAGAAATACCCTAAGGGGACCTAGAGGTATTGTAGAGAGAATTGTAAAACAGGAACAGGGTTGTAGATAGGTTTTCTCTATATCTARAGAAAAATCAGAAGCACGAAAGACTGAAGAGGAATTTGGAAGAGGTCTAGGTCTGAAATGGACTCGGAGGTGATAAGAACAGATCAGGAATAAGTTCCAGCACGACATGTCTGTGAAGGAAAGATTTGCCATATGGCAAATAATCCCCGAGGAATTATCACAGAACAGGGCGGACAGGCCATTTGACTACGATGGATGGCTCTGTGGGGCTGCATCCCCCAGGAGCTGCTCCACAGCAGTGGGGGAAGTTCAGGAGGAGAAGTGCTGGATTTTTTCTGAAAAAAATGCAATTTTTAAATCAATTGAAATTGTTTATAATTTTCTGCCAAATGGGATGACTCATTCTGGCAGTCTGCCCTGTCCAGCCTCCCCCTCAGACAAACAAACAAAGCCAATAAGTTGCAAAAAATAAAATAATCTGAAAAGATAACAACTCAGAATTTTCCTTTTGGTATATTCAAAACAAAGGGCTTAATGTTTTTTTTTTTAAGACATCATTTCAGAGCTGGATTCAATGACCATAACTTGAAAAAATGAGGTAAAAATAACTCCAAAAATAAAATGCTTCATTTTGAGTTAAAGAAACATTTTGTTCAGCGAGACACACAAAGCATTCGGTTTTGGGCCAATATGAAATGATATTTTTTTTTCTAGCAATCTCTTGGTTGAGGCAGTGAACCAAGAAGTCAGTTATTCACAGAGCTGTAGCAAGATTAAGGTAAGGATGGAAAGCAGAGCTGAAATGAGAAACTGAGGGAGAAAATTTGGGGTTGAATGTCCAAGTCAATCTTCATTCCTCTGAGTGAAACGTGGTAGTTGATGGCGKAAGCGCCTGGACCCTTTGCCGTCAACCCGAGCAGGTGGGGTGCCCACCAGGAGACGAAACCAGCAATGTCCTTGTGGCATCCGTGGGTGCCCAGCAGTGCGGGAGCAGAGCGGGGTGCTGTGATGGGTTGGTGTGACC
This sequence comes from Oceanodroma leucorhoa, assembly GCA_030449065.1. Classification (NCBI taxonomy): domain Eukaryota; kingdom Metazoa; phylum Chordata; class Aves; order Procellariiformes; genus Oceanodroma; species Oceanodroma leucorhoa. The sequence continues at coordinate 751,195 of JASVER010000017.1, forward strand.
CAAGAGATGTCCTGCACCCATCGAGTGTGGGGGCCATGCTGCGGCGCTCCTGGGGACGCGTCCTCAGCCCGCACCACTACTGCTGTAAATGCAGCATCGTCTGGGAGGGGAGGGGAAAAAAAAATAGAAGGAAAAAAGAAAAGAGAAGAGTCTTCTGCCAAGAAGCTGCCATAAGCTCTGCAGAGTGTGACTTTGGGCAGGGAGGAGCGGAGCGCTGCCTGCATGCTGCTCAGCTAAGGAAGAGCTGCTGCTTGGCTCTGGGGTCCGGGTGTGAGTCTCCTCAGCTGGGCAGGTGGGAGCCAGAGGGTGAGCCGGCAGTGGTGCCTGGCTGCTGCTGGGGGGCTCGGGAGAGGCTCCTCTCGCAGGTTGGAAATGCTGGGCACAGCTTTCCTCACGCACGCAGCGTTAGTGCAAACACCCTGACTGTGCTGTTTGGCTTGGGCTTTTTTTGCACTGCTTTTTTTTTTCCAAAAGTGCTGAGACCTCAGCACCCAGACATCCTAAGCAATAATCCTTACAACACAGGCAAGAGAAAATCTTATTTCTCATTTTTCTGGTGGCAGAGTCGAGGCAGTGGGATGGCGGGATTTGCCCAGCACCATGGTAAGAGTTGGGAGGCAGAGCTGCACTTGCGGCTGCGTAAGTTTGACTCCTGCTCCTTTGCAGAGTGAAGAGCGACTGTGGCATAGCATAAAGATGCATGAGCTAGTTTTAAACAAGCCAACTGGGATATTCCATGGCCGGCTGTGGCAGCTCAGTGCCTGCTGTGTTAATTTACCCTTGGAGCGGTGGACAGGAGAGATGCAGGGAGACGTGCGTGTGGGCAGGGGCGTGCGGTTCTGGAGATGGGAGAGGAGGGAATGGGCAAGCTCCTGCACAAACCGCGGGGTGCAGAGAGCAACCGAGGGACCAACCCTGGCTGTGGTACCCTGCGCACCTCCCTGCACCACCCTCGGCATCCCCCCTGCTTTTAATAACGCTGGCCATTATCCATCAGCAGAGGTAATGAGCTGGAGAGCAGGAAGCATTGTTTCTGGGCTGAGCATGCAAGCCTCGTACAAAAGAGTTTACAGGGGGTAATGTTTTTATTATTACAGTCTGTGACGAACCATTCTGCATTTCAAGCACTTCTTCTTTGCTATTAAATAATTAATAATTAACCAGCAGAGGCCATTTGAAGACTCTGGTGCGGTGATGTCTGGTAATAATTTTTTTTAACTCTTTTTTTTTTTTTTTTCCCCATTCTAATTTATTCCAGGGCTTTGCGCTAGGATACCAAACCACTGGGTAGTGAAAGTTTCAAATGGCCAAAGTCGTTTGATTTTATAAATGAGTTCTTAAATTTTTTTCAGTGGAGTTGGCCGTGGCTCCTGCTTTGTTCTTAGCGTTGCCGGGTACCGCCGGGTTTTCAGCCCGGCCAGCAGCCCCCTCCGGCAGCACGCAGCGAGGGGAGCATCGCGCGTGGATGCCTTTGCCCGCCGCGTTCTGCACTGTGGGACTGTGTGTGTGCGTGGCGGGGGGGGGGGAACACGCTGCATCGATGAAACGCCGGCAGCTATTTCAGGAAGCCGCGAAGTCTCCTCCTTCTTATGTAAATAAACATGACAGCTCCTAGCGCCGGTGCCGCGGCAGGAGGCGCGGGAGTGGGTGGAGGCTGCCGGCGCGGGGCAGCCGGCTCCCGCGTGGGCCGGGGGCTGCGGGCGCGGAGCGGGACCGGCCGTGCCCCCGCCGGGCTGTGCGGCCATGGGGGGGCAGGTGACGAGGAGCCTGCTCTACGGTAAGGACCGACCCACCGCCACCCCTCCGCTGCCGGGGGGAGCGGGAGGCGGCTGGGAAAGGTGAGGCGGGGGGATGCGGGCTCTGCCCGGCCGGTCCTCCCGGAGCATCCCGCTCCCGGAGCGGGGCGGGCCGAAGAGGCAGGCCGGGCTGGGGGTGCGCTCCTCTCGCTGGATGGCCGGGGATAAGGGACAAATACCTGCCCGTGCGGCGCTGACGGGCGTGCGGAGAGGTGTCGTGGCGAAAAGCAAGTAACGGTGTCTGTGTGCGCTGTCTGACAGCTCCCACCGGGGAAAAATCAGCTAAGCGGTGGTAAAGGTTACTGCAAGGCAGCTTAGTGGGCTCTCAAAACAGTCACCTTCTTTTTCCTTTCCACCAGCAGTTTCTTCTTAACATAAATTCTGGTTTATTTCGTTTTAAATTGATATGGTTTGGAATGAACATTGGTTTGAATTGACTGATTTTAGACGAAGCTAAAGCCATTAAGTGCAGCACGCTGTCTGCGTTTGCTGGGTAATGTAAAGCGGGGAAGAGGGGGGGAGCTGGAAAGGGACTGCAATATCCTGCACAGGCCAACGTTAAACCAGAATTTGAATCTATAGACAACGTGCGATACTAGCCATGTCCCTGTCTGCGCAAATCTCATGCCATAAATGCCTCTGTGAGAATATTGCACTCCTTAATATTAAACTTGCCTATTGCTCTGAAATGTTCTGTTTAACTTTGGATGTAGTAAACGTGCTGCATGTTCAGTGCAGTATGAATGTATTTTCAGTGACACTTCCTTGTTACAATAGTAAACAGGGGTATGAAAGATGCAGGTAAAGCATTGTGTGGGCTTGGAGTATCTCGTATCCTTTCGTTGAATAGAGATGCATGAGGTACATACACTTAGGCTGTGAATATTCACCTTACAGTCCTGATTCTTCTTATGTCTTCCACCAAGTCCAAACCCTATAGTTTAAGGAACAAATGGACATAACTAGGAAGTAGATGACTTTCTCCTTAAAGGCATTTTGCAAGCATGTCTCAATAGAGATTTTTATTTGTTCATCATTTGTGTTCTGAAGTTTCATCCGTGGTCTGACCTTCTTTCTTCTCTAATCTCATGATATACATGCAATATGCAGAATAACGGTACTGTTGGGTCAACATAAAAAAAGAGCTCTGGCTGTTGTCTTGTGATTGTAAGTGCCTTTTCCCCTTTGAAGCATTATTTGAATGAATTTGAAAAAAAAACTGGCTGGGGAAGAATAATAGCTATATATGTTTCCTGTGTGTGCCGGGGACTTGGCATTCCTGCTGGGGCTTTCTCCTGCCTGCAGCCGGCAGCGCACTGCACAGTAATCCTGCAACTTCTGCCTTTCAGCGATTCTACTCCAGCAAGCATGGTTCTCTTTAATTTTTATTTTGTTGGGAGAGAAAAACTAATAAGGACATGTGGGTAATTAACTCAAATTTCCCTCTTCATACAGAGGTGCTATAGGCTGTATTTTATTCAGAGGTGATGCACTGCTGTGTTTAGCACAGCGATGCTTAAAAAAAAATGGATGTGCATTATATTTTAAAAAAATAAATAATAAAAAGTCATGCAACAAAGCACATTTAACAAAAATAGTCTGCATCTGCACTTGTGGTTTGTCTGTGGCTACCGTTCCTCCAGTTCCATCTCTCTGTTGAATATTTCTGTTTCAGATGTGTCTCAAAATAGCTGGGGAAAGAGAACTGAAACCTTATCCATTTCTCTGAAGGATAATTGAAAATGAATGTAACAATATTGAAAGGATTTGCATTGACAGCGCTGGGGGCTGACATCCTTTGTTTTTAGAAAGTACAGGTAAAGCATAAATTCATGTCCTCCAGATATTTCTGGTGACCTCTCTGTGTTGCAAGGATGGACTGGGCTTTTCACAAGCACCTAAGTAATTTAACCTTGCTGAAAATTAGCTCAGATGGGGAGATACTGCACGGGCCGGCTGCTTGTGGCTCTGCTGAGCCGGTCCTGGGGAGGCAGCCAGTTCCCCTGAGGTGCGTGCCCTGGGCGGTGTGCTGGGTCCCAGCCTTCTCCGGGGCCCACCCTGACCTTGGCGGGGTCAGGAAAATAAATTGAGATAAAAGCTCCTGAAGCAGATCACAAGGGAGGCACCCTTTCAAAAAAGCGTACAATCAAGGTGGTGATGTTTAAAAGCTGTGGGTGCCCTGACGTAAGGACAGAGATTTGTAGTAGTCAAGTGCAGTCATACACAGACTGTCACGATGAGGAACACCTTGCATCATTTTACCCTCTTCCACCCACAAATCTGCTTTCAAGCAGCAAAGTAAAGCCACGCAGCATTCCTGCAGGGCAGAGGAGTCTCAGCATCCTTTGGCACAGGGAAAGCCATGGGTGGGCGAAGTGTGATGCCTGGGGATGCGTGGTCGGTGGTGGTGACGCTGGATGTCCCTGGACGTGCACTGCTGCTTGGGTCTATTGTGTGAAGCCCTGCAAGCCCGTGCTGTGTCGATCCTATTTGAGCCATCCAGTGAGGTACATGCATGCTTGCATGGGTGTCGTGGTTTAATCCCAGACGGCAACTAAGCCCCACACAGCCACTCACTCACTCCCTGCCCGGTGCGATGGGGGAGAGAATCAGAAGAGTAAAAGTGAGAAAACTCGTGGGTTGAGATAAAGACAGTTTAATAGATAAAGCAAAACCTGTGCACGCAAGCAAAGTAAAACAAGGAATTCATTCGCTGCTTCCCATCAGCAGGCAGGTGTTCAGCCATCYCCAGGAAAGCAGGGCTCCATCACRCGTAACAGATACTTGGGAAGACAAAACGCCATCACTCCGAACATCCCCCCTTCCTTCTTCTTCCCCCCAGCTTTACATGCTAAGCATGATGCCATATGGGGTGGGATATCCCTGTGGTCAGTTGGGGTCAGCTGTCCCAGCTGTGTCCCCTCCCAACTTCTTGTGCACCCCCAGCCTGCTCGCTGGTGGGGTGGGGTGAGTAGCAGAAAAGGCCTTGGCACTGTGTAAGCACTGCTCAGCAATAACTAAAACATCCCTGTATTATCAATGCTGTTTTCAGCACAAATCCAAAACATAGCCCCATACTAGCTACTATGAAGAAAATTGACTCTACCCCAGCCAGAACCAGCACAATGGGCAGGCATCTCCTTGAGTGAAAACACTGCTTTCCCATTGATATGGTGGCAGTGCAGGAGAGCCACGTTAGTCCGTCCTAATGATGGAGTTGGTGGGTGCTGAATGGGCCCCGAGTCACCCGAAGGAAAGTTTCCCACCAGATGGGACTGGGAGGAAAAATAAGCTTTGAACCAAGGGCACTGAAGCATCAGTTCCCTGAGCTTCCTGGGAGAGACCCACCTCTAACTTCATTCCTCGCTGGCAAACAAACCCCAATGGGCTTGTGCCATGAAAGACAGCACCTTTTTTTTTGAAAGCAGACATCTGATGGCTTGATATGTTGGGACATGGGAGCTGGTCACTCTTCTTTTCTGTGAAATGACATGCATTGCCCAAGTGTCCTCATGCAGTCTCCATCTATGTCCCTGCACTTGGCACCATGATGGCGTCTGCTCCTCTTCCCCATTCCCTCTCCCTTTCCCACTGCCATCCACAGAAGTCCTTGGGGTGCTTTCCAGAGCTCTCTATGGAAAGAGAAGAAAAGTCGGAATAACAAGTTCAAAGGTAACACAACCTCGATGGACAGGATGTTTACTTACTATTTAAAAAGTAATATCTATACATGCAGTGTTTACTTTAACAATATTTTAAACAGGAAATGATAATATGGTTGCTCATAGTTTGCTTTAACAATATTTTAAACAGAAAATGTTAATATGGTTGCTTGTGGTTCATCTGAGGCTGGTTTCTTCAAGAATGACTGTGTACTATGGTATTCCTATAACATAGGCAGAATTTACTAAATATATTAAACTACTTGCTAGCTAATCATGCTTGAAACATATCTCTCATAGATGCGTATGTGATAATATGTATGTTCTTGTTATGTGTTTGATTCACCTGTCACCTGTTGCAGTAGTTTTTAATTCCTCCTCATGGCTATTAGTGAGGTGCTATTTGCAGAAGATCCTATTCTTAATTTTAGGGGGCCAAATCCAGGAGCTTCTGTCTGTGAAAAAAAAMCACCTGAGTATTTTTTATTTCTTTTTCACTCAGAACCAAACTAACACAAAGTGATGGTTTAGCCAAAGAAGCTGCTGCACTGTGCTGGGAGAGGGATTCAGTGTATGTAGACGTGCAGAGGTTCTTGATTAGCATGTACACGTCTCTTCAGAGGGCTTTTGACTAGCTAGAGTATACACAATGGATTAATTCATGTGCAGGTGATATGTGAGTCTATGCGTACCTGCACATTTGCTCAGTAACCTTCCCTCCTACAGGTCATAATTACTAATAAGTCCCTCATTGCAGGGCTTTGTTTATTTTTGCTTTAATTACTCACAAGTCACAGGCATTCATCAGTGTTTTGTGGTGGAATAATTTTTACAAGGAGCGGGGAAAAAGGTATCTTGTGCCACATTTTCCAAACTGTAATTGTATGGCATCGATGTAATTACAAAGAAGTCCCTAGTGAGAGCGCATTGGCTTTTTGGCCTGGGAAGCAGTACTGATTGACAGATGTGATTTTCAGTTTGAACGGCTGAGTTTTTAAGCTGCTTGCAGATGATGCTCTGTAAGTTGTGGATACAATATAAATAATGGCTCCTGTGTCTGTGTGTGGTGTATATAGAGGCCCATGTAAGTATTATGCATGACCAGATTTTCTCCTTACCACATGTATATAGGCCTGGTGAGCAACGCAGCCACAGTTGTGTGGCTGTGCTGCAAAAGGGGAGAAGGAAGGAGGGGTTACGGTGTAGCAGGACTCCATCCATGCTGCACGGCAATAGGCTTTTGGGTGGCTGTCTGGATTAATTTCCCATTTCATCGGGATCTTATTTTCCATAGACTTCCCTGCACCTGGCTGATCATTTATGCTTGTGTAAAAGAGCTGTGAAGCACTGGCATCCTCCTTCCTCTGCCTTTTGTTCTCCCAGAGAACAATTTCTGGGTCTTGCTCACACGTGTTGGTGGGAGGTACAGGATATTGGGGTGCGGTGTGGAAGCCCTCAGCCCTAGCGAGAGCTGCTGAGCTGCTGCTGTAGGACTTCGGGGAACAGCAGAGGGTGGAGGCCATTTCCCTAGTGTAAAATAGCTACTGTATGCAACTTCATTTATTCTTACTTTGCACAATAGAGCTCTATTTTTAGATTTCTTTTAATTCCTTGTAGGGTAGTGAATGGTATATCTATATGCAAGTGCTGAAATCAGCCCCACGCTTTGTTTTTCACTCTGTATATTCATGGCCTATACTGCAATAACTGTTCCAAATACCACATTTTATCCTTGCAGTTAATGTCACTAAACAGAACTGTACTCCGGTGCACACTGCTGTACACACCTTCAAGTTGAATAATTTCCAACTTCTTACACCTTACTAAAACTGCAAATATCCCAGAAGAATAAGAAACAACAACAGCGATAAAAATGAAGACCTGACAACATTTATCTCATGTTAGTGAGATTTCTTTACAAATTGGTATTACTTTTGTTCCTATCATATCTAAGTTATGGTCTAGATTTTGGGGTAACTTCTCATTTGATGGAGTGACTGGTGATGGGATCAGCCTCACTAGGGGGTTAACATCTCCCCTATTCTGCAGACAGTTGCTCATTGAGAAGCAATACGGAACTGGGGAGAAAAGGCTCTTTCTAAACTCACTCTGCTTTCAGCACGACTGGTATATAGCCCTGAGAGTGAATGAGTGTGTGCGTGTGTGTGTATGAGAAATTAATCCTGCTCAGGGTTGGATTAACTGGTGCAGAAGACCCTGGGCAGGGTGCCAAAGCAGTGTTGGCCTTTGCTGAAAGTGGGGCTCCCAGAGATTATTTCGGTTCATGCCTCTGACCTGTGTTGTGGGTCACCTACCAATCTCTCAAGATGGCTGATAGTAAAGTGTATTGACTGCTGACAACACTTCTGAAAATGAAGTGTGTAGTACCTCTGTATATAGAGATTTTATGGGTAACCGTGTTTATACTTGAAAACTGTTCTATTTATTGTGAAAGTCAAATGAGTTTTTCATTAGTTGTGGCAGTATTTGACTGCAGGGCTGTTGCTACAAGTGGTGAGAGCAAAGAGCATCCCTGTTCTCATTTTGTCCTTTGCTTTTATGGCATTTTCCTGTTAGCTTTTCTGTGTCGACTTGATGCTCTGTTCTGGTGGGACTTAGGGAGTGAATGTTGTTTGTCAGATCTTGTTGTCTTATTTGTCACTTCTTTGACTGATCCTCTCCCTCCTCAATGTGGAAGTGTTCTTACCTCTGATCCTTCTTCACCTCTTCCTTACTTAACTCTTCTTTTCTGAAGAATTATGGGGGATATGTTTAGCTGTCATTCAATCAATTTAGAGGTAGCAGGTGTCTCTTCAGGAAGGTTTGTAGGATCCCCTGACATGTCCTAGGGAATCATTTGCTGCTTAATCAAAACAAGTACTCCTGCAGCCAGAAGATTCATATTGTTAATAGTATAAAATAAATTTGCAAAACAAATACAGTTACCGTTGCTGACATGTAGCAGGAATCAAGAAGAGGCAGTCTTTAGACGTATAATCTCAAAATTGATAGGCCTGCTTTCTTTTGATTAAGGAATTTTACATTAATTATATCCATACGTGCAGAGGGTTGCATTGAGATCAATCTAAAAGAGATTAATCCTAAAGGAAGGGGAGTTTCCTGGAAAGTGAAAGCAAAGCAAAGAATTGATCCCGATTGATTGCCCTTGGGAATCAGCAGGGATTACCGACAGCACAGCAGGGTACCGAGCTGGAGGTTGGGAGAGATCTTGTCTCCCAGAGGCTAAATAAGAGCGTGGCTGCCAGCCGCAAGCCTTGTGGCGCGAGTGCCCACAGTCAGAGCATCTGCTGCAGCCCTGCATATCGCTGTGCTTTGCTCTAGGGTTGATCCCTATTAGCGATGTTGTCCATTCGTTTTTCTCCCTGTCTATCCCCCTCTAAATCACAGTGTTTTGCTTTGAAAACCTATTTATCTGAGTGAAGCTGGTCCAAAATGAGTCAGAGCTGCCTTCTCTGTACGAGTTATTCTCACTGGTATTTCTGTTCCTTGACTCTGTCCTTGATTGTCTCTTGAAGGGACACTGTAATTCGCTGGCATTAAAAATAACGTTCAAGATAACTGCAGTTGATGGGGCTGGGGAGAGCAAAGGGGGTGGGCTCAGAGAGAGATGTGCTAATTGATCGGATGCATGAACATATTTTTCCCGTTAAAAATGTTGATAGCGCTTTTATTTTAAAGAAAAAGGGAAAACAGTAAAAAGGGGATAAATAAAAGCCATATACAATAATGAACATGTTACAGAATGTAAACAGTGTGCTCCTGGTTGCCTCCCCCCCCAACAGCCAGCGTCAGGAGAAACTTGGAGTTCTCACCCTCTCCCTCGAGTTAAAATCACTTTTTTATGAGAAGCCTTTGCGAGAAACCAAGACCCCTTGCTATGAAAATCAGCTCCTTTTTATGCTTCAGTTTACATCCTTTCTGCCTATAGCAGTCAATGCACCCTAATACAGAGGGGAAGCGTGGGGGGTCAAGTAACACTAAGCACCCATGGTCTGAATTTGCCCCATCATGTTGTACCTAATACAGCAGTTCTGCACAGGAGCTGTGTGAGGCTGGTCCACGCGAGGTGACCTACCCTGACACGCTGGTTTAGCCCCCAGCGCTCAAGCAGTTGCTCACAGCAGGCTTTGTGGATGAAGTCTGGAGCACAGAAAAGGACCCAACACTTGACCCAGGCAGGATGGATGTGCAGTGACCTCTCTGTAAAAAGTCTGGATAGCAGAGGCTGTTCCCATCTTTGACTACCTTTGGAGAGAAATCCTTGTGGATTGAAGCAGACAGAGCCCTGAAGGGAAGGTGCCCTGACTTGCAGATGGCTCAGGGTAGCTCTGAAAATGCCGGTTTTAGTCTCGCTGCAGGTAAAGCCTTTGGTTTGCTTGTTGCGATTTCATGACACTTTCTCTGGCTGACGCTGCCACATTTTCTCTGTGGTACACCTTGCTGTGCAGCCATGTGGCACTGCGTGGGTACAAGATTGGAAGTTTTTCGCCAATAGACTTGCCAGCAAAAGCAGGACCCGCTGTGAGATACCAGGGCAGGACTGAAAACGTGTTTTTCAAGGAACTGTGAGGCTTGTGGCCTGGCATAAGCAGAGCTCAGGCACTGAGGCTGCAACCTCAAAAGCAGTGCCATCGAACTGGGAGGCTGTTTGAAGGAAGCATGTGCCTGTGTTTGAATTGCACCTTGGCACGTCTGGAGGTTGTTTTTTTTGACTCTGACTCCTGCAAGAGCCTGTTCTCCTTCTGTTCCCTGTGGTGCTTCCTAGCAACGGAGCCCTTTGCTTGCTTTACGAAGTTCAAGTGATCCTCAGGCTGTTGCAAGTCCCAGACCTGTGTTATCAGCCAGGGGAAAGCTGCGTAGCCTCAAGGAGGGTGGATGGGTTTGAGCCTGGGAGAGCTCTCCCACTTGCAGAGAGGAGGTTTCCACCTGCAAAGCAAGGATGGGGAAGGTGCTGTGCAGAGCCCCTGGTTGCAAGCCTAGAGGGGGAACTGAGCTATAAACCACACCATGACACACAAAGAAGCCATTTTAATTTCAGTCCCTGCTGGAAGCACCACATGGAAAAGAAAATGTGATCAGTATAAAAAGAAATGTTTATGTTTCTAGGAGCAGAGACCTCCCAAATAATTAACATCACTTGACAAACTGCTGTTTAAAATGCAAGTGGTTTAAGTGCTGCAGCTCAACAGGCATTTGTCACAGCTCTGGCGTAAATGTGATATGCTGCGGGTTGGTTGCTGCTTTAAAGTAAAGAAGATTTCTGGTAAACATCTTTTGCTTAAGGAAAATGTCTCCATGATTTTAGTTCTTCTTGTCTGGAGAAGCTACATGTTCGAAAACTGGCCAAATGGCAACTGGGTGGCAAGGGCATTGGGGATACGGTTTTGGAATGAAATAAATCCTGGATTTTAGTTTCTGTTGTACACATCAGGCTTTCGGTCAGAAAACAGACGAACAGAAATGTTTCATTGGCTTTAGCTTTTGGGAGGAGGAGAGAGAAGGGAAAGGGCTTTTGGGGGGAGATTTTCAGCTCTGATCTGTCTATCTCTAATATTCACTGACTCAAACAAAAGTACTTTAAATAAAACCTTACTTTTCTCTAGGACTGTTGGAAGACTGACTGAARACATAAGGGTTGTTAAGAATTGGTATTTTTCAAAAGTTAAAAAGTAGCAGCTTACAAAGGTACTGAGATTAAAAAAAAAGTTAAAAGAAAAAAGCCTCTCTGGAAGATAGAAATATATGGGTGCCTATAATGTGCTGAAGCATCCCAGATCAAAACGACTTCTGTCTTTGCACACCAAATAGAATCAGATTATCAAATATAAAATAGAGCCTTAAGAATCTAATTCCTTTTACAAAGCCATTATTGATGCTGTGAATTTCATGCAACTTGGAAAAGGAAAATTGCTTAATTTATTTTCTGGTTATCCTAAACTAGTTCAGTGCCACCCTCTGATTTTTCATCTCCAAAGGGAAAGAGACCATCACTCCTGCTGCCTTCTTGTTTTCCGATTCTGAGTGAAGCTATGTATTTAGGAGGAATGCAAGTTTGGGAGTCCTGATGGGTGCTGGTCCATCTCACATGGAGCTGGAGCTGCAGCATGGTAACRTGGTAGGAGTTGCTGTCCCTCTACTCTTAATCCCTCTGTCCATCAATAGCTTTGCAAAATTGGCTGAAGAGACCTTGATCAAGCGGCATGGCTGTGACAAGGTTCCTGGACAACCTGTCTCATTTCTGTCCAGCCCAAGGCTCTATTGCTTGAGCAAGGGTGGGTGATTCAATGTCTAGATATTGTGTCTCTGTATCTCATCGCTTGGATTTTGGATGGTTACTGACTGTAAAATGATCTTACTCTCCTTGGCCTATGCTATTCTGTGCATGTCTTTTAGCAGTCAGGCTTAGGTGGGAAGGTGGGCAAGGCTGTCTTTGGGATGCAGTAGAAGATCTTGCATCATGTTAGAAATTAATTCCTGAAATGGAGATGCAGCGATTACAGCTCCCTGTATCCTTCCTAGGCAGATGTGCAATGGCATTTATCATACAAAGGATAAAACATTCAGGCTATCTGTTTCAATGGTAGAAAGGATAAAATGCAGAGAAATATCCTTCAAGTGTTCTACAAAGAGATTTGAAAGAGTGCTAAAGTCATTCAGCGTGTTTGCAAGAGATGACTGCAGTTCTTACAATGCTCTTCACCAGAGATCTGGTAACCTCAGCCATTTTGCTGGAAGATGTTTCTATCCTATTGTCTGTAAAGTGCCTACCTGAGCTCTCTACCCACTCATGAGTTATCCCACAGTTTGAGAGATCTTTCTGGTCTGAACCCTCATACAACAAAGCTGCTCGCTGGGGACTCCAGGTCAGGCCTCATCCCCAGCTGACTGCAGCTTCAGACTGACCAGTGTACAGGCAATTGCTTGAAGGACATTGAGAAGTTCTTTAGCATATGATAACTGGAATCTTTTGAGATTCATTGTCTATATATACACGACAATACACACTTTCCCTCTTCTCTTAATCCTAYGCTTTGGGAAATCTGTACCTGAACCCTTGTGGACAGACTTTATCCATTTTGTCTTTAGTGTGTGGCAGAAGCAGTAGTTTTATGACACATACGTGCCTGGTACTGCTGGCTCAGTTGGTGCAGGAGGCGGTGTGTAGTATTGTGTGGGCAGCTGTAATGAAGTGTAAATATGGGCAAGTTACCTTAAATAACTTCACTACTCCAGAGAAGTGATTTTGTAGTGCACCCTCTGGGAAAAAATAAAGATTGATAGCAGGTTTGGATTTGTGCAACTTCAGTTTGACGACAAATATTTTGAGTTTTTTCTCTATGTACTGTGTTTACAGCAGTAGTTCAGATTATGCACTGAGATCTGCTTTTGGGTGCAGAAAACTAATCAGGGAAATGCTTCATGGCCCAGAGGTCTGGATTTGCAGATTCCAGTTCAACAGCTGCATCCCTCTGTGTGCAGGCAGGAAGGAGCATCTGTCAGGGATGCAGTGTGGTCCTTATTAAATGATAATTTAGAGCTGTGGCTTAGAGAAACAGGTGCAATTATATCCTATAAAAAGATAAAATCCAGTGGTCTTTGTTATCAGAAGAAATGCCCCTTAGCTGGGCAAAGACTAAAAGATTTTCCACAATTTTTCAAGCTGCAAAGAAAATGGATGAATGAATTGCCCTCCACACTTAATTGCTCCTTGCTCTTCTGAAATAGTGTAGGTGTCTTTCCACCAAGAGAATAAAGCCCCCTGAGCGCTTTAGGCTTGTTTCCTATTCGCACATGACCTTCAAGGCAGTCACGCCAATGCTCTGAATCGCGTGACACCGGATTTCTTCCTTTGTCCACTCTTATCAATACCCTGATACGCAAAAACGCCTTTTTGCATGGATATTAAAACAGCGTGTTGTTCCTATTGCAAGCTGGCTTGCTTTTCTAGCACATCTCTCTTCCTTCAGCTATTTAGAAATGTGGTTATCTTTTTATCTTCATGATGTTCCTCCCGAGTCACCTGCTATATGTTACCCAACTTCAGTAAATGTTAACTGGTCATCTGAGTCGGGAAAGGTCATGTGAGTAAGTCTGGAGCTGTATAAAATTGCTGAAGACTGAATCTTTGGGAAGTTTTCTTCTGCGTAGCTTGCACACATTAATGTTAACACAATTTCCAAGCTAGGGGTGATGAGGCTTCCTTGGGTCCCTCTCACAAGAAATATTGGGGTAGCCTCCTCTACAAAATGACTTGAGAGGTCGATGCTGTTACCCAAGTCATAAGAAAATAACCATGACAGTTTATGGGAGTTCTGTGAGGGCTTATAAAGAAAGAGCTTTGAGCTTCTAGGTTGAAGTATATTTTTGCCTATGCAAATCAGAGAGGACTGGAGCTCTTTTGTGTGCTGTTATGGTGACAGGAGAGGTGTGGAGTCACCTCCCGCTGTCCTCTGGTACAAGGAGTCACATCGGCCCTGGGTATTGAACAGCACATGTCCTGACAGATTCACTCAAATCAACTGAAATTCAGATAAAACATACTATTACTTACAAAGTTACCTTCCTCTTACTCCCATTATTTGTGGTTTCTTTTCTTATATGCAGACTGTGAACAGTTTGGGGCAAGACCCATCTCTTCTTGCTATCTTTGTGAGATTCAGCATGAGGGGGTGGCTATCAGGTAGGATCACTTTTAAAAAATAAAACTGCTCTACGTGCTCTTGTCCTCAGGCAGTAAGGATTCAACACCTTTGGTCATTTACTGGCTGACCTGYTGCAGTAGATGCTAAGGAAAACAAGTTCCTGTATGGGCTAGTCCAGCAGCTATTTATAGCAAAATGTTAAGTAATAACTTCATGGGTCTGGCATGGGAATTGCTAGGAAGGATGATGGAATAGTATTCATGCTTTTTTTTTGGAATAAGTGCCCAGGATACTGTTTAAACTGTAACTTTATGCCCTGACTGGCTGTTGAGGTTTCGTGTTTTAATTCAATGGTCCCAGTTCAGATGCTGGTCTGCTRAAGAAACAGGGTTAATTGCTGGTAGAGGGTGTTTAAACTGGTGCAAGCTATGTGCTGCAGAGCCAGACGAGAGTGGGAAAGTCAGTAATTTAAATTCCACTTGTGACTATGGTACAGAAAGTGCAGATTAATGAAGGAATGCACGTGTGGATGGCCAAATTCTTGCGTAAAGGGAGAAATGCTGCCCTTTCTCCTGGTTTTGCCTCAGCAGTACTTAAATTATTTGCCTGGAAAAAAATAATATTTTAATCGTGTAGAGGTTAACACTTCTAGTGCTACTGGAGACCTCTCTGGTCTTGGAAAAAGTTCTTGGTTATAATTTCTATTTGTGCACTAAGAAGTTGCTGGAGAGCAGGGCTGGTGTCCTGCACTGGGTTGGCAGCTTTACTCCTGTGCTCTYGTGCCAGCTTTGCCAGGTAGGCTGGAAGTTTAACAGCTCAATGGTGGGAGTCAGGCGTGGAGCTCCTGTGTTTCAATCCCAGCAATGCACCTGAAAAAAAATGCCATTTTGATGACAAACTCTGTAACCTCACTTAATACCCAGTGCAAGTTACTTGGCAGGAATACATTACAGATTAACTAGTGGGTGCTACCAAAATAAATCCAGCTGATTATAACTTTGTGAGATTGGGGAGCCTTGGTTAATCAGTAGGATCTGTTATGTTTTAGGAGAGGGGTGATGTGTTTTGTTTTTGTTTTTTTTTTTTTTTAATGAGAAGATACGAAGCATGTCTGTCTTGAGGAGAACAAGCCAGGACAGTGCAAGAGATTAAAAAAAAAAAAAAAGAGTAAACCTAAGTGAGAGAGAAATATGCTGGGTAAGGTGAGGCCAGTGAAGGAAGTGGAAGACTTGAAAGAGGGRAGTGGCTGAGAAACTTTAATACTTGTGACAAGGGAGGCAGAGGAGGAAAATGTTTTGGAGAGGAAGGGATGGTGAAGCAGGCAGACGGGAAGGTTGTGTGTTCTGTGAGTTTTCCTCAAGGAGAAATGGGAAGAGGTGGGAGAGAGGAAAGGAGGATTTGAATAGAGAAATGGAAGAGGAATTCAAGGAAGTACATGGCTCCTATAATCCTGAAACATTTAAGAGGATGTTAAGTGTGGCCAAATAGTAAAGGCAATAGTAAATTTTCACCTGCCTGATAAGTTGCTAGCTCTAATAACCCCATACTTTACGGATYTATTTGCTGCCAAACATAGTCAGGAAAAAAGCCACTGGAATCAATACCTTTTGGGTCTAGTCAGTGTGTAGCAACACTAGAATTTCAGGTGCATTTTTCCTTTATGGGCAAAGAAATTTCATATTGCATTTCACAACAGCATAAACCCTGCAGCCAGGACACCCCCAGCAGATATATGTTTAAAGGGCTTCCCTTTAGCTTTGCTTTTGGACTTCATATTGAATGAAAATCTTTGATATTTGRTTAACTGGTGTGGATGGAAATAGTTTGGAGACTGTACTGACTAACAACAAAGCGAGCAGTGCAATTTTCTCGTGCTGAAAAAGGCAATTTTCAGTTGATCAGAARAAATTAAAACAGTCAAAAAAGACATAGAGAAGACGTACTGGGTGACAGTATATCCACAGCCACCAATCTGCAGAAAGGAAAAAGCAATGACCTGAGTATTAAGACATCAACACTAGAAGGTTTTTGCAAAAGATTCAGAGGCCTGCTCACATTGCTAAGCAGCATTGTCCTTAGAGAGACAGGACTAAGTGCTCACTCAGCCAGCTGCTGGGGTAACACGGGCTGACCCTCAGCCCTGGTTGATGAGAGCAATGCAGCTGCAGAATGGGAGCCACAGCAGTCTGGAAATTCTTGGTGTCTCCATTGAGGGGTGGAAGATCTTCATCACAGGAAGCCTCTGTAGCTGGACTTTGTCCTTCATCCATGCTGTCACCTYGGGGTGTCCGCTGGCTGCTCCGCGGGAAGGGGAGCACTGGCTCTTGGGTTTGGAGACAAGCTGTTTCACACGTGCTTGCCGGCAGAYGTTAGTGGAGGAGGCGCGCTTAAACCACTGACAGGAGGGAACGGGAGCCTTTGGGCAAAGCACCACTTGGGCTCCAGAAAAATAATCACAACATCTCAGCATTGCTTGTTAAGCTTTAAATACAGATGGGGTAAGGAGCTGCTTCTGGCAGGCATGCTCTCAAGACACCCTGCAAAGAACAATGGCAGGCAACTTCAGGAGGAAGAGTGTGAAACAAAGATGACTTGAGCACTGTGTTTTTAAACAAGACTACACACGAAATGACCCAATTTTACAGTACCTCTAAGTGACTCTAAATGGATGGTTTATATTAGGAAAAAAGCACACTCCAAGTGTAAATGTCATGTATGATAGAAGAAAAACTGCTTCCTGAGGTTCTTTAGAAATGGCATTACAGCTTAAAACTTCATGGTATGTGGTACTGAATGATAAACATAATCTACACTGTCCAGCTGGGTAAGAGAAGAAGAACAGTCTCTGGGATACATATCCTGACCCATCCAGATGCTAAATTACAGTGAGGGCATACACACGTGACACTTGCTATAAATTCAAGCAGCAAAATGCAGAAGAGGGAACGAAGCCACTGGAGATTTCCCAACTGTGGTCCAAAGTTGTCAACGATGTTTCTGATTTGAAAGGAATATTATGCCTTACTAACATGCTCTGCTGTAAGGCAGGAGCACATCAGGGCTGTGCTGGGCGTACCTGTGCTGTGCACAGAAAGAGGTATTTGGGAAGGCGCAAGGGATATGAGGATGCTGAATCCCCACTTGGCTGACCCGATGAACTCTTGAGGAAAGAGCTCTTTGCTGTTTGCTGTGATCTAAGCTCACCTAGTATGTTGGTCTCTAAACCTTTCATGGCTTTGAGGAACCGATGGTATTTGAGGGTTAAATTGTGATAATTGCAGGGCTATTTCAGTTAGTGCAGCTCTAGAGTTTGCTGTGAGATGAATGAYACCGTCTCTGTCTTGGAGTGCTTTCCAGGCTCTTTCTAGAAGCATCCCTCCAGCAGTCTTTGTTCTCTGCCCCGGAGCTATGAATACGAGCCCAGCACCCATACCATCTTCCTGCAAATGTTGTCTCTGCAGAGATATTCCTGTTTTCTGTCCTATGTTRGGGAGCCAGTGCTATTCCAAGGTCTTATTGTTCACTTGCCTTATTCTAGGGACACTCAGCAGAGCCAAAATTTTTGGAGAGAGCAAGGTAGGATGGTGTCTCTGGTCTGGGACTTTTGTCTTTCTCAGTGAGAAATGGTCTCTGATTAGGGAGCTGTGCTAAACAAGATGCTTAGGATATGGGAGGTCAGAAACAACAGGAAATTTTTGGCCACTGTGTTATGCCTCCCTAATGTATAGTCTCATGCACTGGGATGAATGGTAGAGCAGTGGGAGAGTGTCCTCCAGCGGATGATCCAGATGAGATGTTCTTCATTACCCTGTTAAGACCCTATCTCTTTCAACCGGTGATAGAGGGCGTATAAAGAATAGCATCCTAATTTAGCTCATTATATTGTAAATATGCAGTGTGAGCAGCCTGCTGTGGACCCAATTCAGCATCTTGAGTCCAGAGGCACATCTTTTATTTTACACAGGTATGATTCAAAGCTAACTCAAGGGCTTGAGGTCGGGACAATAGCTTCTTGAACTTGCATTTTCTTTGGATGGCTTTGTAGGTAGGTTACACCATTGTCTACCATCTCTTGGGTTTTGGTTCTACAGGTCCATTTGCTTGTCTCTACCACTCTTACGTTTGCTTTTTTCCGGCTCTCCATTGCTCCCACCTTCCTCCTCGTCCTGACAAATATCTAAAGTTTAACCTTGACAGGTTACTTCTGTTTCTGGTGAACTCTCAATATTCAGACTTCCAAGCTATTACACCGTACATGGAAAATGTGCCCAGGATAGACTTTCCATTAAACTGTATTTAAATTGGAAGAGAATGCTGGCACATCTACAAGTATTCCAGAATTAGATCCCAAAATACTGAGGCTAGTTAATCTTTTGGAAGAACAAAAACTCTTACTGATTTATATTTAGCAGAGGGAATGCATTTTAAAAACACAGTCTATATGAGGCCCCTTGAAGAAAACATCTTTTACATTGATTTGTAGTGCATGGAAATACTACGTGGCCATAAAATATTTGCAGTCGGGCTCTGCTTTTAAGTAGCTGCTTTTTTGCAGCGTGAACTGTCATGAACCCTCTGAGAGCGGCTGCTCTGCTGACTGTGGGCTGCGCAGTGAAACGCGGCTACCTCTGGGGCAGCAGTTTAGCCGTTCATCACAGCTGTGCCCGGTATTGCAGGAGGGGAAGGGAAAAAGCAGCGTGCAGTTAGCACCGCGGTGGGAACACTAGACTTGTGAGGATGAGGCTTTGGTTCAAAACCGATGCAAGGTTTGTACTTTACCTTAGGACCCGTCTAGCCCATGTGGGGAGAGCACATGCAGAGCCACCGTTTGGCTTCCTGCAGACCCGCAGGAGGACATGGGTCAGAGCAGAAGCTGAACTTGCCCTCTCTGTGTGCTCATATGAGGTTAGAGAGGGGGGCGGAGGTGCTGTTGGCCCTAATCTCAGCAGCACTGCTCTTAGTTAAATGTCTACAATAACTAGGTAGGCTTAGTTTACATGATTATAAATKAGGAGGAACTCTGTAATGTTAATACAGCAGTAAAATGTTCTGTGCATAGTTCTGATTTATACTAAGAAAATGAGTAACTCGAATTACGGTAGGTGGGAGAGTTCACTGGCTTGTCCCAAGTGGACAGTTTCTGGAAAAGGAGCTATGGCAGGGAACTGGTTCATTAACGCAGTAGGTCAGAGAAGCAAACATAACTTATTTTATAAAGTATACATAATCTTATGGCCAACAGTGTATCTGCTTATCTTTGAGAAGATAAGGATTATCAAGAGGAGGTAGCATGGAAAGTTTTGGGGTTCTTTTCTTCCTTCTGTCCCACCATCTGCAGCACGGACAGATCAGCCATCACCCCAGGCAGGCTGTTCCTCCTCCTCCTGAAGCATCAGATATTAGCAAAGGAAAACATTTCCAAACTRCACATTCACAAGAGAAGGATAAACAGAATTTTTAAAACATCCCTAAATCTTAAACTGAACTGGACTTAATCTTGCTTTCTTTTGTTAGAAGACATAAATACATTTTTACATTTCTCGTTAGACTGCTGACAGACCCGACCTGATCACAGCAGAGCAAAACCGCTCTAAATCAAGAGAGAGATCTTGGATGCTTCCAGAGCACCATTTTTTACTTTGATCTTCTCATTTCCTACTCACAACATAGAACTTACAATGCCTTAGTAATAATAATAAAGATGCAAAATCACCAAGATGCAAAGAGAATAAGGTCAGAAGTGCCTTGCTGCTCTCAAAAATAAATAATTACATGGCACATACAAGTCGCACCTGCCTGTGGATCAGAGGAGCTGCTAAAAGATAGTGTGGGGAGAAGCAGCTGCTGCTGCTGGAGGGATCTCAGTCTGCTTTCCGTGGACCTGCCTGGATCCTGGTGGACGTGGCTCCTGAGGCAATTCATCCTGCTGCTGCCCAGCATCTTTCTGGGGGGCTGCTCACCCCCTCTCTCCTTATCCGGCAGACGGGAGCATATGGCTGCTTACTTATGCTCTTGCTGTTCTTACGTGCTTAGCAGACTTATGGTCCGCAGGGGCTCGGGGGGGATTTGCAAGGGGAGAGGGCGAGGAGGGAGCCTGCAAAGGGTGGGCTGCACCCACGGGAAGCAGAGCGGTGCCAGCGTGCCACCTTGGTGACTGAATTGCTGTGAATGACTGTGAGAGATGCTGAGTAAACAGTGCCTAATTAGGACCAGGAGATGGTTAATGATTACACGGCATCATTACTGAAGATGGTGAAGTTTAAAAATTAATTTATACGGGGAAGGAGTTTCTTCTTGACAGCCTTATGTGCATATAGAAATACTTAYATATTCACACACCTCTCTTCTGATACCATCTTTTCTTCACAAAAAAAAGGGCATGATCCGCCACCTTTGTGGTGCTTGGTATTTTTAAGAGCTTGCAGTGCCATCAGCTGGATTGTTCCTTCTGGAGATGGTGTGTGTGAGGGTTTGCCTCCCCAGCTCAGTYCTGACCTGCTGTCCTCTCCTCCTGCCTCTCCTGCATTTCGAGGGTCTTCCTCACCTTCTTCCCATATCTGGCAGAATCTCCTCTAGGCTCTGCCCAGGAGCATCTTCTCATCTCTCTCTGGGTAATTTCAACCACAAACATTAATTCTGCTATATCCTTCCTACAGTCAATTAACAGATTCAGCTCTCCTCTGTAGTATTTAAATCTCCTTTGGCCAACCTAAATTTTTGTTGGTTTTTTTTTTTTTTTTTTTAATAAAATACTACAAACAACTCAGGCTTAATATAACTGAAGCAGAGCTCTTATTCTCCTGTCAATCCTCAGCTCTTTTACCTTCTTTTTTTCAAGCTTTATAAAAATTGCCACCCTCCTGACTCTTACTAATACTCATAGCCTCAGTATTATCTTCAAGCAAGCCTTCATAAAGCCTCACATCCAAGTTGTAACCAGGGACATGTAAGTTGATGGGTTCAGCCGATGTTGCTAAAAAAGCCCCACGCCCAGGTAATTGCCTGGCGCTCCTGCAGTGGTTATTGTCTATTGAACAGGGCACACACCTCTGCTCCTCGGCTACTGCCCTGCACGTGATGGAGGGCAAATGCACAGCCCAGCTGAGCAGAGAGGCAGAGGAAATGGCAGTCTCTGTTTCAGCCCATCTTCCTAAATCCGCTCAAACACATCAGTGTCCTGAGTCTTGCAGATTCTGCCTGCATCTGTCCCATCTTCAGGACACAGCCTTTCCCCTTTCTTTTCCTTTCTGCAAGCCTCAAAGTGTTCTCTCTTCTGCCATTGACAAACAAAGTCTTGCCACACTTGTATTTATTCCAAATATCTGCTGTTGTACCTGTTTTCCTGCCTTCTGTCCTTACTGTCACTTTTTGCATCTCTTTCACTAATTTTATTTTTATCTATGAAATTAAAAATCAGCTTCTTCACTTCGAAGGCTCTTCACAAACTAACCACTCCCCACCACTCATCGGTCAGGTTTGAAAGATGGATCCATCATGGATCATCCTGCAATCAACTCCAGCTTCTATTGCCCACTTTTTATACTGGGGGGGAGGGGGAGGTCTCACAGATGTTTGCAAAACCACTCTTGTGTCTTTCAGATCTGTTACTTTAAACACAGCTTTGCCTTTTGGTCTAAAAAAAAAAAAAAAACCCACAACTCCAAGCCCCACCCTGACTGGTATTATTTCCTTTCATGTGCATGTGGTCTGTCTGCACCTGCCTCTTGTCTCATAGTTTGCAATTTAAATGGAAAATCTTACACTATGTACGAACCTACTCTCTTGATACGTCTCATCACTGCTAAAATAGCACAGATGAAAATAAGTTACGTTTTGGCTTTGACTTGTTTTGGAGTCTTGGATGGGAGAGCTAGATCTGACCTGCTGGCTCAGATCCACCTTGTAGATACGTCCCGAATTCCCTAAAGTTTAACCCAAGATGCTCCATAATTTCAGATGTTCTGGATTTAATGCCCCAGAATTAACCCTTTGCATTTCTGTCATTGAATGCCCCAACACCTGCAAAGCTACAGTCTGTCTTTGTGGAAGAGCAAAACTTTGCTTCCTGGTCATCTCGTAATGCCAAGATGAGTAGTTCACCGTGGTGACAGCAATCTGATGGGGTCATTATCATCGTAACAGGCACAGGGAGAGTCGGATATAGACTGGAGATACRTGATTACTTTTTCCTTCAAGAACAGCAAACGTTTTTAAAGGCAGTGAAGAAACGCTCGTTTACCATTTGCATTCATTTATGGTTCCCTCTCTTCTGTGCACATGCGCTGGGTCAGGCTGCATGTGAGAAAACAAAGTTTGTAACCCCTTTTCAGTTTCCACTGGTGTTAAGCTAATATTTATTTTTAGTAAACTGTATCTTGAAGTGTGTTTTCCAGAATCCATTTGCAAAGCCTACCACGACGACTTCATTGTGTTTTTCTTCTTTTGAACTTTATTAGCAAATGTGAAGAATCAGTGTAACTAGTTACGCTGTATTTCACTGTCATAATTCCACAAAGTATGGGAACACCTCAAAAACCAGTAATGCTTACGAGCCTTCACCTTGTAGTTGTTGTTTGTCCCCGTACGCTAGTAACAATCCAGCTTTGGAAAGTCTGTGCAGGTACTCTTTCAGGGCTAGGGCTTTTCTACTGCACCATGCGTGCGTCCCTGGGGCAGGGCTTCCCTTGCGTTCCCCACACCCGCACATGGTTTCCTTTTCTTCCTTCTCAGAATCCTTCCTTTTAAATGCATATACAGTAAGGTCACCTGCCAGATAAAGCACTCTCTGTGAGCCTCTTTTGATAACGTAATAATTTTGAAACGCATTCTCCTTTCATAGTGTGGTGTTTTGCCCTGTCCACTCTTTTCACTGTCACTAACCTGCAGGACAGGTACCTCTGTCACCAACCCAGACCTCTCCTCTTCTCCTCTCCAGGTGGACAGAGATTTGTCATTCCCACTTGCTACTGCGTGTCTGTCCCTGGGCTCTGTTTTGAAGTCTTCTCTTTCTTTCAATTCTGAATGCCACTTATTTCACATGCTCTAAGAAATTTATCTTAAATACCTTGCAGTTAGTTTTCAGTCTGAAATGAGTTTTCACAATATTCTGATAGGTGCCTCTTGAGATTTTTTCAACTGGAAAAAATGTTTTTWAAAAAATTAAATCCAGTCATTTCTTGCAGCATTTAAGAAATCCCAAGCCTTTAAGATTACGCCTAATGTTTGCAGAGCATGAACRCTTCTGGTGAAAACCCCTAACATGCTTTGGGATGCATTTTGCTAACCTGAGAACATCCAGTGCTGCCTTTTATATAGCATGTGGATGCTGCTCAGGCCTTGAGATCCAGGACACCAGGGACATCTRACGCACATGGAGGGAGAAGTGTGCCACCTTTGGGGCAATATTCTGTTTTCTCAGCCAGGGCTCTGAAAAGGATGCGCTTAGGAGTGGGAYGCTGAAGGCAGAGTGGTTCAGAGTGCTTCACATTGCGGTTCATGTAATGTCTCCTTCACATTGGCTTCAGAAGATCCATCCCATGTGCTTGTGGCTCAAGGGAGCAAGTGGTACATTACTACTTTTGCTTTTGTGTTCAGGGTTCAAACCCAGTACTGAATGAAATGGTTCAAACAGCATCTACTATTGGGCATGAATTGAAAACTGAAGTCTATCCAATCTTTAAAACCATAAGAGTGAGCAGATGCTGTTCTCTGTCACCCTCAACGTGAAACCTGAAAGCTGTAYGGGGGTCCATGGTGCTTCTCTAGATTTGCGGCCCTTTGACACAGAGTCTGTTTTCAAACAGGCATGATTTTGCTCCTGTGACTTTTGTCACAAGATACCAGTTTGCGTAGTCCTGGYGTGTAGTTACAACTCCCTCTTCTCAGGGGGAAGTTGTGTTATGTTGTGGAGTGGGAAACCTGCAGTGCCCTTGAACATGCTCTCAGATTTCARCCTTCTTTCAAATACTTATTTGTTTGCAATTTTTATTTCAAGCAATTACTTCACTTTGCCTTTGTAGGTGACTGATAAGTCAGGTTGTGAGAGAGGAGGGTCTGGGACAGACCCAGTTAATGGAGTCTTGTATGGTTGCTGTGAAATCAGGAGGACTTTTGCTTACTTTGCCAACTGAAACTCTGGCTTTGTGAGTTTCACTCAATTCTTTTACATAAAGAAAAAAAAATTTGAAACCTACTGCAAGGGCCCCAGCTGTATTGTACCAGTATTGCTGGTAGCAAAGGCTGAGGATGTCAAAATGTGTAGTAGTTTAAACAAGGGGATGGGAGAAGGCTGGAGTCCAGGTCCAGCCCAGTGAGAACAAAAACTTTAAGCAGATCATTTATTTTATTTTTAGCCGGGCAAGCAAGGACAGCCATGTATCTCACCAGCTTGTGTTGCTGAAGTGTCCCTTTCCTTGTCTAAGTCCAGTCTTAGGTGTTTGTGTTGCCATCTGAAGTTGCATGGTGTCTCCTCCTCCTGAAGACGTTGAGCAAAGGCCTTTGTATTTGACCCATTGCTTTGTAACTTCTCCAAGTATTTGTAAGGTGCAAAACCCCATTATTAAATAGTTGCACTTTTTAAAAATTAAGACCTTTTCTGGTCCTTACCCGAGTGTGTTCATCATGCAGGAGTCATTGCTGTGTAAGAGCATATGGGAGAAAGAAGGGGGTCTCTTCCATCCTTCCATCCACCTGTGGAAGCTGATCCTGSGGTGGTTTCTTCCACTCCTGTAGAGCATGGCTGCCCTGTGTTTCAGCTGTCTGCATGGGGGGCACTTGTCCTGCAGGCGCTGGTCTGGCATGGGTTTGACCCATTCTCACGTAGCGGTGCTGGACTGTCACAACAAATAAGCATTCTTCTAACATCCTTCCCGTGGGGTCAGGCAGGACCCTATGGCTCCGTAACGCTGCTCCAGCAGATGCTCTGGACATATGCRGTGTTGCTATCAGAGCCTGTTTTGAAAGCTGTGGGCAGTTCTGGTGACTCCATTACCGCATTTTAAAAGGACGCAATGTCCTATGGAGACGTGCGGCAGCTGTTATCACAGCCAAGTTATCCGGTAAAATTAGAGCACTGAGATATGCAAAAAGGTTAGAATGTGTGTGCCTTTGTGGTGCACAAGTTTGTTTTGGTGTGTGACTGCTAGCAAAAAGTTTGAGCTACAAAATTGAGAYCTGGATGCAAAGATGGCATGAATTGAATGTATATTCACTGATAGCTTCTTCTCTTTCACTTATATGCACCCCTAGAAACTATCAAAGAGGTGTTGAAAAAAACAAGACTGGAAATGACCAGAAAAAGTGTTTTTCGTATTTTTCTATGGATCCCTTGACTTTAAATTATCTAAAACAATTTATTATATCCCTCAATATGTGTCTTGTTTCAGAAATGACTGTGACTTCATATATATTTTAGAGAAGCTGAAAAAATTAGGAATGGAAGTTTTTACACTAGATGTTTATTTTTAGTTAGTCTACCTATACAAAAGGGATATAACAAAAACAGAGAGGCAGCTAAGAGATGAGCAATGAGGAGATCCAGTGGCCTGAAAAATTTCTGCCAAAAGAGAGGCTGGGATGGTTTGCTTTGACCATCTGTCAACAGTCTTGTCCCTACAGACCAGCATGACCCACCTGGGGAGGTGGAGTGGAGCAAGGTTAAGTCGGCCACTTTTGCTGGCTCTTGCTTATAACCATTTGTGATGGTGAACAGCATCATGTTTGCAGCGATAAAGGAAATACTTTGCAAAACACCATTAAGCCTGAGGAACTCATCAGCAAGGTATCACTCAAGCCAAGAGCTTAACAGGATTCCAGAGGGGTGGTAATAGAGAACGTATCTGGCTTGGGAAAAAKCTAATGATACTGGAAGGGATGCAACCTCCTGTTCTTTGGGACATAAGACAGCCTCTAATTAAACAGGTCTTAGGAGGTAACCTCAGAAGGTTCTCTCTATGGGGCTGCTGCAGTTTGTGTTGTCTTCTGACCACCCAGCCTGGGCTGTGGGGAGAGGCAGGGTGCACTGCCCTGGGTGAGTAGAGTGCCCAAAGGGAAAAGGTCAGGCTTGTGTGAGCYGCTGCATCCTGACCTTCCCCGTGTCAAACTGCCCCTTCCATGCGTTCTGTTCCTCCTGCCTGCTCAGGTGAACCTCTACTTTTTCTTGGTACTCTGCACCTTATTTATGCCCTCCATRTGTGAGGAACAGGAGAAGGAAGATGACTTATATTCCACTTAATTTTTAGCATTAAATAACTCCCAGTTGGTTCTCTCTTAAAGCATTCATGAAAGTTTTTGAAGTCCTATCTGTCTGACCTCCCTGCTCTGTTCTGAAGGGATAGCACTGTTGCTGAAAATGCGAGAAAAAAAACAGCAAGGAGATGAGAGGAGAAGGCTGGAGTGACTGATGCTGAAGTTGAACTAAAATGTTCTCATCAGAAACCAGGATTTTAAGTTGGTAGTTATTCAAGCTCTCCCTGATGATGTGCCATTATAACTTCATGTAGCTACAAGCTAAAACTAGGGCTGGGAGGTATAGGGTCCAGGCTTTTTATTGCAAAGCCAAGAATTACATTAGAGGTGTAAGCATTATTTTATAGTATTATAGTATAGTATTTATATATTTATAAAGACATAACTGTCAGCAATTAATTTGCATGAAGAATGTATATAATTAGTTTCTATAGTTTGCATGTTTGAGGGATAGAGGTTTTAACCATACTGTTTAGTCATGCATCTTTACAGTGCAAACTGGCACATTGTTAAGGTCATATTTGCTTTTGTTGCATCCCTGAGTCTATCATGGAATAATCCTTTATTCTATTGATACTCTGTTTCCAAATCTACGAGTATCTCCTCCCAAACGTATGTGCATAATGTAGTGTGTATGTGCACACAAGGAAAAGGAAACAGATGACTTGTGTTCAGTATAATGATTATTTTGTGCTTGAACTGCTGCAGGCTCCCTGTTGAAAAGAAACTCATGCATCCATTCATTCATGAACAAAGCTGCTGTCGTAACTGTGTTGATCGTGTATTGACTCTTTGTGTAGGGCCTTGGTTAGAGAAAGATATAATCTTCTCCCTCTTTCATAGCCTTTCTCCCTCTTCACTTTCTCACTGTAATCATAGTGTGCTGATCAATGCCTTCATGACAAGTGGGATCTCAGCTGAGGTTCCCATCAGTGGAGGAGAGAGGAGAATAGATGGTGGTTGGTGGAGGAATCCAGGTGGGTTATTGCGGAGTGGTGCTTGAGTATGAATTGGCAATGTATGTGTCTGAGCTGGCACATAGCGAGGTTGGATAGGACACATGGAGGCAAGGATTGATGGAGTTGCTGTTGCAAAGGAGGAGTGCGACAAATGGTCAAGTTGTGCGGGAGTCCTCTGGAAGTGGAAGATTTTCCCTAAATGTGACAGCTTTGACACAGCAACTTCACACGTGCTTTGCCCCCGTTTTGGAACCAATTCTTTCCTTCTCTTCTGATGTGTGGCCTGAAAATGGCCTGTGATTTCAGTGCTGARCTGCGTTCTCCGTGTCGTGCTCTGTACTATCAGACTGTCCAGATGGGATCCTTCTGTATCTTTATGGCCTCTTATTGTTCAAGATGCTCAAGAAACCCTTAGTGATTTACGGAATGGGGATTTGACTAACTTTTGTTTTGATCTATAGTTCCCCTCTGAAATACCCCTGCTTTTTTTTGCGTTGAAAGTTTTTTACTTACGACTCACAGCAGATTTGAAACCCTTTTTTCCCCGTTCTGCTTTCAGATTCCATAGGTGGGTCTTTTTCGGCTTCCTCCCACCGATGCCACCACAAGCAAAAGCACTGCCTCCCCATCCCACAGTGTGGAGCTCTGTCCATCAGCCCTCTGCTTTTCCATCCTCACACGAAGGGATCCCAGATCATCATGGACACGACACAGAAGGCAGTGAAGCGCCAGGCTAGCTTCTGCAATGCCATTACCTTCAGCAACAGGCCCATCGTTATTTATGAACAAGTCAGGCTTAAGGTGAGTAAATGATACCTTCCCTTATTGCCATGTGAGCTGCTGTGAATGAATGTTGGGGTGTACCAGCCTTTGGTACTTGCACCAGATCTTTAGCCCTTCCTTGAAAAGCACWATAGTCAGATCTTGCCCTTGAAGGGTTGGTACTTCTGCTTTTGTCATCATAGTTCTTGGAGCCATCAGTACAGATCACTGCAGAAACTGGGAAAAAAAGGGAAATCCTTGCTCCAAAAGAGCTTATCTGGATGTTAGACAAGGAACAACAGATTAAGTTGGGACTCCTTGGAAAACAGCAACAAAAAAGGGCTGTGTTGGTCAGTCTGAAAGGCAGCAGCCTCAGTATCTCTCTAGCCAAAGTGTCCTCTAGGCTTTGCATGTATCCTGCAAAGGAGTTTTACTGGGTGGGCTGAGGGAGGGTGAGGAGTTCATTCATTCATTCAGTTCCAAAATGAGCCCTTTTCTTCCTGTAAACAAGGCAGCAATGAGGGCTGGTCTCATGGAGGCGGAAGTCAGCCACTCCACAGCCAACAGATAAGAGGTGAAAAGGACCTGGAAGTGAAGGTGCTTGCTCGTGTGTGTGCTTGGCAGGGAAGGTAAAAAGGGTTTTGCTGAAAGGCTGAAAGGAGCAGTCAGTGCAGTCACAGTTGCTGCCTAAGAAAAGGATCTTTCTGGCGGTCTCCTGACTGCTTCGTTGAATCAGTCGCCTGATAGCATTAAGGTCAGAGGAGAGAACACTGCAGGCATCACATTTTTCTCTCTGGCAGAGGCCGATTTCACTTCCTTTTTGTCTGTGGCAGCCAGGAGGATGGAGCTGGTAGCCCTCGTGCTGCAGCTGGCGTGGGAAGTTCAGCGCCTCTAAGACAGCATGCCTCCACGTGCGCRGCTTCCCGATGAAAAAATTCATTAATCCCCTTAAGAATTGAAGCACTTTTTAGGCTCTCAGCAGCTTGAAGGAGCTTGGGGCCCTTTGCGCTTCATCCACAGATATTTTCCAATCTTTATGCTCTCTAGTTTGTGGGACTGCATTTTTCTGTTCTTAGCTGATTCTGTGCATTTCATTGGCACAAAGTAGGTCATAATCTTTGGCAGACTTTAGCTCATGGCACACATGAAAGATCCGCCTGCAAATCCTTCATTTACGCACAAGGAGTTTTCCAGGAGGTTTATCTGTGTATAGCTACTTAATGTGAATSATCCTGCTGTTGCCCATTGCTAGAGGTCCCAGAGTGCTGGGACCTACAGCGGTGTATCAGCCTTCCCTGCCTCTTCCCTCACAGCCAGCAAAGGAGCAAGAAACAAGGAATATGCCTCCTTTTGAAAATACAGAGAGATTTCAGTGATCTCAGGCTTAGGCCCATAGGTAGAAAATCCCTCCTACAGGTCTGTTATGCTTCCTGTGGAGCTCTTACTGCTTCCATTCAGGCTAGAAACCCAGCAGGACTCCCTCACGTTGCCTAATGGGATTTTTTCCCACGTTGGCCAGCAGTTTGGACAAACAACTGCGAAAAATGATTTGGGAGGAGATGAAAGCAGCATTTCGTATTTGAAAACGCCGTCAAAGATTTGAGTGGATTTAGTGGTTTAGGCAAAGGTTCTGGGTTATTTCTTCCTCATTCTGAAACAATGTAGCTATCGCTGGAAATTCACACTTGTTTATCACTGTATATTTTAGGATTTTAGCTTGCATAACATATGTGAAGAATACACATGCAAATGTGCACAAGGGATTTACGAGCAGAGCTCATGCTGAGTCCAATGGGAAGGTCTCATGGGAGTAATCAACAGGCTTCAGCAGAACTTGTACCCTAGGGAATCTAAGTCCATCCTGTAATTGCCTTGTTATTGTATGTGCCTGTGGAAAATGGCATCTTAAACCTTCCTAGCAGCTAAAGACTAACTGTGAACCCAATCATTCAGGACCTATAAAGTCTAAACTCCCTTTGGAAAACTAGAGGAAAAAAGTCAGGAGATTTCATTCTGTTTATTAGGTATTGTATCTTGGGTTTTATTCTGAGATTTCTTTGCAGCTTCGGGAATGCCATCAAGCAGCCAGATTTCCTCTTTCTTTGCCTCCAAGATATATGTCCCAGTATGGTTTCATCCATGTAATTCAGGGCACTGCTAGGGAGTGGAGGTTGTCAAAGGAGCCTGAACCTGTGGAAGCAGCCATGGCTGAGCAGTTTGGATGTAGATTGCATCTTTTCCTCCCCTTCTGGTACCCGGTGGACCTCCCAAGCGTTTCTGCTAGCAGTGGCTGCTGAAGAGAGAATTTGGTCCATCATTAACCATTGCCTTTTTTAGCAAAACTGTGTACCCTTTGTCCAGCTGTGTCTAATTCTTGGCAGGCTTTATACTAGATTTTAATTTGGTTATTAGTTTGCCTGGGGTGAGACTGTATTGAGAACTGTTTATAGGTGCTGATTAATACATGGAACATGTGCAGCCTCGATTACCATATGAATATTTACTTCATGCGGCCTGTGATTGCTGTGAAATATTGGCAAGAGACTATGAAAGAGTAAATTGTACAAATAACAATGAGGCCCTATTTATCTCAGACCCAAAAGCTTTTAGGGCTTGCAGTAAATTTGCTGCAATAAATAATCCAGGCTTCTTCTTGGAGTGTGCGTATATGTCACGTGCAGGCCCCATCCACCCTTCTTCCACTGGGGACATGCATGATCCCATTCCATCCTGGCCAGGCATATAAAACAACACATCTGCTTCAGTCATTTTTGTGCCACCCCAGTGTCCATCCCACAAGCAGGAGCTTCCCATGGTTCCTGGGACTGAGATCAGTGCTCAGGTGGTTCATGTAAACAGTTCAGGTGCTTGGCTGGACTGAGTAGGGATAAAGAGCAGCACTCGCTTAACTGAGGAGCTGTCTGTTGATAACTTTTTTCTGAAGCTCTGAGTTATTCTCTCTGATACTTTAATTATAAAACAGAAGTCTCTAGGCTTTGAACAATGTCTTTGTTGTGAGATTGTTGTGCCCCCAAGGGCACACGTTCCAGATTTGCCTTTGAGAGGAACATGTGAAAGAAAAATGCAGTATTTACAAATGTGATTAGAAGAGAATTCAGAAGTCTGAAGAAAATGTCTTGGAAAATCCCGTGGTGAAAATCCTGTCTTTCCAAGCTGGGATAYGAGGGGCTGCTGCCAGGCTTTTGAGGACAAAGTACTGCAGTCCTGGACAGTTCAGTCTCTGGCATTGCCACTCATCCCAGCCATTAGCACTTTTGGCAGATCAAGAAATTACAGTAAGGTAGCAAGTTTTGTGTGACATCTGGTGGGTGGTACCTGTCCACGTTTTGCTGTTGCCCTGCAGCCAAGAGTGAAATTGCTTGAGGCTGCCAAGGCTTTGATGGAAGAGGGCTATCTCAAGTGCTCTCATGTTTGCTGCAGGTTCAGTTCATGAACAGAAACACCAATTATGTGTCAGCTGGCATGCAGGAACTGTCCTGGCCCCACATCAGGATTGGATCCAGCATCCTTAGGTCTTTCATTTCATAGTCTGGATGCTGACAGACTGAATCCCTTTGAGAGGAACAATGCCCAGCAGGTTCATACTCAAACAACAAAATGAGAGAAGAAATTCTCCAAGGGCATCATCTCCATCTGGGGACCATACTAACCCTGGAAGACTCCCTGCTTCCATGGGAAGAAAGAGACCTTGTAACTGGATGGTGTTTTGGATGTGCTGCATGTGTTTAGGACCCGCTGCCTGCTCCCCTCAGATCCCCATCAGTCCAGGGCTTAGTTCATGTGAGAAAAAACCAATGACTCTGGAGGCATCTGTGATCCTTTGTCCTGCTCTCTCTCAGGTGCAGAAGGGTGGATATGACACATGCACCATCCCAAAAYCCACAGCAGATATTCCTGACCCCAGACACACTGAGTAACCGCATACTGACAGGTGGGGTGTAGAAGTGCACAACATATCTTGAAAAGCACCACTCACAGCTGAAATGAATAGGTTTTCCCCAATCATAAGACAACATCTATCATTGCCTCCTAATTGTGGATTTAATATAGTTAAATACTTCAAATTGTGCTTTCCCACACACAAATTCTCCGCTTCAAGGCTGTGATTTCATCCAATCTGACAAGATAAACAGGGGTAAGACTGTCTTTTACTTGGCTGGSACACCCAGAAAATCCTATGGTGGTGACTGTGATTCTGGAGTCAGTGCTTTTCCCTCAGGTCACRAAAGACCCCATCACCTGAGCACCACAGGGGAACAGCTCTGCTCCTGCAGGTGCTGCGATAAAAGCTCTTACGGCCATTTTTGGCACATTTTGCGAGAGGATGATTCTTAGGCCGAAGGGAATTACCCTAGAAATAGAGGTGAGTCATCATGCAGCTGTAATTATATTTCACCTCTCCACATAGATTTAATTTGATTTTTTTTTTTTCTTCAAATACGTGCATTGTATCCTAAGTGTGCAGCATTGCTGCTTGCAGTTCAAAAAGCTACAGCAGTGTTTGGTGGGTAAAATGTTTCCTAAATCTAGTGGGCTCATCTGTGCTTTTCCCATCGGTGCTCGATGGYGTAGAGCCTGTAGTGTGTAAGTAGATGTTCAAGTGCCAAATGCTGTTATTGCTGCTGTTATCTTTGCAGATCACTAAAAAGCAGTGTTGCTGGAGTGGGGCTCTTCGACTTGGGTTTACTTCCAAGGATCCATCGAGGATTAACCCTGACACTCTGCCGAAGTACGCGTGCCCCGACTTGGTTTCCCAAAGCGGTTTTTGGGCCAAGGCTCTGCCAGAAGAGTTTGCGAATGAGGGAAACATCATAGCCTTCTGGGTGGACAAGAAGGGACGGGTTTTCTATCGCGTGAACGACTCTGCTGCGATGCTCTTCTTCAGCGGGGTGAGGACAGCAGAGCCCCTTTGGGCTTTGATCGACGTCTACGGACTCACCCGCGGAGTGCAGCTCTTAGGTGAGTACCTGGGTCCAAACGCACAGGGTTGATGCTGAGCCATCCCCGGCGAAGGGCTGGCCTGATGCTGCCCGTCCCTCTGGCTGTGCTGGGACAGGCGCAAGGAARCGGCCGTTGTTCCTCCCCAGAGCATCTCATGACCTCAGCCTGGATCAGTGGGTGTTTGAAACTTATCACGTAAATATAACATGAGTGAGAGGTGGGAAACAAGCGCTTTTGATGGAAGAGGGCTATCTCAAGTGCTCTCATGTTTGTGGTTTTTGGGCCAAGGCTCTGCCAGAAGAGTTTGCGAATGAGGGAAACATCATAGCCTTCTGGGTGGACAAGAAGGGACGGGTTTTCTGTCGGGTGAATGACTCCGCTGCGATGCTCTTCTTCAGTGGGGTGAGGACGGCAGAGCACCTAGAAGCATAGCACTAGAAGCCATCTGTAAATAAGTGGATTTCTGCTCAGAGGTGTTGCTCTATCAGAGCATAGTCTGGGGTGTGGCATATACCTTGTAAAACTTTCTTTTTATCTCATCTGCTGCTTTCCCCACGCTGAAGTGGGGAAATGCATTTTACGTGTTATGGATAAATCCTTCCTGGATGGCACTATTATGATTTTCTGGCTGGTTTAGTGGGCAGATTTGAAACATAGATATCTTCCAAATTACCTGGGAGAAGCTGCGGCTGGTTTTGCCAGGATGTTGCTTTCACAGAGGAGTTTGATTCGCCCTCTGGAGCCTGAAGGTTGGATATACAGTTGGGGTTGGAGGATGAGGAGTGCTGAGTGTCTGTGTCTTCTGCCACCCTCAGCTGAAACGGAGATAGTTTGGCATTCATGAGGACTCAGTCTAGCCCCAAATGTGCAGGCTGTCAAGGTTTGGGCTATTTGAGTTTATACATCTTAGAAGAACTGAAGAGTCTCCAAGGACCCAACTTAAGGGGCAGCTAGGTTACTGGGGGACCAGAGGTGTCAGCATGCAGCCTTAGACTTAGCTTTGCATTGTCACTGGGGGGCAAATCACAGCACTTCTCCATGTAACAGTAGTTTCATGGGTCTTGTTTTCACCATGGAAACGGTTAGATGGTACCCGCTGACCTTCATGAGCTGGAGTTCCTTCTGAAGATGAGATGATCTTGCTAGGCTGAGAGAGGTCCTGGCTTTTTCCTGTCATGCAGCCTGATAATAGCTGCTAAAATGACATCATCTCCATGCCATAGATCAAAAACTTTAATGAAGCCTCTTTCTGACAGTTCTGCCTCCTTTCTGCACTGCTTGATGTATTAAAAAATACGGTGGCAGGACTGCCTGTAGCAACCTACATGGCAGGGAAGAGGGATGTGGGTTCAGGAGGTGAAGAAATGGGACTGACCTCTTCTTGCTGCAAAAACTATTGCACAAGGCAGAGGAATTAGAGAATTTCTCAGYAGCTTTGTGCTTTCTTTTAGGAGCAGAAAGATTTATCTTCTGTTGTGAATCAGCTTGAATCGGAGCCACTAGGCAACTGTTCTTAGGCCAAGGTGGTGATATTTGAATTGTGATCTAGAATTTGGGCAAATGTCACGCCAAGGGTTCAGTTAGGAAGAGCTTACGAATTACTCTCCTCCGGCTGTTCTTGTGAGATTTGGCAYCTCAGGACTCCTCTGCCTGATTAATGAGGGCCCATAACTCTGGATTATGTGTTTCCTTTCAAAACACCCAAGAAATCATTCCTATCCGTCATCCGCCCCTGCGTTGTCCTAGCATCTTCCACATCCCCTTTCACAAGGAAAATGTGACTCTTGCCAGCCACTGACTTGCCTCTAGTCTAGCAGGCTCCGCACTCTCTGGTGGGTATAAAGTCCCTGAATGAAGCAGGCAGCTTCTGAGTTTACACAGTTGGCGTGGAGCTCAGATACATATTTATAGCTCCTTCCAGCAGCCTTCAGCAGGCTTTAAGCCTAGCAACTGTGCTGAAACGTCTTCGGCTTGAGTCCTCTGTATCTCCATTCATTATTACACAGCACTAAAAGTCAGAGCAGGGAAACCACGGGCTGTGTTGCCTCTGGATTCTATAGACATATCCACTGCAATGCTCTGCATGCCTGTTTCAGTGTAGCAGACCACACATATAGTACAGGACAACTTGCCAAAAACTCCTGGGACTTGACAAATGAATTTCATAGCTTAGCTACAAACATATGGTCGAATTCAGCCTGGTATGGCATGCAGGGCATCTGGTGGAGGCTGGGGATGCTGGCGTGGTATGTTGAACAGAAGAACCTAGCATTTCAGATTCCAACTCAGTGATTTATTCCCCCCCAACCTCAAACATGTTCCTTGTTCTTGAGCCTCACTATTTTCCCAGTGACTGTAGTGTTCCAGGGTCATGCTGCACCTCTGCACTGCCTCCATTTGCTTTTCTGTGTATATCACCCAAGAATCTGACCAAAAGCTTTACCATTTCTGGTGTCTGTCTTTCTGTTTATTGCAGAATTATTCCCTCTCCACTCCCAATAATGTAACTTCACTTCCAAAATCAGACTTGCCCGAAGGAAGGACGTGCAGCAGTAAGTCTTGTGTCACTGCAAGATCCCAGCTCTGCAGGGGAATGCACAGCGTGCATTTGTGTCCCCAAAAGTCACACCTTCCAAAACTTAACATTTTTGTTTCGCTTATCTGCATTACAGTAGCAGTTCCAGCCAAAATTAGGAACCCAGTAAATCAGGGCAAGGACCAAGTCTAGTGACACTGTTCCTGTCTTACGGATTTAATAGAGACTTGAACAAAAGGGGGCCCAAATCCTGGGTGAGTTAAATGATTTGCCAGAGGTTATACAGCAATGCACCCGATTCAGGGATGCCATCAGCCTTGTTGCCCAGCTCAGTCCTGCCTCCCTCTCTATCAGCATTGCAGGCATTGCACAACACTCCGGCATCACGAAATTGAGCCTGTGGATGAAAGAGAAACAGCTGGTTTGTACCTGAATTTTTCATTTCCTTCTGCTTATGGCTTTACCCATAGCATCAGCCTTACTGATAATTACAGACATGTCATTACTGCTGGCAACGCACAAGTTCATGTGGCTGTTGCAGGTGTTCCTGGGTCCGACTGCCCTTGCTGTGCATTCAGAAGCAGAGCCCTTTAAGCAGCTTCTTTGCCCACTTGATTTTGTTCTGAAACAGATAAAAAGGGCTTGCATGGTCCATTGCATCTCAGCCGAGGGGAAGTCAGGAGCCGAGTTTGGACCACGTCTTGGCTGTCACTGCTAGAGTGAGTCAAAATGAGAGACTGGCTTAAATCCACCCTGAAGGTGGCTTCAGTGATGTGGTTCACAGTGCTCACACGCTTGGTCACCAGTGGGAGGTCACTCCTTGCTCTCCTCGCTTCTACCCACGTTATAGAGATGAAAAGGCTTAAGGTCACCCTTGGAATCTGGTGCTCCTCAAGGTCTCAGCTGCTTTCCAGCCACAATGTAAAGGCTGGCATAGGAGAGGTTGTTGCAATTGAGTGCATGCATGTGTTTTAGGGCATGAGTTTTAGCATTGATGCAGGCTTAAGTGACCTGTAAACATGCCCTTATACAGTGACCCTCCTGCCGACATGCTCAACTTGCAGACAGGATGGTTTACAGCTCTGCTTCCTTTTTGGGCAGCTAGTTTTGCACAAGTGCACTTTTACATTSCAGGATAATTTAAAGTAGTATTTACTAGAAATGTGGCTTAGCCTTATGTTATCACTTCAACATACACACATGTTCRTTCACACTTTAAAAAGAGTCCGAGAAAAATGGAATATAAGCAATCTGCTGCCTCGCTGCTATGATAAAGCATCAAAAAAGAAAAGGAAAGAACCAGCTGTTTAAATCCTGGGGTCTTCAGAGCCCTGGAGGAAGCTCATGGGAACCCAATGGTGTTGACTCACATTAGCCTGCTTCTTTCAAGCACTTGGCTAGTGAGCCTGGCATAGACTAAGAAACGTTCATCTACTCTGTCTGTGGACTCACTGCTGGACAGCAAGGGTGGCAGCTTTCCTCAGCGATGTGGAAGTTAAAGCATAATGCGTGTCTTCAGCATTTTCCTGTACCTTTTGGTGGGGAATTCCAGGTTTACCCGCAGTATGGTGCCTTTTTGAAAATTGCCCCATTTTTTTGGCAGTGATACTGTAGCACAGGATCACAGAGTGGTTGAATTTGGAAAGGACCTATGAGGATCATCTAGTYCAAGCATATACTGTCTTTTCTTTCAAAGCGTGACAGATATGCTCTAAAAGTATGGAAAAATGGGACTGCAAAGAAATTATGATTTCAGCATATCGCCCCTGCCCTGTATTTTCAGTGGGGTAACATGAGGAACGATCTGTTCATTTTCCTTAGTCCCATTTGTTACTAGTATGGTCAGCAACCAAACCCCTTTATTGTTTATTGCTCCATTCACGCTCTTCTCCCACCCATCTGTATTTTCATTCATGTAGTATTTCAAAGTCGTCTTCGTCTTTTACCAGCAYGGACTTGGAAAACCAAGGCTAATTGTATATAGATTGGCACACTGAGAGGCACCTGTTGAAAGCAAAGCTTCACCACCTCTTGGAAAGATAAAATATGTGAAAAAC
This sequence comes from Oceanodroma leucorhoa, assembly GCA_030449065.1. NCBI lineage: Eukaryota > Metazoa > Chordata > Aves > Procellariiformes > Oceanodroma > Oceanodroma leucorhoa. The sequence goes on from JASVER010000017.1 coordinate 788,838, forward strand.
TAGTAAGACCTTGCAAACTGGGAAAATTTTAAATGCACATGTATTAAATGTACATGTATTAAATTTATCTGAAGTAGAAACAATATAGATATATACACTTCAGTCATAAATACATATACAGGTTCTAGTAGAATTAATTGGCAGTGCTGTATATTATATTAGATATTTGGGAAATCTTTTCTTTCTCCAGATGCCCCTCCTAGCTTCTTATTGCTTCATGTCTGCAAAGTATCAAAAGTCAAAATATGAACTGATCATTGATGGAAATGTAGGACTCAAGGACTCAAGCTCAGGACTCAAGCTAGTCTATATTTGACAAGGAAGCTGCAAATTTTGTAGGGAAGGAAGGAAATGTGTTTTTCTTTTTTTACCCTTGTCAGTTCTTAGGTAAATTGAATCTCTAGCTCCAGGGCACCTTTAGAAGAAACATTAACTAAGCCTCAAATGAGGTGGATTTATGGGCAMATTTCAGGTGTGAATGGTATAAGACTGATGATAAATCTAATTTATCACATGCATCTGCAATTTTACTATGTGATTATTACTATTTTATTTTCCAAGTGCAAAACTTATTTTCCATTGCCCACGGGAATCCATTTCTGTTGCTATTCTGACACATGCAAATAAGCAGACTGATCTGCCGAGAGTGCTTTGCACTGAACAAAATGGGATAATCAAATATGACTGCAGTGCATTTTTATAGTGTATTGTTGAAAGTGGAAGCTATAAACTATTTACCCTCTCTGTGGAAGTCTGTGACAATCTGATGGAAAAGAATAATATGTGTTTAAACAGAGTCCTACTTAATGAAGGCAAGATATACACGACCTGCAAACAGTCAGTTGTCATTGTTTTTACGCATCTCCTAAGGGGAGAGAGAATTTAAATTGCTCATAAAGTTTTATTGTCTGTAGCTGTTGTCTCTATGGCAGCTGCAGAAAGCTCTCTAACACGGCTAAAAATGTGAAAACAGTTTAATAAATAACTCTTCTCTCGCCATTTTAATTAATCCCTGCTTTGCCTTAGCACCTCCRGAGGGACATGTTTTTCCAGATGCAATAAGTACCCAAAAGTTAGCCCGCAGCCCAAAGGCAGCTCCTTGTGTCTGAAGGTTTGCCTGTCCTCCAGGTCTGTCTGTCTTGCTTATGATGATAAGGCTGCCGGAGACAGCACTTTCAAGCAAGCCGGAGCTCATCTGGGCCTCGTGAACGCAGTGGCTTTTTTTCCTTCTCTTTGCATTTCATTGTAAACAGCGGAGAATTTGTGCCCATTGCCTGGGGTAGCCTCTGCCCCCGGCCCCGCCTGGCCCGGGGCGGGAAGGCGGATCTGCCCTGCCCTGCCCTGCCCTCCCGCTCCCTGCCCTGCCCTGCCCTGCCCTGCCCTGCCCTGCCCTCCCGCTCCCTGCCTGCCTGCCCTGCTTGCACTGCCTTGTCCTGTCCTGCCTGCCCTGCCCTGCCCTGCCGTGCCTGCCCTGCCTAAATCTGCCCTGCCTAAACCTGCCTGCCCTGTCCTGCCTGCCTTGCCCTGCCTGCCCTGCCCTGCCTGTACTGCCTGCCCTACCCTGCCTGCCCTGCCTATACTGCTTGCCCTGCCCTGTCCTGCCTGCACCGCCCTGTCCTGCCTGCCCTCCCTGCCTTTCCCTGCCCTGCCCTGCCCGCCTGCCCTGCCTGCCCTGCCTGC